>CM053789.1:549025586-549440586 GCA_028749045.1 Cupressus sempervirens
AGGACTTTAGGCATTTGGCTTGGAAACCATGGCAAGGACATCGTCAGGAATCCTACCCAAAAAGGGCTTTTGCAAAGCCATTGTAGTGCATTTCAAGTGAATTGGCATATCCATGACTAAGATTCAAGAAACTCTACAAACCAAATTCAAATTGAAGAATTTGAGAAACAATAATGAAAGAGGAATTGAAAAGGCTATTTAATGGAAGTTGCATTAAATTATTTGGCGTTCGCGATCTTTCATATCTAATTTTTTCGTATTCCTATTAATTTCAAGTGTGTGAAATGTCAAAATGTACTAGCATTAATGTCAAATAGTCGAAAGTGCCTGACATTGAGTAAATTCTAATTAATGGTTTCCATGCAAAACTTTTCACGTGTCTCCATTCCAAAGAATTTCATGTGACTCCAAGTCTTTTCGAGCGAGTGGCCCTGAAATGCATCTTCTGTTGTTGATCTCTAATTAATCAATGATCAATAAAACTATTGTATTTACTATTAACAATATGAAAGTGATGGTAGCCGACTTGGTGATAGTGACACTAATGTAATAACGTTACAACATTATTAATAATAGACCTAAGATAGTACACAAGTTGAAACTTGAAGTGACTACAAAGTAGTTAGTACAGTCACTAGCCAATACATGTGCAAATTTGCTTTCAGATTAAACAAATTTTCAATTTTCCTCTAAAGATTATCCAAAACTATTATTATTCATTTTCCTACAAAACAAGTAATTCGCCTCTGACATTATTAATTCATTTTTGGCAAGGGAAAAAATAGCCATCATTTATTTATCTATTAGTAAGAAAAAAAATTAATTTGTCACATTTAAAATGATTTTTGCTAGGGTAAGAAAAAAATTGCCAACATATAATATTTTATTTCCCTATATGGAACAAAAAAATTTCCCTCAACATTAAAATTTTCCTCCCCACAAAGTGTTGGATTCACAATCATTTTAGGCATTCTTTCAGGAGGGGTTTCTTAAAGTTATCACTGGAAGATTGTGCAAATGAACTAGAAGTTTGGAGGAAAGAGTATAGCAAGTTCACCATTTCCGAAATTAAGCTCTTCCATTTAGATTTGGATATAAATGTCTCAAATGTTAAAGAAGATAAAGTAGATTTAAGAGGCACCCCAGTAACCGAGTTTTTGATTTCTAGCAAAGCCATTATAAACTGGGATTCTAAAGAAGAAGACAATATTCTTGAAAGAACAAAGATAGTGCTTGAGAGAAAAAAATTATTGGTTAATAATGAAAAAGACCCAACGTGCTGAGAAATCAACTGATTCATGTTCTAATGTTCATCTTAAATATGCAAGGAATAGGAGATCCACAAGGATTAACAAGACACAAAGCAATAACCCTCCTCTGGTGCAAAAAGCTTGTTCTAAGAGAAGAAACAAGATGACAACACCTATTGAGCCTAGTGAAGCTATTCAAGTTGATAGTGAACCTAACAGGGATATAGGTATTGTACTCATTGATAACGAGTTCAGATGACTATGGGAACCTCTCCTTAGAGGATAGAGAATTTGAATACTCTAGTTAAAGGAAATGAATCTCAAAAGGTGTTTGATTCCACACCAAATTGGCTGGTGACTTCAATTAACAAAAAGAGGAGTCTAGTCCCTGTTTGTTTCCCCATTGATGAAATTATGAGTAAGTACACTACTAAGACTTCAAAATCCAAAATAACTAAGACTTCATCCAAAATAGTGTTCGATTAGGAAATAGGCAATAACATCACTGAAGTGGCCACTTATAATCACAAAGATAATACTAGTGCATTGGATTTGAGTAATTTTGAGATTACTCACACCAATTTGGGGGTGATCAACTAGGAAACAAAAGAACACTGGGTGGAATCATCCACAAAACAAATTATTCTGTAATTGCAAAAGGATGGTGTTGAAAAGAAGAGATTGAAGGCAAAAATCCACACAATGGCAGAATACATAAGATCATTGAAAGGGAAAAGTTTGGCAACCAATAGTTCATCTCGGCCCACATTTGATCCCAGTACACCGGAGAATCAATAGCTAATGGATGATTTAAGAAAGGGGAAGGCCATAATCTCTGTCATCCATAATTGGATAGATTGTGTGATAAGTCTACTTACTAAGTTTATACGAAACCTACACAAGATATTTACTCTTGCTAAAGCAGTGATAAGTGAGGCTCGTATACAAGTGATAGTATGGAAAGTAGAATCTGAAAGATTATTAGCTATGGTCACTTAGCTAGCAAAAGTAGAGGAATATAGTCCAAATAAATTCTTGGAGGAGAATTTGTTGCAACTGGTTGATGCAGGGTTGATCCATATATTACGAAAGAACATAGCTTGGCGGGTTTCTAATTATGGTGCAGCCATTTCTCGCATATAGTCTTTTGAAAAGGAATTCAAGACAATTTGGGATGATATGAATAAGGATTTGTAGACCACCAATTCGACTCCTTTGGCACCTTTCAAAGAAGGAGGTTCAGATGTAGAGGCGGCAGTTAAGCAATATGAGGAACCCCTAAATGTGATCAAGGATGAAGCTGATCTAACCACTACAGATCTTACCAGAATCGCTAAGATAGAAACCATGATCAACTTTGTTCAACCAACAACTTCCAGAATATCTAGATAGTGTTACCAAGATGAAATAGGATAGGGATACATGGAAAACCCACCTGTATAGCATAAAGATCTCGAACAAGAGTGCCATGTCAAAGATCATCAGCGCTTACAGAGTCTAGAAACTTGCGCAAGGACCTTCTACCCAGGACGAACATGAAGAAGAAGAGTCATTGAAGAAGCATGTTGATGATTCTCTTTAGGGAATCTTTGCATTATGTCTCTTTTCAAGATTGAGTTTTAAATCGGTTACTTCTGGCATCTACGTACGCATCAAACTTAGTTATTTAACTACTTTTAAACTGTCTGAGAATTGGGTTTTGATGGAGATTCTTGGACATTGCTTTATTTAAGCTAGAAACTTAGTAGTGTAAAGGGTTGGCAATTTTTGATGGATATCATATTGGGAACTTAATCTAGTTTTAGTTGTTATGCAAATGTTTTGTTTTCCAATGTTATACAAAAATAAGATTATTTTTTAATGAAAAAGATCTTTTATATATATATATATATATATATATATTCAAAGATTGGATGCTTTGGATTGTTTCAATTGGTTTAGGATTGAATCGACATTGAATTGTTGGATCTCTTTCTGATGATGGATTCTTATATTGTGCATATCTTAGATAATCTATATATTTCATATCTCTTTTGAATAGTGATTGATAGAGAAACTGTGTGTTCTCTCTGTTTTATCCAATTCTTGATTTATTTAGTTGTTGTTTATTTGATTATCCCTCTATCCAAGAATAGATGGGGAGCCTAATTACTTTATAGTTAAAAATAATTCTTATTCAAGAAAGTGTTTTCATTGAAAATTTAATAAGAAATTTGAACCTTACCAAAATTCAGAGAAGAATTAAAGAAGCTAAGATTCCTCAACTGTTGGAAGATTGTATTTGTCTTATGATTTTGGACATAGAGGTTTTTCATTATTATTTTTATTAAGAGACAAATATGTTTACCAACATATTCATATTGTCCATTGTGAATGACATCAATCTTTTTGTGTTGCACTTTTGAATGCAAGTGACTAAAACGTTGTATTTGTTAAAGAATTGAATGCATTGGCCAACCATGAAATTATTCCTAGCTACCAAGAAGCATATTTCAGAGGCAAAAATGAGGTCTATTGAACCTATTCTTTGCATATTTTATCATTTTGATTTCCATTAATTGTTATGATAGCTCTTCTAGCAGTATTAATATACAAACATCTTAATTGTTTGATTGGTAAAATGTAATGTAGAGTCTAATAGGGTTGTACTTCTTTACAATTTGATGATTGTGAACATCAAGATCATAAATAATAAATCATTGTTCATACTTTGTTTTATAAATTGTATGTGATGTGGGTTTTCATGTTATCTATCACAAGAAACTAATGATCTTAATGCCATGATAGGGTATATCATGAATTCTTCCTCGTTCCATGGTAAATTAATCTTGGGTATTGACAAGATTTTCTATTAACTATTCTAATCTTGATGATTGGTATTGCACTCCCAACTAATTAATCTTAAAAATTAATTATTATAATAGATCCTTAGAAGACAAGATCAACTTCTCTTGAGGGTTTTACCCAAAAAAATGCTCTTTGATCTTTTCAAAGCATTCTATATGGTTGCATCAAGATCTACTTATTTACAAGAGAAGACATTTAGTTGTAAATATGAATTTTGTGGTTGGTCTATTGTCATTAATTTTCTTTGTAATATCACATGTTCATTGATTGTAAGAAGAATGTTTACTCTATATTTATCCTATGATTCTAGCTGTGGCTTCTACATTTTCCCCATTCCATGGATGAATTGTCAAACTAAGGAAATGATATTGATATCCAACACTGATATTGATATACAATATTTCATCTAGTGACATTCTATATTGTGTCTCTAAATCAAAACTCCAAGGGTGGATATTTCATCTCTATCCTTGAAGTCAATATAGTAGAATTTGAAGAAAATTGAATCCATTGTCTCACTATGTCAAACTTACCACCAAATAAGTTCTTTGAGTTCAAGACACCATCCTACTATAAGGGTGAAAAATACTAGTTGGTTAATCCTTTTTATGATGAACAAATTAGCCTTGAAAAAAGTTGTCAAAAATCAATTTGGCTTGACTCAAGCATTCAGTGCTCAGTCTAGGCAATCCATTAAGCCTAAAGATTTCTTGCAAAATTTTATAAACTTTAGCTTGCATCATCCTAGAATAAAAATCCAAGCCACCCTTGAAAGCTCCCAAACCGTTGATAAATCTTTTATAGTAACTTATCAAATCAGCTCAAACTTTGTTTACTTTGTTTGTACTATTAAATTTTTGGAAGACAATGATACCTTTAACACCAAATAATACAACATGATTTATCTATTAGCCACCCCATATAATTAGCAGCTTCCACCTCATCTTATATCAAATTGATGAAATCTGCATCCCACATAAGGAATATTTTTTATTCAAACTTAGAACAAGTTTAGCATTCAATTGTCATTAATTAATAACCATTTTTTCCAAAGAATGAGGGTTACTATCAAACGCTCAGTTTTCATGAAATCAACAATGTCCAAACATCAATGCAAATCCTCCTATTTGGGTGGGATAGCAAGTTTTGCAGTCTAGGTATCCTTTCTTTTATTAATTATATCTCATTTGATCATCTCTCCCATGATTGGCTTTCCCTATTTTAATGGTCCTAAAAAATTGCTTGAGACCATTAGATCAAATTGCCACATATGTAGACAATACACTAGAAATATTGACATGGCCGCTAAGTTCTTCTATGGATCTAGTCAGAAACTTAACAATATATTACTTTCTATGGATCTGACCAGCTACCATTTCCTTATTATTATCCAAAGTAAAGTGTGTAGATTGTATTTCTAATGGGTTGTATTGATTAATGTGCCATTTGGTGATAATGCTAAATGGTTCTGTGATATGAAATATACCACTGTATAAATTACTTTAAACTAAACTGAGGATCGGATTCCCAACCAATAATTGAATCTATTATAGTTTAGAAACAATGCATGATATTTCCAATGATGAAGTATAATGATCGCCTCTTTCCCAAGAAGCTTCCTTTTCTTGTACTGCCACATTCGATGAGCTATTGAGGTGGTTGTGGCATTCTCTTGGTATTAGAAGTAGTCTTTACAACATGAATACACCTGCTAGGATTTGTGTCGGAGTCCTTTGTCGAATTGCGCTTGAGTAGTCATTAGGTCGCAACCCAATGAAATATTTTGATTTAATTATGAATTACCATGTTCAAATTTTAATTATCTTTGTCATTGGAATCTTATCAATATATTTTAACAGCAATAACAGTTGCATAACTCTTTTACAGTAGAGTTCGAAGCATTAAAAAAATGTACTCGTCTTTTAATTTGAAAGAATACCTTTTACATGCCATCATCAATTTATGTATCTGGCTATCTATATTATAGAAATATTTAGAACAAGTCTTTTATTCTTTTCTGTAACAGTTTACTCTTCTTTATGCCTTGAGAATAGACAGGCTAGTATAATTAATAAAAGCAATTAAAACTGCCTTTGAGAGTTGGAAAACTAGAATTAGATTAGGGTATTTCTTAATTGACTTGTTTCAGTAAGTTACAATTGAATTGAAGGTAATTCTTATGATATAAATTACCCAACATTATTATTACATGAGCCTCCTTCTACCTTTGCAATTGAGTATGAAACTGGTAGTAAAATTCTAAGAGGAAAAAATCAGGTCCAATATTTTGGATTATGTTTTAATTTAAAGTTTTGTATTATTTTGATCTAGAGTTGTGTTCAAGGTTTACTGATGTTCATGTATGCAGATGTTGGGTGGTGATGAGAGCATTTATTGGAGCTCCAAGATGAAGTGGAGGTGGAGCATGTTTTGCAAAATGTCGAGCAATGCAGAAAAACACTTATGGACCTTGGATATCAAGAGTTCACTTTTGAGGACTATTTTCAAGTAAGCTCTATATCCTTCTTAACTTTTATTAGACTTATTTTCCATATTAGATCTATCTTACATGGTTTTTTATTATGGTTTTAGTGAATTGAGGATTAGATGGAGTAGTATAGTTGAGATAATGATCCAATGATGCATCAAAGGATAATTTGGGAGACATTTTTTTACATGTTCTCACAAAACATTATATTCATGGAAACTTCACTCGAGTACACAACACAAATAATAAATACCCCAAATTTTATTTGTTCTCTCTTGATCAAACTAGCTATTATTTGTTTGTATCCTACTTTTCAAAATTATTGATTTAATTTTTCTAGAGGAAGTTCCTTATTTATTGAAGATCTTTCTATTTTTATTTGTATGGACACATTATCATAAAAATAAATCCTGCCCAATTGATTAATTTGAATAATTGTAAATATCAATGTTACTTGAATTTTTTGTTTCTTTTGTAAAAGTTGGTACACCTAACTATTTTTGTTGCTGAATTTTTCTCCAGTTTTATCACTTTTGTTCAAGTTCCTTGGTGTTTAGGTTATAGGCATATAAATCTATAAACAACAAATCCATTATAAACTCAAACATTGCATTAAAAAGAAATGACAAAAGTTATAAAATATTTATTGTTGAAACTTGAAACTATAAGCTCAATACTAAAAAACTAATATAAAGTTCAACATATAGTTTTCTGTGTTAATGGATTTTCTAGATCAATCAATATCACCATCGTCAACATTTGATGATGTAGGAACAATTGAACAACTACAAGTAGTGCCATTGCCACTTGCAGTAAAAGTATATTTAATGCTTTCAGACTCATCAAGTGCAACACATTTGGAAGTGGAAAGATCCAAGTCAACATGCTTAGGCTTCCTATCCGACCACTTCATTTTCCATTCCTTGCAGCCATGCGGTTTCTACAGAAGGAGGTGCGAATTGGAATATACGTACACTAATTTATTGGCTCTTTTTTGTGTTCAATTGGTTATTCTTTGTTGAGTGGATGAGTACTCTAATTCCTCTTCAACGTAGAAACCTTTGAATACAAAGTAGAGAGATAGAGAAAAAATTATTAAACATGCAATAAAATTTTGATCATGAGAGTTGTAGTTTCCAGAAGTTTTGGACATGTAAGTACCACCTCTTGTGAGAAACCTTTTTGAATTCATTAGAAGAGATTCAATATTTTGACCATTGGAGTGTACAAAATCAATGATTTCACTCATGACTACATCTTGAAAATTAGGATTAAAGAAGAGTTTACAAAATGTTGCATACCATTGTGCAACTTCATAATCTTTATATTGGTCAATCCTCATTGGCACAAAAAAGAACCTCAACTCTGTAGTACTTTGGATTCAATGTAAAGGTGAGAAGCTACCGTGCGGTGGTTATTGGGTTCCATCTTTCTTCAGTACTTATGTGCACTTGTTTAAAAAAAAAATCTTTAGGTACTTGCTCTTTCTCATTTATGATGGTCATCTTCTAAATCATCGAGTCAATTTCATCATATATGACTCCCATGGAAGGCTTGTCCACATTAATATAAAAAAGCATACAAATAATGGAATCAGTTAACTAAAAAGAAAGTCCACGAGACCCTAACTGCAAGGTTCCTGTACAAAATCATCCATTTAATATTTTTTTGTCTTCTTAGTATTGCTTTGTATCTATATGAATTGAGTCTAGCTATTGTTCATAGTAAAAAGTGCTTCTTGAATCATAACAAGATATCCCAAGTGTTGGTCATATGTGTTGTCAACATGTATTGATATCAACCTAATTTCTGATGATATGGGTTGTCATTAAGATAGATGAATGTGATTTGTGTTTTGAACATCATTTCTAATTTAGATGGTGCATAATGGATAGTTTTTGTATTATCTTAGATGATGCATATTGGAGAGTGGTTGTGTTAGTTATGATGATGTATGTTGAGATATATTTGAGAGCATTGTACCATATCAAAATGGTTTAGAGGCTTACAAGGTAAGTAGTTTGGAGGCTCATTAGATGACATCATATTAGTTTGAAATAATGGCTTCTACTGATGCACTTGACTTTTGGTTTGGTTACATGATGTGGTCACCTTGGTTCATGTCTACATGGTCTAGAAGCAAGGTTGCATGGGGACGGGGGTACTTACGGTACTAGTACAAGTAAATGTATGACTATTTTTGAAAATAAGAGACCCTCTAGGTAGATCAAACTTTCTTTTTTTAATTATAATTTAATATTTATAGAAAATCTGAAATTGAGCCATGCAATGGTTTTAAAAGAAAATAGTGATAAAGTTTTCAAATGTAATGTATAATTTTTTGTTTCAGATTTGCTATATTTTTGTAATAACAATATATGATGAATGTTTAGATGCATAACATAGAAGATATACTTTAAACATGAATAAGAAGATCATAAATCATATAACAATGGCAAACTTCAAATGATAAACTTAGAACTTGAACAATGATAAAATTTATTATTAATCAATATTGTATCAAACTTTCAAACTGATTACGTATTGAATTTATCTTGATTAACAACAAGATGATACACATTTTTTTTTATAGAAAAAAGCCTACCTTATCTAGTCTAATGGAATCTCATAATTGCATACCAAATTTTTATTTTAAAAAAAAAAACTATTTTCGTCAAAATTTTGACTCTCATTAGACACTTTTGACATTGTTGCTGTCAAAAATCATTTTTTTTACTGCAACATGGATGAAAATTTTAACGAGTATCTTGTCAATGACATAAAATTCTTATCCAAAATGAGTTTTCCTGACTCCAACATTGATAAAAAAATTGATGAGGACCTTGTCAATGACATAGCATCCTCGTCAAAAATGAGTTTTCAAGACTCCAACGTCAACAAAACTTTCAAAGAGGACCTTGTCGTTGACATAACATCCTCATCCAAAATGGTGAAGGCTGACTCCAACCATCAACAAATATTTTGACCAAAACCTCATCGCTGCCATAGAATCCTCGTCACAAATGATGAAGGCTAACTCCAACCATCGACAAATCTTTCAACTAAATCCTCGTCAAAAATCAAATGATGCAAAATTTTACAAGCATTTGACCTCTTTTTTATGCCAAAATGCGTCAAAATTTAGATGCTCAACTTGGTCGTCGATAAATCAACCAAAATATTGCAACAAGGCAGTTTGTAGAAAAAATTACCAATGTGCGTAGAAAATTCGACCAATGGGTGTCGAAAAATGAATGCAATTTTACTAGTGAGTGGTGTGAGGTAAGGAAGGTGTCTAATCTTGGTCATGATAATTTCTATGTTTTACTTTCATTACATTTAGCAAGATGAATGTTATGGATGAGATAGGTGTTTTTGCCTTAGAAGTTTCTATGAGGAACGTGTCAAGGAATTAGCAAGTTTCTTGTGTTGTGACACAACTTACTTCTTATGTGTTGACTATGTTTTTGGAAACCATGGGAACCTACCTCTTGTTTTGAGATCTATATATGTTGGTTCCTTTTTTGATTTACAAAGGGTGAGAGAGAGTGAAGGAGTTTATTTCATAGGGGTGCACTACTGAATATTCTATAGGATTGAGCAATATGTAAATCTCCATGTGAAGGCTTAGATCCTAAAAATTGTATTGTAACTTTTTGTTGAATAATACATTGGCTCAATGTTTGGAGTGTGGAGTTTTTTACTTGGAAATGATTTTTTCCCCATGTATATCTATGTTTTCTATTCCATCTCATTCTCAAGAAATATATCGTTGATATCATAGAGTACCTATCTCTATTGATGCTCTCTCCTCAACTCCTCTTGCTTGGCCTTTTTGTCTAAAAAATCACTAAGTGTTATCATTTTTTCAATAGTTATATTATATGTGTTCCAATTAGGAATCACAATCTCTTCATGAAGAGTAACTAGCCTACCCTTCAGTGGAGACTGCTTCATCTTTTTCTTCAATTTCTTACCCATGGAATTTGGGGTGCTACAACTCGGTATTGTTTTCTACAATCCTTGTGTGTGGACTTCTAGATTTGGCCTAAAATTTTCCTCTTTGGTCCCCTCGACCTTCTAAGGCTCTACATCTTTCTTTGTCTCCTCAGGCTTGATCTCCTCAATACTAACAATTTGATCTTCTTTTTCATCTTGATTCTTTTCATCCTTCTCACCATTTGTATTAGCAATTTTATTATTTCCCTCTTTGGCATCATCATTTTGTTCTTGTCTTTGGGTGTTATCACC
Source organism: Cupressus sempervirens (assembly GCA_028749045.1). Taxonomy (NCBI): domain Eukaryota; kingdom Viridiplantae; phylum Streptophyta; class Pinopsida; order Cupressales; family Cupressaceae; genus Cupressus; species Cupressus sempervirens. The sequence goes on from CM053789.1 coordinate 549,036,423, forward strand.
TTCATTATCTAGATAACTCTATTTCTTGGCTTGAATGACATTTACATCATCTTTAAGTGAAATATTAGAAATAACAGGTCTTGAATCTGCCTAATGTGTGCTCTCTTGTGTACCAATATTTGGATAGTCTTTTACTTGTACTATCATAGGATTGGATTCAATAAGATCTCATGAGTTGACTTGGATGGTATAGATTCATCCATCTTCTCTGGCTTGGCCAACATATGACCTTCACTCTTGCTTTCAGGTTCAGCCATGACATTTTCTTCATGTGACACATTCTTTGTTTGACTTACCTCTAGTCCATCTTCAATCACAACTATATCAGTTTGACCTTCACTTTGTTGAAAAGTGTCATCATAGATGTCCTCTTTATTATCCAATTAGATACATTTTCATTTTCATCTTTCTAATCCTCATCTTTCTTCTCATCATCTAGCATCAGTCCATAGATTTTCATCCATATAACCTTGCTTTCTTCCACTACATTTTTTACTTTACTTTTCAAAATAAAAAATGCTCTTCTTTTATGAACAAATATGGCATTATAGTCACTCAAATCTTTAGAAATTTGTTTCCTGCTTAGTTCTAGCATAACATGGGCAAGTGTGCCTTCTCTAATTTTTCTCTTGATCTTTGGTGCATACCATGACATCTTTCTTCTATCTTTCCATATAGTTCATCAGGTATCATGTTACCTAATTCTAATGGCATATACTTCAATTTTTCCATCATATCAAGAATTTCTTCATCTACATTAGCCTTATCTACTATTTCCAATTTATGATACTTTGCAAACTTAAATTCAGCCATTCATGCATTCTCCTTGATATTGTCACATAACTCATCTATTATTTTAGATGGCTTATGTATTGCAATTCTGAAGTGATTGGTGTCATCTGACTTGGTCCTATATTCATCATTATCATCATCTTTTGGAATTATAACCTTCATTCTTTGCTTCTTTGTGTCTTTTCTTAGCTCGACCTCTTCTATAATATTTTTCCTCTTTCTCAAGATCTTGCCTTGAGCAAGCTTAGTAAATTTAGCAACTCCTTTATGAGGCTCAACCACTTTTCTAGTAGATGCCCTTGTCCTTAGCCTTGTGACTCTTTGTGTTGTAGGGGTAGGCTTTGTGACCTTCTTCTTACCTTTTCTTCCTTGTGGCTCGATAAAAGCTATTGTTTTCCCTTTACTTTCAGCCTCTTATTCTTCATTACCTTCCTCTTCATTACTTGACATGTCTTATGCTTTTCCCTCTATGATTTGCAATGGTTTTCCTTGTTCTACACCTTCTCTAAGTGCTCTTTCCAAACTTCCTATTATGTCTTTCCTCTTCTTATTCATCTTGGGAACATTTATTTGCATGGTAATTTTTACCTTGGAAATCTCATATTTGTCGATCGGCTCGACATTTGTATGAACAGGTTCACTCTGCAATAGCCTCATCAGTATTGATATCATAGCCTAATGGCCTTAACCAAGCTATTCTTTGGATAACCTCTTGTATATATGTGTAGTCTATGTCTGCGAGAAAAACATATATCATCATAATACTTATTCAACTAAGGATTTGGGGATCCTTGTCATGTTCTTCATTTTTTGCTTAAAACTCCTCAAAATAACCATCCATGATTTCTTCAAAATTATCATCTCATTGATTGATAAAATTATTTATTTGTTGTGTGAAAATTTTATTCTTATTCCAAGTTACATCTCCTATGGTAGGGAAATAATTTTGAACATAAAAGACAAGACTTACACATATTGTTATTTTCCTTCCTAATGCTCTCCAAGTTCTTGGATAATTGCTTCAGTTGAAGGCTGACAAGGTCATAACTATGATGCTTTTTCATTATCTTCCATGAAACACCCACAACCATGCAAGGAACATTATCTAGTCAGTTAGACTGGTAGAAGTTATGTGTAATAACCCTAATAGAAAACTCAGTCTTTGCATTTTTAATTGTTGAAATTGTCATTCCACAATTGTTTTATTTTTTATTAGGTAAAATAGGTTTTACAGGGATCCTGAAACCCAAAGTTTTATAGCAAAAAGAGCGAGATGAAATAGACTAAACAAACAAAAAACTACCACAAAAGGCCGAAGACAAAAGAAGGCCCAAAGCCAAAGTACAAAGGCCAAAGACAGAAAAGAAAAGCCAGGCAAACAGGCTAGCGGTCATCTGTGTCCTTGGCCTGCAGGGTTTTTGCAGCATCATTGTCCTTTTGACTGGCCACGCCCTCCTAAATCTTGGTAGGAGTGTTCATCTGGTTCCCCTGATTCACCTAGTCACTGGCTTCTTTCTGTAGTTCATCCCAGTTGAATCCATGCTCAGTGTTCTACTCCACATCCCTTTCAAGGCCAGTTGTAGTCAGATAGTCCCCCAGATTGACAATGTTCTCATTCAAGGTGTGAAGTATGTCCATTATCTGTTTGGTAATTATCTGGTGGACAGAATCCAGCCTTTGGACCTTCTGCTCAAGCTGGGTGAGTCTATCATCCTGATGGTCTCTGGAAACCTGGCCTCTGTCTTTCTCCTGGCTACCCACCTGGTCCTTGCTTCCTCTAGCTTCCTGGTCCTTGTCAGTATCTTGGTTGTTGGGCTAGTTGCTCTTATCCTTCAGAGCCTCAATTTCCTGAAAAAGCCACTTAATGAAATGGAAGTTGTCAATCAGACTGTTCTCTGCATTGTTCAGGAAGTTGAAGCCAGTTTCACGCACATTGTCAGAGATAACCAAAAGAGCTGGGTCAATGAGCTCATCGTAGTGGGTACTTTTGTCAAGGTCCTCCAACACCTGGATTTTAGCAGGTTCTTTAACAATACCCAAACTAACCTTGTCCCCATAGAAGTTCCTCCAGGACCTCCTCTTGTTCTTTCTGATTACCTCCCCCCCTTTTTCAACCATGATTTCAATCATCTCCTCCAGGGGCGAAATGGGAACCTCCTGAGGTGAATTGGGGGGGTGGGGCTGGGGGACACATCAACAAGGTCGCTGGGATGTTCCTAGGGCAGGGCCTAGTTCGCTTTTCTTTTCTTGGGGTTAACCTTGGGGTCCATAGGGGTCACCACCTCCTTGTCATTTTCTCTCCCGTTATCTTCTTCCATCTCACTTTCCTTCCCTGTCTCTGAGTCCTCCTCCTCAGACTCTGTTTCAGACTCCACATCATCATCATTGGCCTCTTTCACCTCCTTAGGATGAGGAGAGGGGGGGATAGGGGGAAGGCATTTGGGGCTCTTCCTGCTAGGGATGCGGGGATCACGGGTAATAGGGATAGCTTTGCTCGGGGTGTCAATTTTCTCTGATTTCACTAAAAGCTCATCCCCAGAATCAAAAATGGCAGTGTCCTCTGAGGCACTACCCAAATCCCCAATGGTTTTACCTCTAGTTTGGGTTTTCAAGAACTCATAAATCAAAAGCAGGAGACCCTTATGGAGGGCAAGATTTTTGACAAGGCATTTCTTGAACCCCTATATATTCTTGGCCATGGAGGTGAAAATGTAAAAAGGAAAAGAAATTTTCACTTTGTGTCTAAAATGATTTAACATAACAAAATGATGAGTCCTGATTCTATCAAACCTGGGGTTAAGAGTGACATATTCAATGATAATCCTAAGAAAATACCTCCAGAACTTTTTGATGGAATCAATGTCGTAGTAGGTATCAATCTTGACCAATTTTCTTTTCTCCTTATCATCCTTGACAAAGTTGTTGACAGTGTTGGCGGACATCTTCTTGTCCCTATAGAAGTTCAAGCCATCCTGAGAAAAGCCAGTCACCTTTGCAATAAGACCCTCAGTGATTTGGTGGTAAACACCATCAATTTTGACCCTACCATTTTGCCAGGAATCAACCATAGCTTTAGTAACCCCCGCATCAAATCCATGAAGCTTCTCTATGAATTTGGTTATACTTCCCTTCTGGAGCTTTCTCCAAACCTTCCTCTTCTCTTTCCATCTCTCCGCTTTGCCCCATGGCTCTCTTCTGATCCTTGTTGCACCAATTGTTTTGTTGCACCAATGTATTAACCTTATTAACCTCCTTACTCTAATGTCGAATGTTTTGACATTTAACATGATTAGATTTCCACAATCCATTTGTAAATAAGAAGTTTTCTGGATTCGATTGTGTGTGATTTTTTTACCATAAATGTTTCAGATCATACTACATGATCCATCATCAGGATGAGAAGAGCAAGATAGTAGAGATATGCAAACTGAGTCTAACTCAAGAGATATAAGAAGAGAAGTGGAGAGCACACAAATCCATGAAAAGCAAAAAAATTCACTTAATGAAATAAATCAGACTTGAGAGATGGAGGGCACAAAAGAGGTTAAAAATAAAATTAAACGTGATGAAAATAAGAAAATAGAAAGAAAGAAATGATGAACTTAAGAGAACCACGAGACCCAAACAAAATGAGAAAAAATGAAAAAGAACACAAAAATACCTGTGCACCCAAAAGCATATATATATAAACAAATAAAAGAATATAACTAAGGAAAAACTAATAAATAGTGCATATTATTATATAATACACAAATATGTAATAAAATGTACTATTACACCCTTATATATACCAAAAAAAACCCTAAGAGAAAAGAACCAAAATACAAGCACAACCAAAAGCAAGTAAATAAATATATATATAAGAATAAACAAATTTATACTAATTAACAACCAATACATCCTATTATGTATCGCTATATACTACGGAAAATACTATTAACATAGTATATATATATAATATACTATGTATATAAAACAATAAAATTCTACAAAAATATATAACCATCATAAATATACACACACACACACACACACTTATATATATATATATATATATATATATATATATATATATATATATATATATATGATGTACCAAGGCAAAACCCCAATGCATATACACTTGGAAAATATGTATGCAAGTGTATATATATATATATATATATATATAACCCACATACATATAAATATGGATAAATATAAATATATAAATATATTTATATATTTATTAATATAAATATGAAAAAAATATAAATACATGAATATATGTATATATATATGATAAATACACAAATATAAATATTAATAAATATAAAATCAAAAATATTTTTTAATATAATATTAATAAGAATAGGAGAAGAGGGATATAAATATAAAAATATATATTTATAATGATACCCACATAGATAAATATATAAACATATTTATCTATTTGTATATATCTATATAACCACAAGTGTATATCTAAATAATGAAAATATACATATTTATATCTATAAATACATATGCATGCATATATATTAGAAAATACAATTATAAAACAAAAGCATAAGCAAGAATATATATATATATAGGCAACTAAATACCAAAAAGAAAACAACATAAGCAGGAATTGATAAGACAAAAGAGGAATAAAAAGAACAGAGAAGCGAAAAAATGAACTCGAATGGACAACAAGAGCGATCAAGAAGCAAGGATCGGGTGAGCAAGGATGAGAGAGAGAGAGAGAGAGAGAGAGAGAGAGAGAGAGAGAGAGAGAGATCAGCAAAAACCCAGGAGGGAGATCACCAAGAGAAACCAAGGAGAAAGGGAGAGCAAAAATGAGAGAGAGTGGGGGGGGAGAGGGGAAACACCACTGCAACAAAAAATAAAGGAAAAAGCACGAAGGAGAACCACTAGAGAATCAAGGATGGAGGGGTTTTCCAAGCATGCCAGAATGGGGGTTGTAAAGAGAATCGAGCAGGGGGCACAACATATGGTTGATGGACCATCCATCATCACGATTAAGGTTAATGGGATGGAAGGTAATGGCAATGGCCTCTTTTAGCTTCCTCTTGAAATAATTGTCCTTCTTGGACACAATTTTGGTATTCTCCAAACAAATATGATGTTTGCTAGAATATGAGTGCTCAACAAGGGCAAACTTTTGCAACCTTTCATGCCTAATGTCAGCACTGTGCTCTCGAATCCTAGTGATAACAGAGCGACCAGTTTTCCCAATATAGGGCATGCCACATGAGCACTTGATCTTGTAGACACCAAAGTCAAGAAGAGAGTTATGCAAGTCCTTGAGAGTTTTGACATTGTCTGTAACATGATAGCCAGTGACTAGGTGAATGATTTACCTAGTAATCTCAAAGGTTCTCCTTCCAACCATAACTTCATTTCATGGACTCGGCTCAATACAATCTTTATCCAATCAATTTAAAAAACCCTAGGAAAATTGAGTGCATGTGTAAGCCCTTTCTTGGCAATGTGCTTATGTTCATCCTTCGGTCTTCGTTCTACACACAACTTCTCATATGCACTTCTCAATTCAAAATAATCATTCTCACCAATCATGCACATGTGGCATGATCATGCACCATGGATTATAATGAATTTTGGCAAGATCGAAGATAGGGAACCAAAAGAATCTCCCTTTTCTGCAATGTCAAGGTACGCCTTGAATTTAGGTGGATTACATACTTCATTCCTAACCAATTCAACATTACTAACCTTTGTTTCTTTTGATTCCATCATCTTCCCTACTATTGATGAGCTATATTCCATAATCTCAATTAGGTTTTGATCACACGAAACTCTGCTTTACTCGGCTATAATACAGTTGCTCACAAATCTACTTCCAATACTGACAACAAGCACTGAAATCTTCTCAGAACCTCTTAACCACACATAGGAATTTATTAGGCTCAATTTTCTCTCCAAAGTTTGAATGAAAAGTGATCAAAATGAATGATAAAATTTTCTATATAGGTCAAAAATGTAATTTTAGGGCTTCATTAATGCTCTATACCTAGAGTGGGTGCATGAAAAGTTGTCTCGACTCCTATTGCAAAAATTAACAATAACACTTCTCAAAATTCCTTCAATACTGACACTCAGCCATTATTGACTTTATAGCTCGGTATCCAAACACATTAGTTCTTCTTCATACTACAAATATGTCCTTATGCATATAATCTTATGCTCATTTTGACTTTCATGCTTTCAATCTTAGGAACTGATGTATAATTTGACAATTTGAAATACATTTCCATACTTACTTCTTTATTCTATTTTTGTGGTGTTGGAATTACCTGATCCATTGGATTGGGTGATCTCAACTACTTCGTTTGAACTACTAGTTTCTTCATATTTCGTATTCTAGGTTTGATTCATCTTGCTTCTTACTCTTTGAATACTAGCTCTTTCTTTTCCTTTTTTCTATTCATCATTGGGTGTTGATGCTCAATTCCTATAGTCTCTCTTAGGTGTCATACCTCCTGATAGTGAAGGCATACCACACCAAAGTTCTTCCAATTTTCAGATCTTCCTCTGAAATGTGTTCTTACAAAATTTGTTGCAATATGCTCATTCTTTCCACATAACTAACAAGTGACCCAAGTATTATAATCCTAGTTTATTGCATTACCTTTCCTAGTTGCATTTCCTTGGATTTTAGGTGTCCAAATGTGTTTTGAATTAGATCTGCAATCTTTTGCCTTGTCACAATACTTCTTGACATGTATATTAATAACCTTCAAATCTAGATATAACTAGTGTATTACTGATCTTTGATCTACACTCATATGCTTAGTGTCCATATTTGTTGCATTGAAAGAAATAACCATCAAATTTAGGTTTAGGATTAGACTTTCCAATTTTGCTCCCGCAAACATTTGTTGTATGACCTGGTTTTCCACAGTGATAGCATGTAGGCTTCTTGATCTTTGGTTTTGCAAACGCGTTCCTTTGTTCTCCATGCTTTTATGACTCACCTTGCTCAAAAAATGATTGGAACTCAGTATAACCTAATCCAGTAGTATCATTAGGTCTTCTTTGTGCTTTTAATTGTTCATCAAGTTTTCTCATGCTCCCTTTACATATTTTTATTCTTTCATTGATTTCTTTTTAATATCTCAATTCATTTTTCAATTGAATAATTTCTGATCTTAGGTTTGCAATCTCTTCCACCTTCCTAGAAATTTCATTATTGGTACTTAATAAATAATTGACCATGTCAAATTAATTGTGTGTCAGTCTTTGTATTTCAGTAACACTTTCATCAAGTCTTGTAGCCATTTTCCTCTTGTCTTCATCAGCCATTTCCTTATCATCTTCAACTTTTCTATTTTGTTCCATGATTTCACATAGTCTTATTCAATTCATTTCATGTTCTCTCTTTAGTGTTCTTACTTCCTCATTCAGATTGTTGTTCTTTTCTAGTAGATCTTCTATTGTTGCATCATATTCACTAGACCTCCCTTCATCACATATGTCTTCAATGCTTTCTTCCTAGTATTTTGTGTCATTTTTTTGGATTTCCATCTCCTTCCTTCTTTTCATGGATGTCCTCAGTTCCTCCTTTGCAACCTAGTTATAATATGATATGCAATCAAGCTTCTAATTTTCAATCACCATTCGCAATTTTTAGGCTTCCATCTCCAAGACCTTTCACTCTCAAGTGATTAGACTTCGTATTTAGAGAACTCGTCTCTGATACCAATTTGGTTGAATTCTAATGGGAAAGTGAGATGCTAAGAGAGGGGAAGGGGGTGAATTATAATCTCCCAAAATACTTTTACCACTTCACATATTAACCACTAAACATAATTCACCATACACCTCAACCTTGTATGAAATCAACCATTCAATATCATGTAATAATAGGTCTAACATCTACAAACATGAAAAAACATATAAGAAAGTAAACAACACATAACACAATATTTGGTATCATAGAAACACTCCAATATGTAGGTAAAACTACAGTGAGGATGACACACACAAAGTCTTCACTACTACAATAATAAAGTACTTGTTAGGGATACAATTTGATCATTTCTAATGATCACCCTATGAGGGGTCTTCTCTACTAAAACCATATGAGATAGTTAATTCTACCTTTACAAAAGAATTTAAACTTCACAACTAAGTGAGTACTTTGTCAGGAGATTTACAACAGGTTTGTTAGGACCACTCTATTAAAAGGTTCACCTGATACACTGGTTAGAATGTAATGATACAATGATCCTTTGGTATGCACTAATTTTTTGATAACATATCTTCTCTCCAATATCTGATCACCTCAATGTGAATGTTCTGCAATATCTACTCAATACATTGCTCGGTCACCTTACTTGATTCTCATTGATTCTCCTTCAACTTCACATACATGTATTCCTCCAACTCATTTACTCTGTAACAACATATTCGATATTTATTCCTTTCTCGTATAACCATCTTAAGAAACTTTTTAGATCAATCATCCTTTTTTGCCACTTAAGCTTTCCTATTCTCTGATTGGTTCTTTATATGATATAGGGATTATTAATATAGAATTACAGGTGTAATCACCTCCTTGATCTTCTCCTTAATTATAGAAATATGTTTCATGCTCAAAAATATAGTTTACGTAAGATTCTATGCCATTCCAAACTCATATACACAAATTGCATAATTTGGCACATATAGCCTCTGACACTCAGTCACGCTTGATTCTTCTTGTGGATCCTTGACATATACTTCACTCAGCATAAATTGTTTTCTCTTTTAATTACTCGACTCATGTGGCACTTATCTTATATCATACGTTAGCTTTTGGATACTAATTTCTTGACAATTGTTATGTTCTTGGCATATATTGAACTTGTGCACTTTTCTCTTTGTAGCTCGGCCTTTGTTGTGGCTCAGTTATAGTGTTGATCGACCAACTCTGCCTTGTAAATGAGTTAGTGTTTTTCAATATAGTCAATACAAAGATTTCCTTTAGGGTTAACAATTGGGAGAAAAAACTGAGAAACATGATATTCTCTCAAATGTAGTAAGAATTGTGCTACCTAAATTTGAAACAAAAATCTCTACTTTGGAAGAGGAGAAAAAAATCTTTAAAATGACTTTACATCAATTACAAGGAACTCTAATTACTTATGAAATGAGAAACAATAATAATGTTGGATCTACTTCACAAAGGTTGAAAAATAGGATGAGAGTGATTAAGATATAATAGATGCTCTTGAAGCATTGCTAGTTAGAAAACTGAAAAATAAATATCAAGGAAAACCAAAATGTTTTAATTGTGGACAATTAGGACACTTTGTTGCAAAGTGTCCCTATGTCAATCAAGATGAAAATGATGAGAAATCTGAAAAGTCTTTCAAAAAGAAACCCTGGAATCAAAATAAAAAGATTCAAAAACTTTAAAAATTAGAGTATTTTGTCAAAAGAAGACAAATAAAGAATCAAATGATTCATGTGAGGAAGGAGAAACATCGTTTAAGGCTGAAATATTAAATATTCAAAATCCATAATCTATTCAATTAAAATCTTCATATAATTTAGATGAAGACATTGATCTTGAAGAAGAGCTACTTCACTCTTTACAAGAAATAAAGAGATTAAGAAAATTAGTCTTCACTCATGAAAAATAATATCTATTTTTACAAGTTGAATTGGATAATGCAAATCAGCTTAGTAAAAATTAAAAAGCTTTATTAGATGAAAAGGAAAAGAAATTGGCTTTGTTGCAAAAAAAAAGTTGATCAAACTGATTCAAGATCTAAAACAGTTGGAAAAGGAGAATCTTCAAAACAAGTTTCAAAGTATGTCTTTAAGGGTTATTGTTTTAACAGTAATTTATTTGGTCACAAGGCATACAAATGCAAGCTAGTAAATGAATCAAGATATGGCTTTAAGAAATTGATTACATACTTTAAGTGTTACCACTATGGAGAGTTTGAAAATAAGTGTAGATTGGATCTAAAGCCTAAACAAGTCTGAAAACCTATACATATGAATGTTGAAAAATCTTTAATTTTGGAAATAGCCCTATTTTCTCATTAACCTAAAAATTGGATTTTCGACAGTGATTGTTCTCACCATATGACTAGAAAAAAATTTAGTTTAAAACTCTAGAAGATTTTGACGAAGAGTTTGTCAGGTTTGGAGATAATTCAGGGGCCTATATCATAGTTCATGGCTTAATCGCTCTTAATAAAGATACTCCTATACATGATGTATACTATGTAGAAGGTCTAAAACATAAGCTTCTAATTGTTAGTATGATTTTTTATAGTGGGTATTCTATTTCCTTTGATGCTAAGGGATTTTCTATCAAAAATAAAAAAAGGATAAAGTTATTGATAGTGGTTCAAGAATAGTATTTAGTCAATACTTGTCTTACGAGTCAAGTTGAAGAAAATTGGCTATGGTACAAAAGATTAGGAAACTTAAACTTTGATACTTTTGCTAGGATCAGAAAGAACAAAAAGGTAAGAGGTTTGCCTCTAATCAGTAAACTAGTAAAAGTTTGTAAAGAATGTGTGAAAGGAAAGGAAACAAGAACCTCTTTTTAAACCAAGGAATATATGTCTAGCAAACTACTAGAACTTGTGCACACTGATCTATGTGGTCCAACCAAAACTTCATGTTTGAATGGGAATAAATACTTTATGTTTTTTGTAGATGATTACTCAATAATGGTTTGGGTAACATTTTTGAAATGTAAATTTGAAGCCATTGAATGTTTCAAAATATTCAAGAAAATGGAAGAAAGGGAAATTGATTTAAGATTGAAGTGTTTAAGATCATATCGAGGTGGAGAGTTCACCTCTCAATAATTCACTGAATATTGTGAGAAACATGGTATCAAGAGGCAATATTCAACTACCTGTACACCACAACAAAATGGTGTTGTGGAAAGATAAAATATAATAGATAAGGGAATGGATCAAACAATGTTGAATGAAGTCAAATTAACTAATAAATTCTAGAAAGAAGTTGTTCATATAGCTTTATATATCTTAAACAAGGCTCAAATCAGAGTAAGGACTGCTTATACTCCTTATGAACTATGGAATGGTAAAAAAAATTAATGTTAAGAACTTCAAAATTTATGGTTGTAAATGTTTTATCAAAAAGGATAATAATTCCTTAAACAGTTTCAATTCAAGATCTAATAAAGGTATTTTCTTAGGATATTCTACACATATAAAAGCTTTCAAATGTTATGAGAAAAGGCTAAATAAAATCATACAAGCTATACACGTGGTATTTGATGAAAGTTCTTTGTTGAATAGAACTAATGAAAAAGACATTGAAGAAGGTTCTCTTCAAAGAATAGAGCATATTTATGATGATCAAGAATCAAATGAAGTTGATTTAGAAATACCTAACTCAAATGAACAAGAAAAATGTTCAAATCCTAAAGTAACTAATACTAATATAAAAACCCCTTCTAGAATCATTGCCAAGAGGCATCTTGAGTCTCAGGTTATATGAGATAAAGAGGTTGGAATCTTAACTAGAAGAAAAGCTAAAAATGATGAACATCCTCATATTGCAAGACATTTTTGCTTAATATCATATTTGAACCTAAAAATATAGTTGAAGTAATCATATATCCTTGCTAGTTGAATGTTATGTAAGATGAAATTAATCAAATCGAGAAAAATAAAATGTGGGAACTTGTTACTAGAATTGATGACAAAAATTTCATAGGTGGAAAATGGGTGTTTCACAATAAACTAGATGAAGATGGAAAAGTTGTGAGAAATAAAGTTAGGTTTGTGTGTGATGCAGGAGCATCTTGGGTTTGCTCAGTGGCTACTTTGGAGTTCATGAGAGGAAGCTTGGTAGTTTCTTTGAAAGGTTCTTGGACTTGTGCTCAGCATGGTCTATGGTTTCTCGGCATGGTCTTTGGTCACTCGGCATGGTCTTTGGTCACTCGGCATGGTCTGAGAGGAGATCGGCTTTGCTTAGGAATTTAGTGCCTGTTGTAGGCCGTGTATCTAATTTTCTACAATGAGTTAGAGGATGAAAATTGTCGATATGGAAGAGGGCCTAGATTTCAATCTACAGTTCGAAGCTCAAGTTCTAATTCATCCGGAGCTAGGAGATATCACAATTTTACTAAGACATTGATTTTGAGAATTTAATTGTTGTAGGAGGCTGACTTTGGCATTTAATTTGTGTTCTAGGCCGACCTGTGGCTTAGATTGGTATAAGTAGGGGTTGTGGGGAAGTCTTTAGGCATGATTCATTCACTCAGAGAGGAGTGGGTGTGGGAAGTAGCTGAAGAGCGAGTTTTCCTGAGTCTGTGAACAAAGCACCGAATGTGAGGCAGTTTACACTTGGATGAAGTTGGAGCAGAGCTAGTAGCTGCGGCTTGGAAAATAAGGAGATAGCTTGGTGGGCTTGCGAGCACAATTTTAGATCTTCCTTGGAGGTTTCTACTAGAGTGTAATTTGGACTAGCTTGGGTTTGGGTTTGGATCTTGAGGGATCTTGTGGAACTATTACTTGCTTTGTATTTGGTTGTAACCGGGAAGGCCTTACAACCTGACACATTGCATGTAATCAGTTATATTTTATGAATATATTATTATGATTTGGTATCATATCTTGCATTGTTACTTCTTGCTATTGTATTTCTGTTGCGTGGTTGTATAGCTGGGGGCTAGGACATCTCCTTTGGGGATTCTCCTGCCTTGCACTGCGTCAGTGTGTAAGGGTTATGACCAATAGGAAGGTATTGATATTGGTGAAACTTTTGCACTAGTTGCAACAATGGAATCAATTAGAATATTTCTTGCATATGCTAGGTATAAGAGATTTATTGTTTATCATATGGATGTTAAAACAACATTTTTAAATGGTTATCTTGAGGAGGAAGTTTATATGGAATAACCAGAAGGCTTTGAGTCTTCTAAAAAAATAGACTTTGTATATCGCCTTATAAATGCATTATATGGCTTGAAACAAGTTGTTAGAGCTTGGTACTCTAGGCTGGATAAACATCTCATTGCTAATGGATTTACTCATGGTGGTGTAGAAAACACTTTATACACCAAAGTTGTTAATGATATTTTAGCTATTGAGATTTATGTTGATGATATCATATTTGGTTCTAGAAATGATGACTTGTCAAAACAATTTTCAAACATCATGGAATCTGAGTTTCAAATGTCTCTTTTGGGTGAATTGGCATTCTTTCTTGGTTAAAAAATTCATAGCTTGAACATGGTTTATTTCTATCACAAACAAAATATGCTAAGGAAATGTTAAAGAAGTTTGATCTGATTGATTGTAAAAACTAACTAAAAACTAAATAAAAGTGATGATTCTCTAGCAATTAATCAGACATAATATAGATCCATGATTGGTAGTCTGCTATATCTAACAACCTCTAGACCTGATCTTATGCAAGTTGTATGTATGGTATCTCAGTTTCAATCTACTCCAAAACAGTCTCATCTTAATGTTGTTAAAAGAATCTTCAAATACAGTCAAGGAACCCTTGATTTTGGTTTATGGTATCCCTATAATAATTATTTTACCTTTCTTGGTTATACATATGTGGATTTGGGTGGTTTTGATGATAAAAGGAGCACTAGTGGTGTTGCATTCTTTCTCGGTGACCAGTTGGTTGCTTGACATAGCAAAAAGAAAGAATTGTATTATTCTCTCTACTTGTGAATATGATTATGTTGTTGCTACAACATATACTCAACTGATCTAGATGATATATCAGCTCTCTGATTTGGGTATACAAGTATCAAGGCCTATTTCTATTATGTGTGACAATATAAGTGTCATTGAATTGAGTAAAAATATGGTTCTGCATTATAGAACCAAACATGTGGCCCTATTAAACTTCATTTCTTGATAGATAAAGTGCTTGAAAATGAATGGAATAGTTGATATATGTTCCTACTATGGAACAAATGGTTGATATTTTTAAAAAATCCCTACTTATAGACACTTTTGAACAACTTTACACTTCTAAAAATCTTTCTTGCAATGATTTTCTCAATATGGGGAGTTTGTTTGTAGGTTTCTAATCCTACACTCAGTCATTTAAAAAAGAAGAATTTATTTTGTGTCCTTGATATGAAATGGAGACTAATTCAATGGTATTTAATTTCATCATCAGTTTGATTCAATGGTTCCAAATTTAGTGGTTTTTAGTGATATTTAAGTGGTGATTATCAATATTTGGTTCAGTTAATATTTGATTTTAGTGATGAGATGATTGGTTTTTATTTTTTATCCTAGTATTTATACACTTGATATTGGACAGGTATACATGTGACAGGTTTGTGGACATGTTTTTTGACATGTATATATGTGATATTTCATCTTCCTTCATGGCAATTTATTTGATATGCATTATATATCACTTCTTCTTTTTCAGTGCATATGAATGTTATCATTAAGACAAGTATGTATATCACTATATACTCATTTATTTTGAAAATTCAATATGGTAACAAAGATGGAAACGTGGATATGATTGGCATTTTTTATGAACCAATGTATTAAAGGTTTGTTGATGGTGACTTGACCACGGGTTTGATAGTGCTCATTATATTTTCTTTATTGTGGTTAAGTGATTATTACTATCATGGTTATCAGTAGACACATAATGTGGACTTTGTGCTCCCACATGCAAAATTTGTATGGTCGGATTTGAAAAATTATGAAATTCACTCTGGGAACAAAATGTGAGTTAAAGTCTTGTCTCACTTTCAAGTATCATTTCTTCTCAAATCCCTACAGCCGACGCCATGATTAAATCTTGACTGCAAAACATGGAAACAAATAGTTTGAATCTTCTGATGGGTATTTGATATGTTAATCATTGAGAGATTGTGATTCCTTTGACACCACGCTTGTTGTGATCTGGGTCAGTTTGACAAGATTAGCATCGTGAGAGGTTGTTTGATGTTATTATGAAGGATTCTTTTTGGGTTTCAAATATGTTGCATTGAAATGGAAATCAATGATAATGGTGGAAGCTAAATGATTGCATCTTGTACAACATTGTGGTCTCTTTGTAATTTGTTTTGAGCATAACTCATAGTGTCTTCATGGATTGAACGATATTATTTTTCATCTCATGACTCACTCATTGTGTTATATGATTTTATGCACTGCGTAAACATTGTGAGGATTCGAGGGGCATAAAACTAAAAATGGTTTTTCTCTATCAAAGAGTTTTTTATGGGAGAGGTATTTGGTTTGCAGTTCCCAACCACATGTATGTTGTCATCCGTCGCCTTTAAAAGATTGATGAAATAAAAGTGTTATGGACTTGTTGTTTCAAAACGAATTCAGGAAGAATGTTTCTCTTTGTTCAAAATAATTTCTTTCTTCTTTGTCTTTCGAAAGAGAAATTGCGAAAAAAGTTATTGTATTGCTCACGCAATCTATGCTTTTTACAAGGAATAAGATTGGTTGAGAAGCATGGCAGTTATTCTTTTTGGTTATCAGTTATGATTTCTTTAACCAATATGATATTGTGGAAAAGTTGTTTTCATCTAAGGAAGTTTTATTGTGATCTCTTAATGAGTATCAAAGTAATGGACCAGTTAATGTAGCTCATAAAGAATGTTTCCGATTTATTTGTTTTTTAAAGGTAACAATTTGTTCTCAAATTTTATATATATTTTTAACCCTAGCCGAGGGTTTTGAAATTGTTTATGAAGTTAATAGATGTTTCAATTGAACTAGTCCCTTTTTGTTGTTATTCAAAAGGAAGGAACAATGTTTGAAGTTGTTTGTGCATTTCTATAGTTTGTAAATATCATTCAAAGCAAATAAATATAAACCCTATCTTTAAGAGTTTATTTTTATAAATTATTACTATTTTATAAATGTTATTGAACTGAATGTAAAGTTATTTCAGTACTTTCATATATAAGGAAGTAAGGTTGTGTGAAAAAATAAGAAGAAAAAGGAGACACATAATCATATTGTCTTATATGTGGAGTGTGCTTGTTGAGTATTCAAAGATGAATCATAAGGATTATTTATATATATAGGTGTGTGTAGTCAAAATCATACAGTTGTGTATGTATTTGATTTGTAAATAAACATCGTGAAAAGGAAGCAAAGGGGTTGATGCCCTAGGCAATTGTAGCTGCTATTGTAACGAAGAGTTATTTCTCAATAAAGATAACAGGTTCCAACAGAGTGCTTTTTCTCTGATGAGAAGACCAAAAGGTTTTGAGGGTTTCCCACTCAGCACAAAAATCTTGTGTCTCTCTTTTGTGAGTTGACTAAGTTACTATGATATCTTGCACTTTCATTTTCATTTTCAGTTCATATATTCAGCTAATTCAATGTTAAATGTGCATGTGTTAAAGAAATTTTGTAAAAAGTCATGAAAACACCTCCATTTTTAAAAATATTCTACAACACTAATGTTTAACATAATTTGCAATCTTTCTACATACATTGAAAATAGGTCTCAATTCTTTGTATAAGTGAAGAAAGTGAATTACAGACAAACATGCAATTCAATGGAGTGCTCTGTATTCATTTTGTATCTCAAATACAAATTATTATTGTATTTGAGCATCTTCATTTCTCATGTGAAGGCATTGGCTGATTATCAACATAGAGAGATTTTTTTTAACTTAGTTTTTACAAATGTCAAAAAATATACTATTTTTTGTACCTTTTTTAGATTTACAATATAGAAGATGCAAATGATGATCATATAATAATTTTTTTGGAAAATTCTATCATGTTTATGTATTTGGAAAAATATATTTTGTATAGAAGATAGTTGTGTTTCTTTATAAACATACTAGGAAAGGTCTGATGTGGGTTTGATTTTACGAATTAAGAAATCAAGTTTGTGTTCACTTCTTGGTAGTACAGAAATCTCTAAGAAAAATCCATAGCACTACAAGGAGAGGCTGAACACAAACATAAAAATAATTACTTGGTTGGCTAGAGGCCCACGCCTACTTACATGATTGAAACACATATCAAGTTAAAAAAAATTATACACAAAATAAAAACTTAATTAATAATTAACCAAAAACTATGTACCTTATATTAAATTATATTTATTTTCACATATGCATCAATATAAGAATGCATATACATTCGATCGATTCAGTGGGACATACATAATCACCACCTCTATATTTCATTGATCGATTATATGTTGCTCCCAATTGTGGGCCATATTATCTATTATACCATATCCATTGTAATGGACACCCAACAATTGCCAAAAGTTGAACCAAGGCTGAAATTATATTAATGCTGAGAATGTTGCAATCAATTACAAAGAGATGTATTCCAAAGGCCAAACCCTAAGGGAATGACGTCTAGAATGTTACAACAGAGAATGAACCTCCTCTATTGCCAAAAGAAGGGAGTGTGATTTACACATCCAAGCTCTTATCAAATGCAAGTCATAATCATCCAATGATTAGCAATGAGACTTTCAGCCCTATTTATCCTTTTCTTCATCCTTTTGGAAGGAACTAAAACATTAATTAATTGCAAGAGCTAGAAGCCTCCTCCTTCCAATAATTAATGTGTTCTCTAGAAATTCCTCCCTGGCAATAATTAATTAAATCACAAGAGGCTTCTGTCCTTCCAATAATTAATACATACCCTAGAAGCTACTCCCTTGTAAATAATTAAATTAATTAAAAACAAAGTCACCTTTAATTTTTAATTGAATGACTTTATAAGAAATTAATTTAATTTCTTCTTATCCTCCACTTCGACTTTAGAGAACGTGAAGGCTAAAACATGGGAACATTACAGGTCCGCCCTCCTTGAAATTGCTTGTCCTCAAGCAATCTTAGTCTTGTTTGTTGTAGCACCTGCTCACTCTCCCAAGTAGCATCTTCCTCAGGCAGATATTTCCATTTGACTAAATATTCTTTAATCAACCTGCTTCACAAAGTCCTTTCCCTAGTATCTAGAATAGCCTCCGAAATTAATACAAGCTTCCCCTCCTCATCTAATGGTGGTAATTCTGTTGAAGGCACAACTCTTTGTTTGATGGCTTTCTTAAGCCTTGACACATGAAACACATTATGCACCTGACTATCCTCTGGAAGCTCTATCTCATAAGCAACCTCACCCACCTTGCGGATCACTTTGTAGGGGCCATAAAACCTAGGCTTCAACTTCTCTGCTCCTCTTTTCTTGAGTGACGACTGTCTATATGGTTGTCGCCTTAGGTAAACCATATCCCCAATGTCAAAATTACGCTCTATCCGGTGCTGGTCAGCATACAATTTTTGTTGATTTTGGACTTGCTGTATATTCTCCTGAGCACCCTCAAAATATCCTGACTATCCTGCAAGAAGTTTTTTGCTTTGGGCACTCTACTATCTCCCAAAACTAGATCCATGAAACTAGGTGCTTCATAACCATATAGTGCCATGAATGGAGTCATCTTAATAGACATATGATAAGTGGTGTTATAACAGTACTCTCCCATATGTAGCCATTTGACCCAAGCCCTCTGCTGTTTACTCACATAGTTCCTCAGATATCCTTCCACCCATTTATTCACAATCTCTGTCTGCCCATCTATCTGTGGATAACTAGTGCTAGGTGTAAGTTCAGTACCACACAACCTAAACAACTCTTGCCAAGAAGTGCTCATGAATTTACTATCCCTATCACTAACAATGAAAGTAGGTAGCCCATGTAATCTGAATATCTCTCTAAAGAAAAGATTAGCCACCTGTGTTGCTGTATAAGTGGATGGAATAGCAAAGAAGTGAGTAAACTTCGTCAATTGGTCAACTATCACATAGATGCAATCTTTCCCTTGTACTCGTGGTAACCTGGTGATGAAGTCCATGGAAATACTTTCCCATTTCCTATTCAGAATGAACAAAGGTTGTAACAACCCTGCAGGATATGTGTACTCTCCCTTATTCTGCTGGCAAATTGCACACTCCCTGACATACTTTTGACATCATCCTTGAGCCCTTTCCATGTGAACCGCTCACGGATCTACCTGTAGGTCTTAAAGATCCCTAGATGTCTAGTTGTAGGTGCATCATGAAATGCCTTCAGTACTACTTCCTTAAATTGTGATGAAGGAATAAAATATATCCTATCTTGAAACTTTATTAATCGATCCATCACCACATAGCGATCATCATGTATGGTGCTTGCAATTACTCTAGAAGCCCAAGTGTCCACATATTCTTTTGTAATATTATTTCTCCAAACTCCTGTAACCTCAGCTAGAGCACAAATATGAGGCCTCCTAGATAAGGCATCTACAACCACATTCTTCTTACCTTTGACAAACTCAATGTCAAATTCATAAGCCTGCAACTTTGTGATCCACTTCTGTTGTCTATCATTCAAATCACGTTGGTTCATGAAGTACTTGATGTTGTTGTGATCAATTTTGATAACAAACTTTCCCCCAACTAGGTAGGACCTAAACTTGGCCAATGCATGCATTATAGCCAGCATCTCCCGATCATAGATGGAATAGCTCCTCTCCACTCCACGGAGCTTCCTACTCTCAAAAACAATGGGATGCTTCTTCTGCATTAGGACTGCCCCAATCCCATCTCCTGATGCATCACAATGAAGCTCAAATGGCTTTGTAAAATTTGGTAGAGCTAGTATTGGACATGATGACATCACCTTCTTGAAATGATCAAAGCTTCTCTGAGCTGCCTCTGTCCATGTGAAAGCCCCTTTCCTGGTAAGGTCTGTCAGGGGTGCAGCAATCTGTGAAAATCTTTTTAAAAATCTCTTGTAAAATCCACAGAGACCAAGGAATCCCTTAAGTTGTGTAAGATTCATTGGAGTAGGCCAATCAACAATAGCCCTAATCTTTTCAGGATCTACCCGAACTCCCTCTGCACTGATAATATGTCCAAGATATAGTAGCTCAGTCATCCCAAACTCGCACTTAGATTCCTTGGCATACAATGATTCTTTTTCCAAAGTAGACAACACCATCTCAAGATGTTGTAAATGCTCCTCCCAAGTCTTACTAAAGACTAAAATGTCATCAAAGAAAATCAAAACAAATCTCCTAAGATGCTCCCTAAATACCTGATTCATGCAACTCTAGAATGTAGCAGGGGCATTGGTTAGCCCAAATGGCATAACCAAAAACTCGAAGTGACCATAGTGACATCGAAAAGTTGTCTTCTCAATGTCCTCCTCCCTCATCCTGATCTGATGATATCCTGACCGTAGATCAATCTTTGTAAAAAAACATGCACCATGTAACTCATCAATCAGCTCATCTATTCATGGGATGGGATATCTGTTCTTAATGGTCTTCTTGTTTAATACCCTATAATCAATGCACATGCGCATTGTCCCATCCTTCTTTTTTACCAACACTACTCCTGAAGCAAAGGGACTCTTACTAGGCCTGATATGTCCTATTTCCAACAACTCCTTAATTTCCTTCTCCATCTCATCCTTATGTTTCTTAGGATGACGATAGGGAGTAATCATGACTGGTTTGGCTCCCTCCTCAAGCTCAATAACATGCTCTATTCCTCTATTAGAAGGAACCCCATGTAGAATCTTGCCAAATACCTTAGTATGCCTATCAAGTATCTCCTGAATCTCTAGTGGATGACTCTTCACCTGTGGCTCTTGTGAAGTTGGCATAGTGAAACATTCTGCTGCACACTCTATGTTATCATGCCGAAAAAGTCTTTGCATTTTTCTCAGGGAAACTACTCTACAACTTCCATCTGAAAGTCCCCTAAGTACCACAGTTCTTCCCTTATGCTAAAAAATCATCTCCAATTTTTCTAGGTTAAATGTGAACTCTACTAGGGAGGCCATCCATACCATGCCATCCATCCATAAACAACACTACAAACCTCCTCTCTAAAATATATGTGACCAACACAGCTAACCTCTGAAACTCACTGATATATGTTTCAACTGATCCCCACTACTTGAGTTGTGCCAACTCCTTAAACTATAATTCAGGATCCCTAGTATCAAATCTCTCTATAAGCTTCTCAGTGAACTCCTCATAAGATGTGATCTGGTTATGTCCCAAGGTTACTATGCCATGGTGCCACCACTCATGTGCCGGTCCATCCAAGTGAATAGCTGCATATTTTATAGCCTCCTCTTCAGGCATAGGATTTAGCTGCAAGTAAGTATCCATCTTTTGCACCCAAGCTCATGTAGTCATCTTCCCGAAAGCATCATAATCTGGTAAAGAAATTTTCCCCACTTTCTTTCTCAGCTCAAAGTTTTGACTTCTTCCTCCTGATCTGGGCATGTGTCTCATCCTCAAGTCCAACTAATCTCTGAGAGAGATATCCGCCTGAAACTCTGGCCCACTAGCCTCCCAATCCCTCCTAAACTGATCTTGTAACTCTACAATCTATGGTTCATTAATCGGTTGAACTGGTTCTTTGGGTGGGAAGGTGGGTAGAAGGGGTCTCGAGCTAGTTGTTCAAGCTGGTCGTGCAACATGTCTAAAGTTATTAGCCTCATTCCCATTGTTATTATTACCATTAATGTTGTCTTGGCCTCCATTATCATTGCCCCTATTATTGTTGTTGTCATTGTTGGCATCACCTGGATTAATATTGATGCCCATTTGTCTAGCCATTATTTGCATCATCGTATCCATTCGCCTATTATGCTCCTGTTGCATTCGCTGCCCCTCCTCTATCGAACTCAGTAAGCTAAGCATTGCATTTTCTTGATCTAGACTGGCACTCCTATCATCTCGATCATCCATATCGTTGTCTTGTTCAAAGAATGTCTCCTCTGTGTCTGTATGACTGGATTGTATGTCCCTCTACATGAATGAACTATCTCATTTATTATCTGAGTCAGAACTCCTACTTTTTCTTGCTCTAGTATTGCAAAAATTATAAAGCCCTTGTTGCATGCTCAAACATAGATGTTGAAGATCTCCATAGGATGGCAGGACTTATAGCTTTGATACCACTATAATGGACACCCAGGAATGCCCAAAAGTTGAACCAAGGCTGAAATTATATTAATGCTGAGAATGTTGCAATCAATTACAAAGAGATGTATTCCAAAGGCCAAACCCTAAGGGAATGACGTCTAGAATGTTACAATAGAGAATGAACGTCCTCTATTGCGAAAAGAAGGGAGTGTGATTCACACATCCAAGCTCTTATCAAATGCAAGTCATAATCATCTGATGATCAGCAATGAGACTTTCAACCCTATTTATCCTTTTCTTCATCCTTCTGGAAGGAACTAAAACATTAATTAATTGCAAGAGCTAGAAGCTTCCTCCTTCCAATAATTAATGTGTTCTCTAAAAATTCCTCCTTGGCAATAATTAATTAAATCACGAGAGGCTTCCGTCCTTCCAATAATTAATACATACCCTAGAAGCTACTCCCTTGTAAATAATTAAATTAATTAAATACAAAGTCACCTTTAATTTTTAATTGAATGACTTTATAAGAAATTAATTTAATTTCTTCTTATCCTCCACTTAGACTTTAGAGAACGTGAAGGCTAAAACATGGGAACATTACATCCATGTAAATGACCCTAGTCACAAACCTAAATTACATACTTATTAGTACCATGTAGAAGTCTACTAATCCAAAATAAGATAACAACTTACAATGCAATACAAGTAATAGAACTAGTGCTCACTAGACATGACCATACTAACACTTTTTTATGTGACCCTATCCAAACTTTTTAGCCACCTTATTACATCTTTCCAAAAGTAATGGGCATTAGTCACTTCAACATAAAACCACTTACATCCCTAAATTAAATTGTGCAAGGCCACCATTTTCTATTGAAGGGAAATCAAATCATAAGTAAAAGCAAAAATTGGAGATCAAGTCTGCAAATTCAATAGAATTTTGAAATTCAAATTGATCAGTTCAAACATTAAGGATTCCACACCATTATAGAAAGCTCTAAACATAGTAGTAGACATGAAGACACATCTTTTATCACATTTAAGTCATTCACGAGATACAACATCCATTGAAGAGGAGGAATATTTGCAATAAATTCTAGGTATTTAAAACATTTCTTAAATTACTTTTGTTGTCTCCTTCATAACCATATTATTCTTAATTTTTCATAATTAAGTAAATATTATTTCTATTATTTCCTTTATGTTCGTACTACTCTCAGTATCCTGAACATACATTATTTTTTATCCTCATATTATCTAGAATATAATGTGCTTTTTTTTGACATTTCTATCCTTGTCAGTTTTCTAATCCCATAATATTTGTTCCCTTCCACTCTTTGTTTTTTAAATTATTTATTAATTTTTCACAAGCTTATAAATTTGTTATTTTTGTGGGCCTTTGCTCCTATATATCCTCAAACCCCATTTTAGTGTTATACATCCAAAAAAATTCATATCCTAATGTTATACAATTATGATTATCTCCCTTACTATTTTAGGAAATGTTCTACATCCTCAATGTTTCAAAAATCGGTTCTCTTTTCCATTACTACATCACATCATAGTTTTATAGCCTCAAGAAATTGTTCATCATATTGACTCATTGTTTTCAATTTCATTTTCAATTTTTTATACCCTCATTATTTTACATTCTCATTGATTACTTTGTTGGTTAAACTCTTACATATTATTTCATATCATTATAGTTATGCAAATATGTAATAATGTTCTTTCTGTCATTTTCATGATGCTTATTATATTTATAATTTCTTATACCCTTATTGTTTATAGTATTTTAAATTTTCCATATCCATATTGTTTGATATGTAAGTGCACCAAGATGGTGTGTAAAAAGAGGAGTATAAATAGCCTCTATTTTTCAAACTTGGGTAAACCTAAACTTCAAATAGAAATTTGAGAGTCATACACTCAAAATTATGAGACTTGCAAAGAATAATAATTGCAGTTCGTTGAATCTAGTTTCTAAACTACTAATATTTTTTTAAATGGATAAGATTAAGATGGTCATACTTCTTGTACAAGAAACATTGTTCCTCAATTGGTTTTTGTAAAAAAATATAACATAGTGGTTATCATGCACATCACAAAAGATATAGTTAGATTTGGTATTTTGAAAAATCCTCTTGTATAATAATATGAAAGAGTGAGTGCTATAAATTATGTATGTTTTTTGTTGAGTATGTATTTATGATTTTTTAAAGTAGTTGCATCCTAAAAATTAGGTATTTGTTCATGCATTGGATATAAATTGCATCAAAATAATTAAAATTGCAAGCTTTTTTGAGTGTATAGAATCAAGTCTAGAATAATAATATGTTTTTTTTTTTTTAATGTCAAGTAGATCAAAAGTAAAAATGGTAGACATTTGTCTCTAAGAACTATGAAGACACTAGTAAAAAAAGTTAAGGCTTTCTAGCCTACTGTTGTCCAAAAATAGAAAAAAAAATTATAGTTAGAAAGCTGAGAAGACATGTGAAAATATGGTGGTAATTTTAAGGATACCCACTTGTGATGTATAATCCTGGTGATGAAGAAATTGGAAAATCAACTTGGAAGATCAAAGGGCATGTAAATGGAGAGAAATGGAGGGGAAAAAAATGCTCACAAGCCTTAGAGGTGTATCCAACCCTCTTACATTACCATAACATAATTGGGTTTTTATGTATTTCAAAATACAAGCTTTCCTACTTATTCATAATTTAATTGCGTTTCTAAGAACTCAAAACATGATTTTTTAATCTAGAAGTACAAATGCATTATGTATAATTAAGGTTTTGCATATGCTTTTAGTTATATACTGTGCACATGCATGCGCGCGCGTGCACACACACACACACACACACACACACACACACACACACACACACACACACACACACACACACACACACATTGGAATTGATGAAAGACCAACCCCACATCTCCAAATAATCACCTGCATGCAAACACCTATCATAGAAAGAGAGAAGCAAAAGCCATGGAGGATGAAATTCTCAGATCTATAGATGAGACATTCTTGATGAGCAAAAAGAAAAATTTCTATAATCAAAAGTGAATGAATAAATTACAAAGAGATCAATCCTTATAAAAGGAGATCAATGCACTAATAGGTAACTAACCTAGGTTGCATGATAATAATTAATAAAAGAATTAATTATTATATGCCCAAAGTTTAGCTTAAATAAACTAGAAATAATAAGTGACTTAATAATTAAATCAATATGATTTAATTAATAAGAAAATATCTTATTACTCTAACACCCCCTATTAAGATAAACTTAGGGAGCAGCTAAAAACCTAGAAACTACTATTGAAAGTAAATTTGGGTCCCAACAACAAAATTTGATGAGGTACCCGAACATAATCAAATCTTTGAAAAGAGGAGAAATAGAGAAAACCACATGGGAAAAAAACCTATTTCAAAAAGAGATAGAAATAACGCTAAAAAGAACTAGTGAAGGACTAAAAAAGACTCCAAACTAGGGAATGTCCCAGAAGATAGGAACAAAAGATGATGATGAAGAACACCACTGAAGCATGAAGTTACAAACACTACCAAACTGTTGATCTGAAGAACCTCCACTATATAGAATATGACCAGGTAGAAAAGAATAAGTCTAAAGAGCTAATAAATCGAAGATGGAAGGTATCTTCATGGCTTCCAAAAATAGGAATGAAAGATGTCTATATGGTAAATGATCCATCTCAATGAAATGCATAGGTATCCAGCCAATGCATAAGTATTCGGCCATTGCAATCACTCAGTAGATAAAATCAAAAACTGAATACATAGCTCACTCCATCAAACCAAGAAAGTAATAGAACCAACATAACCCCCTATAAGGCTGAGAGCTAAGACATGAACACTGAAACTGAATGCAATATCTCCTGTAAAAAGAAGAACTAGGAACAACAAGAGTGCAAAAGAAGTACAAACACCTATAATGACACATGTTATCAACACATCATGAGGCTAATGTCATGAAAGGAACACTCACTTGACAAAGGAAGATGGAAAATATGACCAACATGAAACCCCCCAAGGCACTTTATAATGTAGTGGAAGTACAACAAAATATAAAGATGTGCAAGATACCAAAATGCAATAGAGTGGCACTTTATCTCAATGTGTTTGCAAGAATGCATACAAATGGTGTCTACATAGACCATAAGGCCTTGTTTGGTTGCAGGAAATGAGCAGGAATATGACAATCTAAATACTCGCATCCATCAATTTGACGTTTGTTTGCAAAATACAGAATTAGAATCAGAATTAATTGGAATTAGAATTTGCCTATCCTAATTTCACCCCAATATGAGCATAGCGGAATTCCTTAAAAAAAGTGGAATAAGAATAACTTATTCTTGTTCTAGTTTTTAATAAACCCAATTTGATGGGTTGTCGGGTCCGTGACTTTGCCATTTGATTTTATTTTTCCACTCAAATGCACTTTTGGACTATTTTCTTCATTCATCATAAGATATAAACTAGGTCAACGTTATTTAACGTTTAATATGCATTTTTTTAAATGACAAAAAAAGACTAATATCAGATTTGATATCTTTTCTAAACTTCCATAAAATTATCTTTACAAATAAATCTTGTGTTTATTCTTATATTTAAAACTATGTTGAAAGATCATTTAAATATCATATTAATGATTTCTATTTTTATTTTTTATTTTCTTAATATATTTAAAAATAAAATGATTTTAGTTTTGATCTTATACTCATTAACATAATTCAATAAATTTCAAAGGTTGTGGTATATCTTTTAGTTATAAAGTCAATTTAAAAAATAAAATAATTTGGCTTTTAAAAAATTAATAAAAAAGTCAATTTTTATAAATGAAAAATCTTGTTTATTTAAAATATTACCAAACTAAAAAAAAAATTAATTATTAAAATTTTTAAACAAAACTTATTCCAATTCCTATTTCAATTGTTGCAACCAAGCATAGAATATGCATCTTTTGAGTTCTCTTCCAAGTCAACCAAACAAGTCCGAATGATATTCTATAACTTATTTTAAAAATGCACAAATACTAGAAAAGAGCTTATTCCAGCATAGATGAATATCGCATTCGATAATTCATGCAACCAAATGGACCCTAAGAGACATATAGTTGGTACAACAGATAGTACAACCCATGATGAATCATCTAAAGCAACAAAATTGATCCCCAGACCTGAAACAATCAAGATATCCACCAAACTACAAAAAAGCAAAAAAAATGAATAGAGTGTTCCTAGAGTAGGATCTAGAAAAAAAAAAAACATAAATAGAAAGGGTACATAAATACCTTTCCAATGATATAAATAATTCCCAAATCAAAGATCAGATGCTCAAGATATGTCTCATAGAGTGCAAAATAGAACTTCCAGATTTGATTGCATAAACAGGAAACCAAAGAGCATCAAAAGTTCAAATAATCTACACCATCATGATGGGCTTGGAAAGAGATTTATGAGGATATAAGATTTGTCAAAAAATACTTTCGTATGACCAAGGTACGACCAAAAAACCACATATAGCTTTTTAGGAAAAAACAAATCAAAGAAGAGACAGTTTGAAGGCCGTCAAATTTTTGCTTCAAAACTACTAATGTCACACCTTCACATGCATCAGTGCCTGGACTGATATGTGTTAGTACCTTATTGACATAAGCATCCTTGAATGATGCAAGCATCACATGATGTTTAAAAAAGAAAAAAGGAAAAAGAAAGCATGCACTTTTCAAAGTGCTTTTTGAAACTTTTTTTTAAAAAAATGTGTTTCTTTTTTTTAATAAAGTGTTTTCTTCTTTTTTTGTTTTGTGATTTACTTTTTTAATAAAAAAATGAATCATCACCATGGTAAGCATGCCCATATTTGGGGGCAATTTTTTTTGCCTTACCAGTCAACTATGTCCAAATTGGGCAAATTTTATATAGAAATAGGGGCTTTGGGTGCTATGGAAATAGTGGCTTTGGGTCAACATTATGAAGACCTCAAAATTAACTCTTAGTTCTTCAAAACACGTATGCATTATGAAAAGCACAAAATTCACTTTTAGCTCTTTAAAATGCATACAAACTATGAAGAACTCAATATCCAAAATGTATACACACTATGAAGAACTAAAAGTGTTTATTTAATTATTCATAAAGAAAACATATTTTGAAGAAGTTAGGCTAAGTTTCCTTGAGGCATAACCCGATTAGGTTATTTCAAATTTTGAATAATGTGATCGGGTTACATTATTTTTTATATTTTTTTATTTATCATGTGATCACTTTTAAATTACCCGAAACTTTGTAGATTTACCTTGAGATCCTCAAGACTTATTTTCTTCCTCAGACCCTTGCACATTGTATCAAGAATATTGGAAAAGTATTTTTTCTATTATTTCCTATATGTTCATTGTTTGTTTAATTTTGCAAACCCTTACTCCTTAGGTTATCCATGCTTTATTTAATTGCTTTAACCCTAGCATAGTGATTGACGTCATCGCAAATTTATAAACTCCACATAATATTCTATGTATGGTTTCCTTCATGATCATTTCATTTTTAATTTTTCTATACCCTTACTCACTCTATTACATTGACATTATTTCTATCATTTCCTCGATGTTTAATCATTTTCTAGTTTTCTAAGAATTATATTGTTTCCTTGATGTTCAACTCATTTGTAGTTTCTATTATTTCTACTATTTTCTTCATGTTCATTTCAATTTTAATCATTATTTTATGTCGTTATTATACTTATCTTTCAATAAGTTATCTAATAATATAACTATACCTAATTGTCAATAAAAATAAACATTATGTGAATTCTACTAAAGCATCACAGTCATCTTCCATGGATACATTATCAATAATTTTTGTTGACATTTTTTTCATCAATGTCAAAATCGTATGATCAAGATGGCTATCCTATAGGTGATATATAATATTGAATTATCCTATGTAGTATTAAGGTAAGTACACAAAGATAAGGGGCCAAAAAGACGCTAAATTTGTTTTTTGTTCCCCAGAGCAATAGGGAACACACCACATGGTTTGGCATGGCAAGCCTCATTTTTGGCATGCCATACCTATTTGGAACACCAACATGCAAAAGAGAATCTTATAAACCTCTATTGAAATCCTTGAACCTAACTCCTTATATTGCTTGATCAAAGTTTGATAACAAGGGTTTTGCACAAGCCTAGTTTGAACTACATCCCCCTTTCACTCATGTGACACAAATAGAATATTTTCGAGCAAACTATGAAGATGATTATGAAGTGAGAAAGAGATGGTGGTCTAGGTTCACTTTGAAACAGATCCAAGAGTTCAAATTGCAACTGGATCCTATAGGTGTTAAAGAAGATGAGGCGGTTGATCCATCATTTACTGAAAAAGTCAAAGCCCTTCCCATACCTAAATTGGACTAGACCAAGCCAAAGAAAGATGACTTGCAAGATAAAACCCTTCCTATTATTAATAGGACTAAGAAATGGCTCATTGACAAGAAGAAATTAAAATCGGTGCCAGCTAAACAGAGTCCCCACAAGGGCTCTACTAGTTCTAATTCAACCCTGTCTTTTTCTTATACTGATCAAGTTGTCACATGTCACTCTACATGTAATATATAATTTGAACCTAAAGTTGACCTCCTACTTAGAGATCAGTTCAAGTTCAACCTACACCTAGGATCAATCGCTCACACAGCCAGAGGAAAAAGGCCTAACAAATAGTTGTTCTTGACCTAAACAAGGAGCAAGGTGAAATCGAACATGTAGTGATGTTCACCGTTGAAATTCCAATAAAGATCATGGACCAAATCACTTAGTAAGAAGTTAATGGGGCCAACATTCTGAATTAAATAACTAGCCTCCCCCCCCCCCCCCCCCCCACACACGCCATCTTTTCAAACTCCACCATGTGAAGGTAGTTCCTTTGCACCCAATTGGTTTGATTTTTTGGTTAGTAAGAAGAGAAGCATAGTTGTAGTGGGAGACATGGTAAGTAAATGTCTAGGAAAACACCTAGAACCAAGAAGCCCAAGGTGGAAACTATGTTATAATTGGATGAGAAAATAGGGTGTTCGGTTGCTAACACATATAGGCCCACAAGATTACACTGTCAAAGGGGCATACATTGGACCTACATCAAGAGTTGTAGACATTCAGATCTTCCAAGCTAGCCATTCAAGGATCACTAGTAGGATTTAGAAAGACTGGAAGGATAAGAGATATTTGAAGCAATCCTTACGATTGATGGTGGAGTACATTCATACTCTGCATAATCCCGATGCCACCTCTATAGTTGATGTCACCTCTCCAATCAATCAAAGGATCCTAGATTAGATGAAAAGGGATAGGTCAGTAGCTCAAGTTTTTGATGACTAGGTTGATTAATTGGCTTCTAATGGAGTCAATTATATCTCCAACTTTAATGAGATAAAAAAAAGAGTAGACAAATTCATGGTTGAGCTTGAGTCAGTGTTGAACGCCAACCACAGAAGGTAAAATGGGATGAGTTTATCATCCACATTAGCGAGGTTCAAGTATAAGGGGTAGACAATTTTTTGGTTGATAAGCTCGACATCAGCATAAATGTAAATTTCTTATTTGTATCTAGGGAAAACTTAGAATGGTGGAATCTGGTAATTGAGTTGAGTATGGAAGAATGATTTGAACTTCTGAAAGAGTTAGAATGTCTCACTCAGATTCTAAGAAATAACATTAAGTGCATTGATATAAAGATCATGGAGAATGAAGACCGACCAAATAAGGAACCGAATAAAGTGGTCTCTTATTTTCAAGATAAGATGAAAATCATGAAAGAGATTAATAAAATTTCAGTCAAAGACTTCACCACCATAGCTC
Organism: Cupressus sempervirens; assembly: GCA_028749045.1. NCBI lineage: Eukaryota > Viridiplantae > Streptophyta > Pinopsida > Cupressales > Cupressaceae > Cupressus > Cupressus sempervirens. The sequence continues at coordinate 549,068,000 of CM053789.1, forward strand.
GGGAAGACTCCATGATAATCATCTATTGAGATCATTTGGAAGCCCGAGAGCAAAAGATGGAAATGTCTGCAGGATAAGGACCATGTAGAGGCTAAGAATGGAGCAACTAGGTATACTGTACTATCCCTTTCCAGATATTTTACTAAAAACCCTTGATATAAACGTGAAAATTTAAAACCAAATAGAAAGCCAATATTTGAAATAAATTCCAGAACTTTAATCAATTTGTAACCAGCAGATTTGCATACAAGAAAACTCAGAAAAGTTTGTGTTTTATTCCTCCAATATTTAGAAGTACATATATAAACCAGGAGTTAACACAAATAACCACCAAATATGTTATTGCATTATATAATAGCAATACAATAACATGCAACAATCCAAATAATCCAATCTTATAAACAGAAATAATAGTCAGATTGGCAAATGCAGATTAAACCTGTAAGAAGACTAGGTTTGCGTCCAACCTCCAAAAGCTTCTTCAAGGGTTTGCATCCTCGAAGAGGTAACTAGTCACTATTTCTAGCTCCTAGATTAATATGTGTTTATCAATATTATCCTCTTTATAACTCTCCATGTGGAGCCTATTGTACCTTTATCACTTTTCCCAATGTGATGCACGCCCTTTTAGGCAATGTTGTATAAAACACCTTTTTCGTCCTTTAGTCACTTAAGTGAACATAATACCTTTTTAAAATAAAGTGACAAGTTAAATGAACTTTTAAAGTCACTTAGTAAACCATATAATCATTAGGCATCAAAATATCTAACCAAATGAACTCATATAAGCATGTGCAATAGCTCGTTGGAAAGCTCTCAACGAGACACTTCCAAACTAACACTGAGATACCAAGAATTCTAAGCTTTGCTTACTTACTAAAAATCGTAAGCATCCGGACAACCTGCCAAAACTGCTCTAATGGGTTTGAAACTAGATATGTCTAGGCCAAATCTTGAACTAAATCCCGTAAAGAACTTTTTTGCCCCTGAAACCTAGGCGAAGTGAGCTGGCAACACAGAATCATAACGTCCTAGAAAAAAGGGATATTACAAAGCCTCCTTTCTCAAAGATTTATTGCCCTCAAGCAATCTGCTCATACCTGCAGAAACCAAATGCTAGGATCCCATACTCGCCTCGAGAAAGAGGTTTTACTCCTCAGCTGATGTACCCTGGCATGCATCTTCCCAAACTTGGAATGATGAAATAGTACAATAGGGATGAATGTGCGAAATAACCGAATGTCAGGATCCCAAGTCTCACCAAAAAGGGACACCAACTACCATGTGTTGTTGCCCTATGTGCCAATTCCCTCAGTCAGAATGAATGCCTCACTCCACGGGTGACCCTGTGAGTATCTACTGTCAAATGAAGATGGAAGCTCAACAATATACCAATATCCACTCCAAGATGATAGCAAATAGACTCTCCACCTAGCTCCTCGATAAAAAAGCAATACATAGGGATGCTCCTCCTGGATCCCAAGTGAGAACTCGTGTGTTGTCTGAGATACCACTGACCAACTCCTGTAATATTTGTACCATTGTACCACTATACCACTCCTGCAATATCTGTACCGATGATGATGATAGATCTCGCCAATTTGACTCCACCACCATATCACCCTGCTGAAAATAGAGTAATCCTAATCTCTAGAACTCTGATGTGTCAGAAAGCTGAAACACACCGATCATAATTTTGTGACTATGTAACAACATAGCATAGTCCACCAGATGTAAGATACTATTAACACCTAGATACCCGATCACCCAATCAACATGATCCTATGTAAAGGAAAGAGTGGTTGGTGAATAACCAACATCATGAATGCTAACATTATCTTCAATATACTGCTGAATAAAAAATGTAGACATCTCATATGGAATGTAGGGTAATGTATGTTCTCCCCACTCATCAGCAAATAATTCATTGACTCCTGAAGGCCAAATAGAATCAGTGAATATATTACAAACATACACAGGAAAATCATTGATAGTTGGAATATACCACCAAGAAAAATCACCAATCAACAAGTAGGTCATGGCCACCTCATAAGAGCTAGGTGATAAATCTCTAGGTAAGCTAAAAAATTCCTCAGAGCATGCTAAGGATAAATCTGAACTTCCTACTCCACCATAAATACCCTCGCTTATGTCAAAGTCTTTATAAAAGGAAGGTTCACCATTAATTGAAATCTTTGAATTATCATCACTTGTATCACTAACCCTATGCTCATGTGAAAATGTACAGCTATTGTCATAAAAATCTGAAATTTCAGATTCATCAACTTGTTGATCCATAGAATTTTTCTCATCATAGAAAGTCTCAAATGGGAAACACGTGATTGAATTACATTGTTTTCCTTTATGTCTACCCACTTTATGAATTCCTACAATGATTTGCATGATTTCTTGTGCCCTTGAACCACGGTTATCTTCTTCATGCATGGTTGTCCCACTTGTTTAATTTCAACCTTGTGGATGGAGTAATGTGTTATGCTCAATTGAAGGCATAGCTCATCTATCTCCCTCTCCTTGTCCTTTCCAAATTTTATTGCTAGATCCCTATCCATTAATAGTTGCAAGTAATCATATTTTATCATTTTCAAAGTTTCAAAAATAGTATGTAAAAGAGGACTTGTGACACCACATACATTCCCATGTCTCTCTTCTATCACAATCTTCTGCATGAGATCCTTAATCAATTTGGAAGAATCATCCATCCTCGTCAACAGTTGGACAACCTTGTCTTCTTTGACCAAAAGCATATCCAATAAGTCAAGGGGTGATAATGGTTTTTGGTCATCTCCTTTGAACAAAAGGGGGTTGTTCTCCATAGAATCTTTTGATTTTTCATCACCTAGGGGGACAACATTTAAATATATGTCCTCTAACTCAACGTGTGCTAGATCATCTATCCTGCCAACATTGCGGTCCATTTGCTCCTCCTCAATATTTGACATAATTTCCAACATAAAATCACCATAAAATTCATCTAAGTTAATTTCCATGTCACCAAATAAGATGTTGGTGTTCTCCACATCTAAATAAGATGGGGAGTTGCCAACATTGGCAGTTTGGTCAACTCTTCTACATGGGTCATCAACATGCTCATCAAAAGGACTAGTGCAAACAACTCCATAAGATACTTCTATCTTCCAATTACCTATTGTGCCATTATTAGTATTTTGCATATTATCATGCAAAAGTTGCTCTTCTTTTTTAGTACTACTATCCAATTGATTGATATCTTCCCTATGCAAATTTCTGAATATATCCTCTACAAGGAGATCTCGAGCCAAATCATTGCATTTTTTTCTTATCATAACCATCTTGTTTTGTAGCTGTAGTTGAAAGTCCACATAATCAATGAAATGAAATTCTTTTTGAAGCTTTGACGGGAATTTGTTATAATCATCATACAGTCTCCTTACTTTAGTTTTAATATTGAGTTGGAAGTCTTGTCCCACTTCCTCTGCCATGTAGCTTTTCATGTGCCTGAGATGGACCCAATCCTATTTCATATGTTCTACCTGTAGGCTTACTTTTGCAAACTACACCTATTTTGATATGCATAGCTGATTTCAAGACCAGTTGTTTCTCAACTATTTCTATCATTAGGCTCAAAACTTTCAAGCTAAACTAGACCTTGAAGCTGAATATAGACTTTCAGAACGTTATATTACCACTGTAATAAACTCGACTAATTCTAACCACGAAGTTTTGATTTAAAACTGTGGGATTTTGTCAAATAGTTATCAAGAAAACCAAGTCTTGAACACACTATACTAATATGTTATTGTAGTAACTATTAACAATGATAGTATGCAGAAGATTCCTCACACAGCAAGGAAACTAAGTTCTTTAAAAAAAAAATCTAATGGAGTTCAATTCTTTAATACTGCAAATAAGGGTGGAGATATACAATCTTCTTTACTACCATATTCTAATGACAATAGTTTGTGTACGTACAGGGTTTTAGAATGAATACTCAGATAACATACAGTCCTAAGTTGTAGTTCATATCACTGTGAGACTAGTGCAACTCCAGAATGGCTTCCAAAGCTCCCATCTGATCCCAAATACCGACTGCAACCAAATCCAACACTGGCCCCAACTATATAGCTTGTTAATCTCTTATATCTGCATTCCATGGCAAGTGTATCGGAAGTACGACTGGACGAAAGTGATGATAACACTAGCGGCTATACATATCCTGACCTCCCAACACAATGCATCCCTTTCTAGGTATGGTGTCCTCAAGGATTGTGCTCATTGTTATCCCTTTTCACATGCCTATAGTTGATTCCCTCACGTGTGAGAATGGATATCTGCTTGAACTGGCTGTTATTTCCACATGAATCTGCTATGGTTTAGTTGTGATAAAACTTAGACATAAACCGACCATGCTAAAGGATAGTGCTTCACGGGGTCATTACCTTACTGTATGTAGGGGAATCGCTTCACACCTTTTTCCATCCAACTTCCACACTGTTGATTGACGTCCCTGTGATCATATCCTTTGGAAATTATTACTTCCAAAAACTTTCACTTCTAGTTGTTTGCAGACTGAACCCGACTACTCACGTGATCAGGGACTTCTATAGTGCTATCGCCAATTACTCTTTAACACAACTCACTGCTGAGATTCTCCACATCGTGTCATAAGTCAGTGACCCATGGGTAATGCTACTACTTTGGGTGTCTTCAATGCTGAGAGTATGGTGATGTCGGAAGATTATGGGGTAGTCGAGAATGCTAGTGATGACTCCTGTGATGCCTTAAGATCAATTTGCAGGTTACACCAATCGCTACCTTGGTTGGTCTTCAACACAATAAGAGAGGTATGTAGGTAATGGGGGTTAGTGTGGAAGACGTCCTAACCTTGCTTGCACCTATGGCTATCTGGTGTAACTCTCAAGAGTCCAGTTGCACTTAGTGATAAACACCTTGTATTCTCCTATTTCCACCGCAAACATGCATGAACTACTAGACATGTAATGCCTCTACATATCCATCTTGAGTGAGAGACTCCACGTTGAAGACTAATTCAGGTTGTGACAAGCTTCTAAACTTGCAAAAGTTGGCCACTCTCTTAGTGCAAATTGCTTCCACTGTCCATGATTCCCTGGACGCCTGTGGGCATTGAAGGACTCAATCTTGGTAAACTCTATGTTTCCAATCAGAGTTCCCTCTAGAATTTGCTGCAACTCCTTCCTACCAAATTTGACCAATCTTCCTGAGTTTTTATCATACCCATCTGGGCACTGTCGCTGCTCCAAAATAGTCCTTCTTCTAGTAACGCTCAGTCCAAATCTTGGTGGCCTGGCCACACAGCTGCCTTTCTGACTCAATATTCCCTTCTTTTTTAATTACATATATGTTCTTTGTTCTTGCATTACATCCAAATTTCCTGTAAGAATATATAAAAGTGCGAAAACATAATCTCCTCTTGTTCTAAACATGAGAACCTGTAGAAGAACTCTTTGCCAAAGATAAGGTTGTTACCCTATCTCATAACACTCCAAATATTTCCTCTTAGCTTAACTAATGTTTCCGATAAATCCTTAAATTTGTCTTAGTTATAACTTCACAGGCTGGCAAGAAGACCAGCTCTAATACCACTATAATATGCTATGCTAATATTGATCAGAAATGAAAAACTTGGACTAACCAAAATTTTGTCAAACAGTTGTTATGAAATCAAAACCTTAAGCAAATTCCATTACAAACATGCTACAGTTCTAACCAATACAAGGATGAGCAATCGTTTATTAAAGTACGAGAAATAGTGACAATCAAAATCAAATTCTTAGATGGTGGTTCAATAACACAACACTATAATAATGGAATACAAACTTGTTACAATTCAACAGATGTGCACACTTAACTGGATAGATTTCTCCAACTTCAACTAGAGAGAGCATACCATGATTTAAAGCAGATTTAGAAATTACCATATAGTCATATGGTTACTGTGAAAAGCTCTATTGTGCTCGATTGTGATAGGGAGGTCCTCCAGCATTCATGTCTCAACTCTAGTCATCAAGTAACATTCCTCACATGTGGGTGAAACCCAGTTGTGACTATAACCTCGTCCGACTTCCAACTTCATTGCTTCAATGTGTATGTGAGTGAGGCCTCAAAGTATACGTGAGAGGGAGGTCATGGAATATTGTATTATTGCTCTGTCTAGAACCAGTGCTAATCACATCTCTACAGACACCCTAAACTTTGTAGGTTATTCCAGGGAATGATATCGATATTGCCAATGATGACTATGATTGTAGATTTCCCAATCACATGACTTATCTTTGCTATTGTCTCCATCTGCTATTAGTGTCTATGAATTCACATATGGAATCCACTATGAATGAAGTGTTGATATTGACCATATAGTGATAATAGCCACACTTTTATTTTCTTACTAAAACTACCACTTAACACAGTATCATTCAAACAGCTGAGAATGTGATGTACTTACTTTGGAGACTCATGTTGTTGCCGTGGGTGATGGAGCTCACTCTTTTGCCATCCCAACTTCCAGTGCCAACAATATTCTTAGAGTCGTCAAATTATATTGACTCCAATCCTTAATCAGTTATGGAATTGAGATCTCTTAAAATTCAAAGTGTTAAACCAGATCTTAGTTCTAAAACACCATGTGAAAGCCAAGTTTGCATCTAGCTTCACTTGTTCTCAACGGTTTTCGTCCTCAAGAATTTTCCAAGTCACATCAAAACAACCTTTTCGGATTTGTTTAATAACATATATTCATTGTACCACCATAGCTCAAGAAGACTCCATGATTATCATCTGTTGAGATCATTTGGAAGCCCAAGAGAGCATGATGGAAATATCCACGAGATAATGACCATGTAGAGGCTAAGAATGGAGCAGCTAAGTATACCCCCAACAAAAAGAGTTGATTGATTTCATGGTGGATCATAAATAGTGGAAAGATGCAAGTGGAGGCCTACCCGTAAGCCAAGAGCACAATGTAGATTCTTCTAACAAAATTAGTAGTTAGATAGAGCTTAGGGGCCATAGGCCAAAAGAATCTTTCATTTTTTGTTTGTTAGTTGTTTTAGCCATTTTTTTTAACTTTGTTAGTTTAGTAACTCTGTGGGAGTTAGTTTTAAAACTAAATTTCAAGCTATGTGCAACTATGTGTTGGTTTTAATGCTTTTGAGAGGGTCGACTCTCTAGATACTCAACTTGGGGTTTTCGATCATCTTTTTGACATGTGATACTTTATATTAGATGCAATAATATATGGGATCGTATGGTTTTATATATATGAATCTTGGCTATTGAATCATATTGTTTACAAAAGCATATTGTCTATTGTCGTATGAGAATGAATATTATGTGAAGTTGATTCATTTCTTGCATTGTGTTTATTTTGTATCGAAATAGAAGAGTAGTTGTCATTTATTCTTTTTCTCATTTCATAATCATTTTAATAATTAGTCATCTGGCTAAGAATTGCAGTGAGATTTTGAACTACTCTTTAATTTGCACATTCTTTTCATTGTGATGAACTGAGTGTTATGCCTTATACTTATGGGTAAAAAGTAAGTGCAAAAATATTCTTGTAAAATAAGTTTCAATTTGCAAAATCTTTCAAGTCAGGAAGTTGTACCTATCAAATATAGAGAGTTCACTTTCAAAGGAACTCATTTGTTAGTGTTTTTTTTTCCCTAAACTTTAAAATGGAGTTAAGAATCAGTTAAATCTTTGAAGGGAAAAATTATTCATTAACATTTTTTGCCAACTCTACTGGGGAGACCACCAGTGTTTGTAAGGCATTAATTCAACAAGCTATGATCTAGAATGGTCTTGCTTCACCAAAACATCTTTCTCATTCTTCAACCAGACTTAAGGTTTTATAATACCCAAGAAGATATTATCTCTAACTTGAACACCCTAGCCTGGAATTCTAGAACATGCCTCAAACAATACTTACAAGTCAATTCAATTTTAGAGGAGAAAAAGAATGAGGAGAACTTATTAGAGGGCTACTCATTGTACAAGAAGCAATGGTTGTGGAAAGATTGGCCCAGCAACTAAGATTGGATGCCCCTAACCCTAACCATCAACCAAGTCTCGAAAGCCCTAATTAAGAGAATCTAGCTAGAAAGAAGTACATTTAGGGTGATAAGTTTAAAGGATTTGTTGATGATGACTACGAGACTCTAAAGTAATTAAATTTTGCCACTAACCATTCACATAGGAGGAAGAAAATCGTTAAATCCACAAGTAGACCTTCTTCACCTCCCAAGACTTCCCCTGTTACTGCTAGCCTGCAAGATTTAATAATACATGGAACCTTAGTTCCATCACATTTTGATACCCATCCTCTTAACTTCATATTACAAAATATGGATGCAAATAATCCTTGGGATGCCCAAGTTGGTCCTCTGAATCTAGGACCCAATCCAGATCCTACCCGAAAAAGGTGTGAGAGACATACTTCACAAGTCTAGTGGTGATGGGAAGAAATCTATCGATGAGCACTTGAATGCTTTTAATATTGCATGTGGGGTTCTTGTTGTTCCCACTGAAAATGTGGCAGTAGGGTTCAACAAGATATTACGTAAAATACCTGTTGCGAAGAGACCAAATGTTGAAAACAAGAAAGGCTTCTTTGTCAATGCCATGCCGCCTGACATTAGTTTCCGCCTAAGGCATGAAAGGGTAGCGGATGTTGATGTAGCCCAAAGATTAGTCATTGAGTTGGAAGACGACCTGATATCTATAGGGAAATGGAGGAGGGAAGTGCAAGCATCTAATTTGTAGACCTCTACATCGAATTCAACAGATTCCTTAGTTCAGAGATTGTTCAATGATGTAATAATGATCAAGACGCAATTACCAAAGAACATCATGCCATACCAAGATATTCACAAAAAATATCCCAATCAAAGAGGAGAAACATTTGGTAAACAATCGCATATGTTACCTCATTCATAAAATTTGATGATTGAAGGCCCTTCTACTAGTAAGGGGAACATGTGCACTTTTCATCTAACAAATGACCATGATGGTGCTTCTTGTCTGGAAATGGTACGGTAAAGAGAGATGGAAGGGAATAAAGAGACTATAGAAGAGTTCCAGTTGACGAGGGGACCTCAGGACTTGGCAACTCCGTCAACTACTCCCTCAAATATTAGTGTGATTTTGAGCATGGTGGTGATATACTTTTTACTCTTAAGGAACCTCCTTTCTCTATGCTTACAACGAATCAATGCAGGAGTAAGTCTCCAACTCATTCTTCTTCTCCTACTCTGGTTGGCATAGGGAAAAGACAATGAACCATCCTGATGGTGATTCCAAAGTTCAAAGAAGTCCAGTACCAGAAGTGAAGATATTGAAGTGGTCTAATCCAGAACTTACCTTCGATATCGTTGAATTTTGTAAGTCCACGAAGATCCAAATTTCCTCTATTGATTATTTAAGATCAAATCCTAGTGAACTAGATTGATTAATTGAGTATGTAAGAGATTTTGCTCCTTAAAACTTGGCCCAACATGTGAATTATGTGTTGTCCCCCAAATTTTTTGTCAAAAGTTTAAGTAACCCCTTTGGTTCAAGATGCATCTGCAAATGTTGAAACTTCCAAAATTCGCTTGTAATTGAAAAATCGAACCCCTTCTATGTCTCTTTGTTTATTTATAGCCATAAATTGAGCAATTGTATTATAGATTCTAGAGCCTCTGATAGCATCATTCCATCTTCTGTCGACAAAGCCTTGGATCTACCTATGACGAAGATATTTGGCAAATGTTATTCCATAGATTCAAGGCAAGTCACCTTGATCAGCTAGATCAAGGGTGCTCAAGTCTCTCTAACTCAATTCCCTGATAAGAGAGTTAAGTTGACCATCCTAGTAGTAGACATTCCAGCTAGCTATGGAATGTTATTGAGTAGGACATTTTGTAAAGATCTAGGAGAGGTCAAACTAGACTAGTGTCAAGCTACCATACCAATTGGCAATAAGAAGTTCATCCTACACCCTAAGATGAAGTCAAAATATACAATTTTCCCTTCTGAAGACACTAGATCCCATATTTTGTATAGCAAAACTGAGTTTTCTATGTGATTTTACCTAGAGAAGATGTAGCAAGTGCATATGAAAAAGTCGAAGAAGGTATATGTGAGGTCAAATTTGATGGCAGTTGTTCTTCATTCAGATCTAGAGTTGGGTCATGTTGATATCACCCTCAAGAAAGATGATTCCTTGTGCCTTCAAGTTGACATTTGAAAATATTGTTGAATAAGAACCCCTGTTACTTGGAATTGAAAAAGCCAAAAGGAGGGGAGTGAAACTCCTAAATGCTTGTGGGTATGCAAAATTGGTAGCTAAATAAGTCAAGGATGTTTTTGTTGTGAAGAATAGCATACTAAAGCACTATAGAAATAGAGTATGGGATGAATTGGAAGGGTTGGATGTCTTCTCTATTAAAACAATACCTAGGGAATTCAATGTAAGAGCTTATGCAATTGCAGGCTCAGCCTCCTTGATGATCCTACATCTTGATTTTCAAAAGGATCTCTATACTATAGAGTTGGTTCATCGCTCTAGGGTACCCAATAATTATGATTCTCGGCAAGTGTAAAATGATGATGCACAAATAAACACTTTCCTACAAAGAAATGAGCAATTCAAAGATCTTTTCTTTGAAGGTTCAAGCTTAGAATGTGGAGATTGTTGTTATGATTCTATGAATGAATCCAATGACGAAGTCATCCAGTTAAGAGGTAACAGAACTCCAAGAGGGTTGGTAGCACTAGAAACACTCTTTGATAGGAGAGATCATTTTTTAGGGAAAACTATCAAGAAAGTTGAGAATCTCTCAGTTGAATGTGAGAAGGTAAATGTAGGCACTGAGGATAACCCCAAATTTGTGAACCTAGGCACATGTTGCAGTGAGATTAAAAAGATAAGGTTCACTAGACTATTGAAAGATTTTGGTGATTTATTCACTTGCTCATATGAAGAATTATAATCCAAAGGTGGTGAATGTGATTTTCAAGGATGTTGACAAGATGTTGAAAGCACGCATCATATATCCCATTCACTAGTCTACGTGGGTAGTCAACATAGTGCCAATTCGCAAAAAGAGTGGTGAAACTAGAATCAGTGTAGATTTTAGGAACTTGAATCAAGCAAGTCTAAAAGATAACTTTGTGTTACCGAATATGGATCATATCTTGCAGATTGCCATAGGCTCAAAGATGATGTCCATGCTTGATGGGTTTTCAGTGTACAATCATTATTAGTGTAGCTTCTGAAGACTAGCATAATATTTCCTTCACTACTCCTTGGGGCACCTTCGCTTAAATTTGGATTCCATTTGGGATTATTAATGCAAGTGCTACCTTTCAGAGGGCAATGAACTCATCTTTTGCTTATCTCTTAGACAAGGTGATTGTTATTTATTTGGATGATATAACTATCTTCTCTAGAACAAGAAAGAAGCATCTTCAGGATTTAAAGCTAGTCCTTTAGAGATGTAGGGAACATGGAATATCCTTAATCTAAAGAAGTATATGTTTTGTGTTACCAAAGGAAAGCTGATAGGACACTTGGTGTCAAAAGATGGTATCAAGATTGATCCTAAACGAGCCCGTGCCATTCAGCAACTATGTCTACCTTCAAACTGTAATGGAGTATGCTCTTTCTTTGGTCAAATCAACTCCTTAAGAAGGTGTGTTCTCAATTTTGTTGAAACTACTAGGCCCATTGTTGATCTACTTAGTGAGAAGCTCACCTTTAAGTGGAGTTAAGAAGCCATGAAAGATTTTGAAGAGGTGAAGATTGTCATTGCTTGTGCCCCAGTTCTAGCTCACCTAGATTATAAGAAAGATTTCATAATGTACTATGCAAGAGAGCACACTATGTCAGCAGCTTTACTGCAAAAGAATGATGGAGGTGAGGAAGTTCCTATCTCTTTCATGAGTATACCACTGAAGAATCATGAGTTAAGATATTCACTCGCGAAGAAGCAGGCTTTCTCAACAGCAAAGGTAGTAAAACATTTCCATTATTACATTTTGCACTCTCATTCCAAGTGTTGCAGTTAAAATCATCCTTACTCAGTAGGAGGTGAAGGTAAATAACATAACTACTTGGGTATCAAAAGTGCAAGAGTTTGATCTAGAGATCAAACCGACCAAGTTGGTGAGAGGTCAAGGTTTGTGTAAACTAATGGTAGAAAAGCAAGAAAACATCAAGGAAAGGGAACCCTTGACATTACTGGTTGGTTTAAAGGATAGCCGATTCTCAGATATCACCTATTATCTCACTTATGGTGAGTTCCCTGACCACCTTATTGGTAAGGCGAGGAGAGCTCTAAGATTGAAGTCCGCTAAATATGTAATTGTTGGACGTCCTATACAAGAAAGGTTTAGATGGCATGTTCTTAAGATGTGTAGATAATGAACATCAGAAGAAGCTACTACAATCCTTTCACAATAAAGCATGCAGAGGACATTTTACATCCACATTCATAGCGCTTAAGATATTTAGAAATGGTTATTATTGGCCTGGTATATTTAGGGATGCCTATAAATGGGTTGCCCAATGTGAGAAGTACAAAAATTTTACAAGTAAACCCAATCTGGCCGCACTTCCCCTAAGGCATGTAGTCATTGAAGAACCCTTTAAACAATGGGGTCTTGATTTCATAGGCCCCCTTAACCTGATTTCAAGTGCAGGGCATACTCACATTCTAACAACCACAGACTATTTACTCAATGGGTAGTTGTGTTGGTTAAGAAAACAATTTCTAAAGTGGTGTTTGCCTTCCTGAAGGAGAACATTTTCGTTAGATTTGGAGTTCCAGCAAAGATAGTAAAATCGATAACACAATTTTTTTCCTCAAGTGAACTATAGCTATTACGCTATGATAATGGAATTTAGCTTTCACATTCCTCTATCCATTTCCCACGAGGGAATGACCAAGCAAAATCTACTAATAAGAATCATGTTTCCATCGTAAGAAAATTGGTCAGTAAAAGCGCTAAAGACTGGCGCAAAAGACATTTTGAAGCATTATGGGCAGATCAAACATCTCTGGAAAGGGCAATTGGAATGACACCCTTTGAACTGGTGTATGAGGTAGAAGCTCAGCTATATTTGCCACTTGAACTAGCTTCGGCCAAACATTAGAAAGTGTTGGAAGATGAAGTGTTTCAAAATGCCTTGCAAAATAGAATATGGTGCCTAATGCAAATCAAAGAAGAAAGGGAGAACATGGTAGATCACATCATTAATCACCAAACTCGAGTTAAAAAGTTTTTTGATCGAAGGGCTAAACCCAGAAAATTTATGGAGAATGACAAGGTGCTCCTATGGGATAGAAGGAACCTACTGGAGCCCATGGGAAGTCTAAATCCTTTTGGAAAGGTCCTTTTGAGATTAGTGAAGTGCTCGACCCTGACTCTTTCAGACTAAAATACCTGGATGGAATAGAAATGCCCTTATCATATAATGGGCAAGATTTGAAGCTTTATCAACTCTGGTTGATCTCTTTCTTTCTATATATATTGCATATAAGTTTTTGTTGTGTCAATCTTTTGTTCTTTTGGTTGTTGTGTTTTGAGTTTTTTTTTTCCAGTATTTAGTGTTGTGTGAAACCAACGAGTTTGAGTTCCTTTTTGGTCTCTTATAGTCTGAATCCCTGGTGAAAGCCAATAGTTATCCCCTTTTAGATTTAATGCTTAAAAGTTTTCTTATTTGTAATATATGCCTTAAACTTGAACTTGAAACAATAGGTTCAAGTCAACCTCCCTCAATGTCGAGATGTTTGGATGGTATATAGTCAATTGTCAAACCTGAACCTTGAACTTGAACCTTGAACCATTTGGTTCAAAGGTTCAAGGTTCAAGGGTTCACCGCACCCATTTACCTAAGCATGATATGGTCTATGATATCCAGCGAACTTTGATGCTCTATTTGAAATTGAACCTTGAACAATTTGTTATGTCGGTTCAAGTTCAAAGTTCCATGCAAAGATGATGTTGTCAATTTTGAGTCGATCTATAAGCATCATGTCTTGATTTATTCATGGCAAGCCGAACTTGAACCTTGAACCAATTATCCATGGTTCAAGAGTTCAAAGTTCATAAGATTAAAAGTGGATTGCCATAGCCACGTGGCAGAACAGACGCTACTAACTTATCAAAAAATAGGGAAAAGACGTGCATTTAATGATCATTGGTAGGAATGACAACAAAAGATTTGGCACATGCAAGGATAAAGATACTCATTAATGAGTAAACATATCACATCACACCGATACTTTTCCTATCATTCTGCAACATATTCTCCACTTTTTAACTTTCATAGAAGCCCTTTCTAATTATCCTATAGCTGACATGATTGATTGAGGTAAGATCTTTGTTTCTTTTGATAATAAAAGGAGATAACAATTTAGTGTGCCCAGCAAGGAATTTTCTTATATTCCAAGTGGTGAGTCTCTTTATTCCTCTAAAATTTTGTTTTTCTTTCATTTAGCAGTGAAGCGATCTTGTCTTGTTTATTTTCTTTTCACTTTTGATTGCATGCTTGAAGTCTTGTAGTTATTCTATAGCTACATCCCGCCCCAAATAACCCAAAGGAATGAAATTGTCTCCCTTAACCAATTTCTTTCCAGAATTAGGAGATATCATTCTGGTAGATGAGAAAATTGAGATTTCATTGTCAAGGTTTGAGAGACTAAACCTGGGTCCATTATCGAAAAAGTATCCCCAAGCAGATTAGTGCAAGCTAGAGGTTTCCCTAAGGCAATCCTTTATCAGCAACTAGTTCTGGAATGCAGAGACAAATATGATGCTATGAAAAGGTGTATCGTGACACACAACGGAGACGTCTTAATATATGTAAAACCAAGTTACAGTAATGGGCGGCCTAAGAATCCCACCTCAAGAAGTATATGAAGATTGGACTATCAGACTATCCTACTCTTAGTTTACTATGCACTCTAGCGACTTCAACAACGTTATTGCTAAGAACTGGTTGGCTGAATCAGAGAAAGATGGTTTGTGTCTCCCTTGACCCCTGACATGTGAACACATGATCCTCGAGATCAAAGACATCATTTTCCTCAACAAAATAAAAGGACATCAGCATACTTTTTTCTGGGAGAATTGGATGTACTTTTTCATTCAAACTACTCTGGATGAGGGTAAGTTTATTGACTCGACGGAAATCATAGCAAATAGGCTACATGAAGAGTTTTCCCAAGTGTTAAGAACTTGTGGCTTTTATATGTCTTCTTTCTGGTTCTATATCTTGGCATGGTGCACACAATGGTAAGGTCTGGCCCACCAGGACTAGACTAGTAATATGGCAATCTATGACGATTACCCCTTATTGAAGAAGAACAATTCTAAAGATTTCATGAGGATTCAAGATACCTTAGTAAATTTGGTTTTTGAATTGCAGGGAAAAGAAAATAGAGGGTTATTAGAAGAAGCAACTCAGCTCATTACCATTTATGGTATAGCTTCTTCATCCAATTCCCTAAATTTATATATCTGAGAGTTTGGAGGTTACAAGGGTGAACCCCTAAAGATGCCCGGATATTGCTTGTATTGTTGTGTTAATTGAAGTTTAAAGACAAGTGGAAGACGTAGATAAAAATTGCAAGGCAAGGAGAGGTTTTGACTATATTTTCCCAATTGAACCTGGCTACTACCGCTGCAAGAACATCCAGGATGCTTTCAATCTGGAAGTTGAACAGAAAACCATGAACCTGACTCCTTGTATTGCTCGACCGAAGTTTGTTAGCAAGGGTTTTGTGCAAGCCTTGTTTGAACTATATCCCCTTTTCACTCATGTGCCACAAATAGAAGATTTTTGGGCAGACTGTGAAGATGATTGTGAAGTGAGAAAGAGATGGTGGTCTAGGTTCACTTTGAAGCAGATCCAAGAGTTCAAATTGCAAATGGATGCCATAGGTGTTGAGGAAGATGAAAAATTAGGAAGTGGTTGATGTATCGCATTTGTGCTTATTAAAATGGTAGCATTAGAATATTTACCATTGGGTAAACAGAGAGAATAACAATTTTGAAATAGAAGAATAAACATACCTATTTAACAAGTCAATAATTTTGGGAATATTATTCATTATGAATTGCTTCAATGTTTTATAACTACATAACTCAGTAAAATTAACCCAATTTTATTTATTAGCATGCCTGCAAAATTTCATTATACATGTGAGAATGATGAGGTTGGGTCCACTTTGAGTAGAGCCAACCAATGTAAATGGAGAAGCTTTAATTGTCCTGTGCTTTTGAAAGCATTCAGAGTAATTTATGATTAGACTTAAGATTGTCAGGAAAGATAGATAGTTTGCAAATATAAACATCTAAAACAAGTTGTGAACACTAGGCACATAAGCATGCAGCTTCATAGTTTAACAGCTCAAGTTGTTACATTTAAAATTCCACCTGAGGAAAAAATCAGAGAACTTATCACCAAGAAAGCTTAATGATGGTAGTACTATTCCCATGACATGTCTCTGTGTCATAATAATGCCAATCACCAGAGAACCAATCGTAATTCAAATGTGACTTGTGAGTGTAAAAGAAACCATGGGCACTGAAATCTACCCAGTATCACATATTTGGGAACTTCTGAGAGACAGTATCAAAATCGTCTATGTCAAATCTTGAGCGTTCTCTCCCCACCTAAATATGGTTATCAACACATGAGTATATGGCAAAATGATAGTAATGATGTGATCTTGGAAACAGAAGCTATATTGAAGATGAAGCAATGCAAACAGTCCTACAGTTTAACTAGTGATTATTAGAGACATCATAAGACAAAACAATTTGCCCACCTTACTCAGATAGGCATGGTCACATGAAACCTGTTCGTCTATGGAGGTGAGTTTCCTTGAAAGGGTCATGATCCTGCCAAGCATAACGACAACAATAAGCATTTTCTCCATATAAAAAGGAACTTAAAAATGACCAGAAAATGCCATTATTCATGATCAAGATCATACATACAAATGAGTAGCATAATCCGTAGTGTTTTGCAGTCAATCAATTTGCCACTAAGACTACCTAGAAATTGTTCCTATAAAAAGAATGGAGATGAATTCCTTATTAGCACTACAAGAGAATGAACCTAGATGGCCATTTCATTTCAGTGCGTTAGGCAATGACAGCAAAGACTGGACATTTACAAAAAAATTATTCTTATCATTCAGGTGACTCTTGGAGATAGATTAAGTATAATAACAGAGGCACCAGATCTGCAAAGCTACAAATCCAGGATTTAATCTACAGCTCTAATTACACCTTTAATAAAGATTAAATGCAGCTAGAATACTATACAGATTATACACAATTACAGTCTGTTCCAACTTTGCATGTTTATGGGCCTGTTGATGCTGTGTAGGTTCGGGTCTCTTCAATGGAGCCAATGGTGGTAGGTACCCCTTCTGTTTCAACCTTGCATGCTTCTGATTTGAGCCCAGGAGAAGATTATTTTGCCTTGGGCAGATCATCCTCTATTTTTAAGGTACCTGTTGCAGCCTTAGACAGATCTACTCCTTGAATGAGGAATGCCCCCATTGGACTATTCTCAGGCTTTCCTCTAAATGTCAATGTTGTCTGATGCTGGGTTCTCAAAAACGGTGACAATTTTTTGGGTGGCTGCCATGACGAATGTTTTCTTACTATATTATGATTAAGGTGTCATCGATCTTATAAATCTAATGTCTTTAATTACTCCTCGTATTGTTTGTAAATCATTCATTAGGGTTGAGGGATTCACCATCAGCAGTAACTATTTTTTATCATTAGGGTTTTACTGTTACAGGAATCAAGATTTAATAGTACAGTAATCAAATGTTTTGCCCACGGTTAAAAAAATTTAACAGTTATGATCTACTATTTACCATGAAGGAATCTTGTAGGATAAAGTTGTTTTAGACATTTGACTTACTCTGAAGTCATTATAAGGTTGCTCTATCACCTTGTGTGGCTATTATTAAAGATAAAAGAACTTGTGGTTACAAACAATAACCACCAAGTTGGTTAGAAACTAACAGTAACCAAATGTCCAAATCAAACAGTTGAGTAAAATGGTATCAACCTACAGTATCCCACCATTAAATGGTTGGATTTATTCAACAGATGCATTGGGATTTGATACCCAGATACATTTGGGGGTGCTGGAAAGGGATGCTGTATAAGAAAATCTTAAGGTGGCAGTATGTGTGTGTAATTAGTAAGAGTCAAAAAGACAAATAAATCTAAATAACAATTGAACTCAGATTTCCAATTTATAGTTATTTTTATTTCATTTCAACAAAGGACGGTTCTATAATCCTTCTAGGCGGTCCCTAGTTTCTTGGTAAATCTAATCTTTTCCTGAAAAGATAGTCTACTGGATTTGATGCTGCCAGGGAATTTTTTAACAGGATCTCTATTTGGGTTAGACTCCCAGCAGTTCCATTGGAATACTACAACAAATACATATTTCAATTTATTGCCAATTCTCTTAATCATCAACTAACAATTTTCTTAATTAACAATTTTCTGAAGTGTTGATATTGATAAGCTGGTAACAAATACCATCAAATTGATTAAGGAGAATAAGTCATGAAAACAGTTTTTGATGTAATGTTTGGCAAATGCACAAATAGGATCCTTAAGATCACACTAAACTTCAGAATTAGGAACTTAAAATGCAATCTACTCCATTACTTAGTAATTTTATAAAACTTACCAATCATTTACTTTTCATTTGCAATCACGCATTTTTCTTTTTCTTTTTCAAAAAATCCACACTATTTTTATTAGACAAATGATTTGGTAAAATATTGGATGATTATTGGATATAGGTTACAAAAGAATAACAGAATTTTAGAAACATTCTAATATTTACAAGATACACAATATTGATCATTAAAAAAATAAATAATAAGATAATCAGAGATATTATTGTAATACCCCCGCCCCCCCCCCCCCCCCCCCCCTCCCCGGCACCGCCCACCTCTTTAATGGTCAGTCTGTCGACCACACCAAGAAGCCCCCCTAAACACAAATTTATCTAGGAGTGACTTGGTGAGAATATCGGTAGTTTGGTCTGCCTTTGGAACTAAGTGCAAATCCACGGATCCATTTTCAACCAGTTGTTGGAGGAAGTGACAATGAATGTCAATGTGCTTGGTTTGCTCATGTAAGACTGGATTTCTGGCAAGTTTGAGCACCCCTTGATCATCGCAGAAGAGGGGTGATAGTCCTCTCTAAGACATGTGGATGTTGTTAAGCATCCTATAAAGCCAAACTGCCTCATAACCTGCTTTGATCTTCAATATTCAACTGTTGTTGATGAAAGAGATACAGCATGCTGCTTCTTACTGATCCAAGTGATATGCCAAACTGAAGACATATCCAGAAGTGGACTTTTGATTATAAACGGAGCCTCCCCAATTCAAGTATGTGTAACCAATGAGTCGGGCATCTTTGGTTCATCAATAGAGGATATCAAAATCAGAAGCACCCTTCACATAGCACAGGATACGCTTTGTTGCAGCCCAATGATCTAAAGTGGGAGTTGTCATGAAGTGAGGTTCGAAACTTACTGCAAGCTGAGATCAGTTCTAGTGGTGGTCAGATATATCAAACTGCCAACTAGTTGTGTGAATGCAGATTCATTCTCAATAGGGAGAACCAGATTTGTCTGAAAACTTTAGACAAAACTCCATCAGTTAGTGGTAAGTTTGAAATCTACACTCTAAATTTGTCCAGCAAAGCTCGTGCATACATAGATTGAGAGATGAAGGTGCCCTGTGACTGGAGCCAAACCTCAACACTTAGGCAGTAGTGGAGAAGTCCAAAGGCAGTCATGTCAAAAGACTCACAAAGATTCTGCTTGATTCCCTAAAATCAACAATTTAAAACTGCTAGTGATGATCAAATCATCAACATATATAACCAGAATGATGATACCATAGCCAGTAGACTTGACATATAGATTTGAGTCAGCACTCCTCTGGAAACCCTGATTTATGAGATTCTTATCAGTTTTTATGCACCATGCCTGTGAAGCTTGTTTGAGGCCATATAGTGCTTTTACTAGTTTGTGTACTTGGTGTTCTTTACTGACAACCTTGAATACAGAAGGTTGTGTCATGTATACTAATTCATGTAACCCATCATTCAAGAAAGCACTCTTAACATCCATTTGATGGACCTTCCAAGCACATTGAGCCGCCATGGTGCGGGCTATTTTGATAGTGCTTGTCTTTGTAGTGGGAGCAAAGGTCTCTCCATAATCAATTCCTTCATGTTGAGACAAGCCTTTATAACAAGATGAGCCTTGTACTTAGCCAAAGTACCATCAACTTTGGATTTTCCTTTGTACACCCATTTGCAACCAATAAGTTTATTTCCTAAAGGAAGATCTGACAAAACTCCGTGTTATTTTTCAACAGTTTGCATAGCTTCTTCCCCTCAAGTATCCCTTTTGCCTTTGTGTATGTTTGAGGTTCATACACACTGTGAATGTTGGCCATGAGAGCAAAATTTACGGAGTCAGACAATTTTCTCTTTTTCGGAGCAGTTCTACCCTTGATGCACTTAAAATTACCAATCATCCTAGCAGAAGGTGCAATAGGATCATCATCATCAAATAGAATGTCAGATGAATATTTAGCAAAATCATGTGATGCAGCAGGATGTCTAGGTAAGCTTGCAAGAGAAGGAACCGGTGGAGAGGCAGGAACAAGAACAACTGGAGCATTCCTAGCTGAAACCCTCCCATCAAGTGGGCCTAGTGGGGAGATGGATATCCAAGCCTTGAGCTTGGAGGGACTGATCCTTTGACTTCATAAATGGAAGAGAGCTGAAATGGCACTCGTTCCTCATCAAAGACCACATCACGAGTGAAGATGAGACAATTTGTCTCAATGTCAACCACGCCATAGGCTTTGTGATTATCATTGTATTCAGTTAGCATGAGTTGCAAGCTCTTGGCATCTAACTTGGTGTGTTTAGCATCAAGAATCCACACAAATCTTGTGGAGCCAAAATCTTTGAGATGACTGATTCTAGGTTTACAACCTAGCCAAGCCCCTTCCAGAGTCTACTTCCTGACAACCACTAGAGGAGAGCATCTGAGAAGATAGACAACAAAGTGGACAATGTCAGCCCAAAATTTATTTAGAACTTGCTTGTATTCAAGCACAAGCCGGACCATTTCAGTGATCGTATGGTTTTGACACTCAGTGACATTGCTTCGCCGAGCAGTGTAGGGTATTGTTAATTGGTGCTTTATGCCATGATGATCATTAAATTGGGAGAAAGTTGAGGAACAAAACTTTCCCCCATTGTCAGCTCTAAGAATAATAATCTATGTTACCATAGGTTTCCAGGATGAGGGGATGGGGGGCACAAAGCAATGGGTTCCTGAGACTTATTTTTTCTCGGAGCAGGGGATGGCAGTGGGAACAGCTATATAAAAACTAGGGTAAATTTTAAATATACAGGGAAATTTTAAATATTTATATAAAAACATGAATAAGCATGCTTATATAAATTATAGAGCCTTAATATATTATGTTTGTGTTGAATTATTAAACTTTTAGAGTTCACACACGAGCGGAAATCAAACAAATTCTTGAAACTGAGACATTAATTTTATGGAACAGCCAAGGGAAAGGTTTCTGGAAGTTTTTGAGTTCTCGAACGTACCAGAAACGGGGATGGGTCAAATTTTGCAGGTAACACATCCTCAGGTAACACTGGTAATAATAAGTTGACCAAACTATTTTTCAACAAATGATTTGAACTTTTGAAATACAACAAACACCTCTATTTTTTTATGAAGAAAATACACACATTTTACGACTGAAATCATCAACAAAAAGTTAAAATGCCTAGCCCCAGCAACAAAGGGAGAAGCCTTAGGTCCACAAACATCAACATGAACCATTTGAGGTTCCATACAAAGGATTGCAGACACATCCCAAGTGAGGCTGGGAGACCAGATAAAGCTTGTCATTCCGTAATCCTAGGCTGGGTAGAAAGGCTTGAGGTGCAAGGGCTTCATAATGACAATAAGTTGGATAGATAGAGCATCAAATGAATAGTATATGTACATTCTGAGTATTACAATAGTGAATTTGAATTCTATTTGTACAATAGTAACGATTCCCATTTCCCGGTATTATTCAAGGTCTAGACAAAAGGAAATTTTAGGGCAGATTGAGTAAAGTCCCAAAAGCAGACACAAGATGAATGTAATATTGCGTTAAAATAGAAAACAAGAAAAATTAAACTCACAGTTAAGGGGTTGTTACAAAAATATTATCATAGAAGAATTATAAAGAAAACTGAAGATTTATCTACTATTAAAAATTAATTGTCTTAAGATGGCATACCTTCGAATTGCTGAATCTATATGCTCAGTCATCTTGCATGTTTTGTACTGTTCAGGATCCTCCTGGAAGCTCACCATCCCATCTTTTTGATTTATTGTTGCAAAAATCTCACCATCATGAATCTAAAAATTATTATTAACAATATTACAATAGGATGACTTCAATAATAGTTTATAAACAAAATAAGTAATTTTACAAACTAAATGTAGTTTTAAGGCAAGAAAATTGAAGCTCCCTGAAATTTGAAACACGCTTAGAAAACAAGAGGATACCAGATAGAATAGAAAATACCATTTGAAGAACATGGAGCTCAGCCTGCTTAGCTGTCTCCAACTGAACTGTATTTGCTATGTCTTGAAGAGATAGAGTCAAATATGTTTGTGTTAGTCTCTGGATATTCCTCTTGTAAAGAGACGATAAAACCTGTTTAACTAACCCCAAATTACTATCCTGCAAAGATATCCCACTTGTCAGCTTGTATATACATTATTCTTGTCCTAAGCTATAACCTGCTTTGTTTCACGCAGAGGTCAATGAACATATAATAAAGTCGGGCTTTAAACACCACACTTAAAATGGAAATATTATACCATAGAACTTAAAATCATCCTAATGATTATATATATACAAATATAATGCATATCTACTTTGCCCACATGTCAGAATAGATGGAATACCTGAGACACTGATAAATTAAGCAAGGAATGCACTTGGTAATTATTCACTTCTAAAGGAACCAAGGTTTTACAGTTATCAAATTTAATCCACTAATCAATAACTACTATATAAAGATAATTATAAGCTATAGATTGAGACTCTTGAAGCTAGCATTGCTTGCTACGCTTGCCTTCAAAAAAAACTATTCTATCCTATAATAAAGTAGCAAAAAAGTGTAAACATGAGCTCTCTCTCTTGATAAAAATAACAAGTACCAAGCATCTTACATTTTTGAATTTTTCCATATGTGTGTTGAGGCAATTTTCCAACACGGAAATTTTCCCAGAAGTATAGTTGTTTGCTAACTCAATATATGACTGCAAAAAAAGCATAAATTTAAAGTCAGAATATTTGACACATTGGTATTTCTTGTCTGCATCATAGAACTTAATTTAGTAAATGACCTTGAAGCTTTTATAGCACTAAACAGCTACCATTTCAGAATATGCAAACCAAAATATTTACAACAAAAGTATGACTGCTTCAATAATCTGTAGGAAGATATCATTTGACCACCTGAATGCTCTCTTCTACAACTAACTTCGTGCTAGCCTCCCACATCTTTCAGGTAAATTATTGTCTTCCGACAGATAGAAAAAAAGGCAACAAAAATATGCAGGACTAGCTAATGCACAGGGACATATGGTATAAAAAAACTGTACATGGAGATTTGCAGAATGCATATTACTATATCATGTATATAATGAGATGGACATGAAAATTTTCCTAACACCATAAATGAATGGATGAAAAGGAAGAAATTGAGTCTTCAATACAGCTATTCAGCATATGATACTAACAAGCTTAAAATGAGATAATCAAATCAATATTATTCAATTAAATAAAATTAGAATAAAGCAAAAATGAATACAACTTTGCTGCAATATAATTATCACAATCATAGTTTGTAAACCCTATGAGTACTCTCCGAGTTGCCGAGTACTCTCTACGTTTTATGTTGGGCAAGCTTTTACAAGTTTACACTTAAGTTTTTATAGACCCAAGAAAAAATTGGGTAAAAATGCCAGTACGGGTAAAACATTAGTTAGAACATGTTTTTCACAGATTATTTTTGCCTACTAAACCATGCATTTTATCTTTCAAGATGTCATTTTTTTTAATTTAACACATTTTGTAATTGAATTTTACATAAACATATATTTTTCTCTAGAAAACTTTAATATTTAGCACTTTCTATGTCGCTTATATTTTTAGAGTTTTTTTTTTTTCCAGTTTTTGCCTTGTTTTTGCCAAGTTGACGATTTAGGGCCTGCCATGTACTCTCTGAGTACGAGTGTGCAAACCATGATCAAAATGGTAGATTTCAATCGAACAGAGTGTGGCCACTATTGTGAAGATCAGCCTCATTATTCAACAAATGGCACGGAAGTTTCGCTCACAAGTAAATCAGCCAGAGACTAGTTAAAAATGAGAGAATTTGATTGAAACAAAGTTCTATAAAGTAGAAAATCACCATTATCTGTCAGTCTCCAATAGATGTCTTCAATAGGTGATTTCCATCATCAGAGAAAACTCAAAAAAAAGCATCCCATGGTCTAACTCCAAAAATTCAATCATTTATTGAATTTTTCTAAGATACAAGACATTTGCCTAACTAAAAGAAGAATTAGAGAGATTGTGTTTGAAGAAGAGCTCTACCAGTTCTTGTTGGATGCTCCAGCCCACCTCCTCTTGTCACAGCAGGAGCTGAACGGACACATCAGACTCGACATTTACAGGCAGTACATTTGCACAACTTGGATCAGCCCTCATGGCAGTTTACGCCCTTGGATGGCCTTCTACTCAGCATTTTCTGGAGATCCGGGATGGTATCATTGTTGGCCCCTCATATTTGAGCCACTGTTTGTGTCATGCCCTCTGCATCGCCTTGGGGTCTTTTAGAGTCAAAGCCCATCGACTCTGTTGCCAGACTGATCATCACCTAACCAAAGAGGAACGGGTGTGCCGCCTTTGCACTTTATCATAAATGAAAACGGAGACCCATTTTATCTTCAGGTATCGTATCTACTATGAGATCAGAGGTAGATTCCACTGCCTATTCAGAGACTGAGAATCCCTCTCAGCATTTTTCAATTATTTTGACCAGAGGTGTCTAGCGCTTTATCTACGGGAGGCCTCCCAACTTAGAGATCACACCTTACAGCTCCAATTCTCTCAGCACCAGACCTCAGATCAGCTCATCACAGACTTTTTTTTCCATCCATGCCCACTTCCGAGAGTAGGAAATGACCCCACCCGCCTGTCTCCAAACACGCCAGATCGGTCAAACTTCGGCTTGGGTTCCTTAGACAGCAGCACCCTACCCCCACAGTTATGCAAAGGCAGCGGCAGAGGCAGAGCCAGACCCAGACCCCTGTTCGTCCTTCTCTCTTTCTTCTGTTTATTTCTTTTCCCTTTTGTAGCGCTTTTTTTCCAGTCACCATTGGGTGCTCCTGTTGGTTACTTTTCTTCACTGTGCTGTTGTATCTTTCAGTCCTTTAGACCCTTGTTGGTCTCTTGTTGGACATTAATATCGTTATCTTATCTTATCTATTGCAAATATCTTGGAATGCGAATTAAATTACCAGTATTATGTCCAAATAAAAAATCACAGGTCATCAATGGCAGATTATCAAGAGAAAAAAATGCTACCAAGCACATGATAATATAGGGCTTAGACAAGAAGAAACATAGCAAAGCAAAATTTTGATGTATAAAGACCTCAAAGAGTACAAAGAAGAAATAATCCGGACATGGTATCTATTTATTCAAAATTTGCCATCTTCCCATCAGCTAATATTGTTCTGAGCTCATCTCTAAGCAAAGAGGTAAAAAAATTCCATTGATAATTCCCCTAGCAAAAGAATCAATGCATCCCATAGCCATGCTGATAACCCTGATGCTAACCCTCCTAGAATTGAAGCCTGTCCTTCACAGTAATCCATTAGTTGCAGGCTCTTCCACACAATCTTCCTATTCTAAGGATAACAACTCTAACTGGCTAAATGTCTTCCACAAATTTAGAGAAGCAAGTAGCGAATTACAAAATCTCGGCATGTCAGCTCAAGATCTACCACATAGAAAATAGTCTTCATTTTCAAATTCACCATTAGGCGGTGAAGAGATGCCAGAGAATTGAAGAACAATCTAATACCCTTAATGTATTTAACACTATCATTGGTTATTTAGAGGATATCCAAAATAACCTTCACGTTCCAAGATAACCTACATATTCTTGACAATGAGTTGTGTGGCCTAGACAGATAAATTTGTCACTTGATTATCCGCAAACATTGGCAACCTCATACCAACAATAGTCAGGGACCTAAAGCCAGAAGAAAAACCATACAATGGTTTTGATCTATTCTAATGATTTTTTCTAATAGTGGCTCAAATGTCTCTTTGACATGAATTAAAAAATTAAGTGAACATTTAGAGAACAAAGAACTCAAAATGTCTAAAGAAGAAATTAGAAGAACTAAATCAACAATAAGAACAAAATGAACCAACCATTTGAGTCATTCATTCAAATTCTGACAGACCACAATCTCCCTAACAAAAACATTGCAAAATTAGATGTGGAAAATGTGTTAGGGGGGGAACCGAAATCAAGCATTTACTGAAAAGACAATAATGATTGTCCAAGCGACTAATTTCATGCTTTCATTGTTAAATGTTAATATATGCAAGGTCTTAGATTTTTTTCTTTTTTCTTTTTTCGGGGAGGGAAAGGTGAATCAATAATTACCAACTTCAACCAGCTTAAAAACTTAAATCAAACCTTATCAAAATTGATTAACCAAAATTAAACTGATCATGAAATCATTAGTCCATCCATGCCTTTTAACTTCGAAAACTTAATCATAAAGCAACACATAAAAGCATTCACACAAGTAACACAATAACACATAGACATCATGGAAACCCTCGATCAAAGGGAAAAGCCACATTGGGAATTAATACCCACAAGTGTTTTGCACTCTCCTAAAATGCACCCAATTAAGAGCTTAGCCCTATTAGGAACATGCAATAATGTTTGATTAAGAACATACCCTGTTTGTAGTCATCAAGTTAAGGGATTTGCCTCGATCAAAGGGAAAAGCCACATTGGGAATTGATACCCACAAGTGTTTTGCACTCTCCTAAAATACACCCAATTAAGAGCTTAGCCCTGTTAGGAACATGCAATAATGTTTGATTAAGAACATACCCTGTTTGTAGTCATCAGGTTAAGGGATTTGCCTCTAGCCCTGTAAGGAGCTTTACCTTGTTAAGAGTAACCTCATTGGAGAATTTCAAACTCAGCTTTTAGAGCCAACCCATTAAAAGAATTAAGCTCAGATTCTGCTAAATATACCCCACCCTATTCATAGTGACCTTATTAGAGGCTTTTAACTTGCTAACTTGTTAGGATTGACCAAGTGAAATGATCTAGGAACAGTGCTTCACCTTTGTTTGTACAGATCCTTTTTCAGGTCAACATCTTCTTCTTGCATACATTTAGCTATCCACCTGATCGCATACCTATTGTTGACCACTTCTTCAACTGATAAATCTTCCACACACTTGCAAAATAACTCTCTACCATATGCATATACTTAGCATCATTAGGTAACCCTGAATCCTAAATGTGTTACCCATGGTGTTGTGATGTGGAGCCTAATCAGACTTCAAGGTTAATTTTTCCCACTTTATTCGGTGTGGTTTTCCCCCAAATTATTTCTACAGGGATTTGGGGGGGCAACGCCCCTTGCATACTTCTAGGGCAGAGCCCCAAGTGCACTCCCTGTTGCGATATAGGGTGGGGTAGAGGGGCAATGCCTCACAAGGGTTTTCGAGGGAAGCGCCCAATGGAAGCTAAACTGACTTTATTATATACTTCTGGGGCAGAGCCCCAAGTGCACTCCCTGTTGCGATATAGGGTGGGGTAGAGGGGCAATGCCTCGCAGGGGTTTTCGAGGGAAGCGCCCCAGGAAGCTAAACTGACTTTATTATTGTGAAAGGTGTTAACTGCTATTTTTTCTATTGTACAACTTATTCTAGCCCTAATTTTGTAAGCAACAAAAAGCTTGTATAAAATGGCTTAGCGTTAGAAATCTTAAAATGTATGTTGAGATTGTAGCTTCTTGCGGTGGTATTGAGTTGTAAGGTATTACAGATCGTAATCAGGTTGTAACCACTGAATAATAAGAATATTGGGGTCGTTGTTGGTGGACGTAGCCTAGGGATTGGGTGAACCACATTAAATCTTTGTGTCTTGTGTTCTCTTCTGTGTGGTTTATTATTTTCTGGTATTGGTTATATTTGCATCTAATTGTTATTTCTATCTCTTTAATCCTAACACATGGGAATCCAGCAACAGTTGACCAAAATGTGTCACACAACTCTAATCCATCATTATTTGTCACCACACTATCAACATCTTGCAGCACGCATTGCTCTAACATCACACATCTGTTCTTTTCACTTTTTCCAATGAACAAACACAGCTCCAAGAAATTCAATCACATTCTTCAATGTATAACCAATCATTCAAATTTCTTTGCTTCCATATCATTGTCGCATCATCGACCATCTTACCACCTAGAAAGATCTACGAAAAACAACCTACATATTATCAATTCAAAATCAAACTTAAACTTTCAACTCGTTCTTCATTTCTCTTCTTGAACTCAGTTCAATCAATCCAAAACATGACTTCTTGTAAACCAAATCAACCATAGCACTGACATTGATTCACCAACAAAATAACCTTCATAAATCTTAAGTTTTATCACTCAAAACAACATAGATTTGATAAACCAATCAAATCATTCACTGATTATCATGAATTGACCAACATGATAAGATTGTTCCACTTCAATCATTCATTACTCACTCAATTCTTATGTGCAGTACATGAAATTACAAACATAGCAACTAGAGACATCTTTGACTCTCCCATACCAATCATGCCACTAACTCATCATACAAATCAACCACACATGATTTGTCACCTGCATGGTAAGTTAAGCTCATATTGATAAACAATTACATTATCAAGTTGACATCAATGACAACACAATAACCAATTCAATTGTCCCCAAACATGTTCTTCAAGACATCATACAATCTTCTAGCAATTCAAAGACATTTGGATCGGTTATGCCAACAATTTCCCCCTTTGGCATTGATGGCAATGTCAAACAATGCCAACAACAATAACTGATACAATACTGACTAAATGTTCTTTGACATGTTTTGATCTGTGTTTTACTTCCTGAAATTTCTCCCCTTGGAAAAATGATCCCCTATCTTCAGTTATTTTGTGCTTCCTTTGTAGTCCTTCTTTGTGTCCTTGACTTCTAATCTTCTACACTTCTATCATTTGTTGTTCCTCATAATCTTCTCCATTGATCCTTGTTATAGTTTATGATCTTCACCCCCTTTGACAACAATGCCAAAGGTACTTCACTCACTTTTGAGTCCACCTCCATACTTTCAATCTTCAATAACTTCCTGAAAAATCAATCAACTGCTAAACCACGCAACTACTTACTCTTGTCTGAGAAGTAGCTCTAATTACACAAATCCATAGAAAGATAATCATTATGTTATGTGGATTGATGCAGCCATTGCATCTTAATCTTGACCTAGAATGGGAATGACCCCTAACCTACCTCTCAAATATTCAAAATCATCTTTAGGCAATGGTTTAGTGAATATATCTGCTACTCACTCCTTCGATGTAACATAATCCATTCTCACTTCCTTCTATACCTTTTCCCTTAGAAAATGATAATTTATTGCAATATGCTTTGTCTTGGGATGTTGTACTGGATTCTTAGGTATAACTGATTCAGTAACCTTCTCGTTATACCTTCCAAGACTTGTTTAATCAACATAACTTTTGAACAATTATCTAAGGCAGCAACATGCTCAGCTTCAGTTATTGGCTGAGATATACAACTTTGATCTTACTGATCCAAGAAGCTAATCATTCATCAACACTTCCTACCCAATTTACATCAGTGAACACCTTCAGGATAAAATCAATTGTCCCTCTAAGATATTTAAATATCTTCTTCACTGTCATCATATGTGCTTCCTTGGGGATAGACCACAATCTTGCAACTATGCCAACTGCATGAGCAACATCTGATCTACCATGAACAATATAATGCAACTTACCAATCGTAAATCTATAAAGAGTCTCATTTACTGAAAATGAAGTATCTTCCTTAGACAACTTAGAACTTGTGATCGCAGAGGTACCTACTGGTTTTTAATCTTCCATGCTAAAAGTCTTCAACACCTCCTTGACATATTTTGACTGCAAATGAAAATTCCTTCTTCCATTTGCATTACTTGTTGTAGTCCAATAAAGAATATTCTTTCTCCAATCATGGACACCTAAAACTCTATCTTCATTTGTACTCAAGTTATCATCTACAGATAATGTCAACCACAAAGATTTTAGCAATTAATAATCTCTCACCTTTCAATTTCAGATACACATTGCTATCTTGAAACTAGTCATCAATAAGTATGAATGTAACCTTTCATACCATACTTATGGAGCTTGCTTCAAACCATATAAAACATTCAACTTGCAAACCATATCCTGATCCTTTAATAGATTAAACCCATTTGGTTGATCTATGTAGACTTCTTCCAAAACACCATTCAAAAATGCAGATTCCACATCCATCTGTCAAACTTTGAATTTCTTCTAACTGGCATATGCATGTAACATTCTTACTCCTTCAAGTCTGGCTACTGGTGCAAAAGTTTCACCATAATCTAAGCCTTCTTCTTGTGCATAACCTTTACACACTAATCTTACTTTGTTCCATACAACTTTGCCATTCTCGTTCAATTTGTTGCTAAAGACCCACTATGTACCTATCACATTTTTGTTCTCTGATCTGGACAACAAAGTCCAAGCATCATTCTTGTTAATTTGATCAAGTTCTTCCTCCATGGTTTTAACCCAATCATCACTCTTCAAGGCTTCATTAACTATTCTTGGTTCTATCTCTAAAATTAAGCATGTAATTTCTTTGATTTTCCTTCTTGTCTGCACACCTGCATTCTTCTCTTCAATTATTTGATTAACATAATGATTCAATCTCACATACCTTGGCAATATTGGTTCAGGTACTTGTTCTCATTCTTCTTTCACTGGTTGTACCTCTGCATTTTCTTCATTGTTTTGCACAACAATTTCTTGCACTTCTGGTTGGATAAACATCATATCACGACCTGTCTCTATTTCTTGTTTGTTTGAACTTCAGATGTATAAAGAAATTCATCAACCTTTGCATTTGCACTTTCAATCATCTTGTTAGTTTTGCCTGCATTGCTCTTGGTAGAATGTCCTAGGAAAATTCCTTCGTCACTTTTTACTTCAAACTTTCCAGCGAAATAATCTCTCATAATGTAACATCTACTACCAAAGACTTTGAAATAATTCACAGTAGGAGTACGACCATACCATAGTTCATAAGATGCTTACCAGTTCCCTTTTTGACTTGTACTCGATTCAAATGTGTAGACTACAGCACATATAGCTTCTCTCCATAAGTTCTTTACAACATTTTCTTGCAACACCATTGTTCTTGCAGCATCAACAATGGTTCTATTCCTCCTTTTTGCTATAACATTCTGTTGGGGAGTCCTCGAAGCTGACATTTGTCTCTTGATTCCATTCTTGTCACAATAGTCAACAAATTCCCAAAATACATACTCACCACCTCTGTCGGATCTAAAGCATTTCAAGTTATTTCCACTTTCCTTCTCAACTAAAGCTATAAAGATTATGAACTTATTAAAAGCTTCTAGCTTTCTCTCAAGAAAGTAACCCAGATCATTCTAGATGTCATGTCCCCAATTTTCTGGTGACAGTTCGATTTAATTAATTTAATTAATGGTTGTCCAAGGACGACTAATTAGTTATTTTAATTAAATAAATAAATATTAAAAGATGACCTTGTATTTAATAAAGTTACTTGGAGTATTTAATAAAGTCACTTGAGGGATAAGATCAAAAAGATTCTAGAAGTCTCTGGAGAGGATGGAGAAAAAGAATAAATAGGCACCCCGGGGCTCCATTCGAATCAGGCAGTTGATTATCTCTCTTTGATTTTCAGATTGTGATTTAATCACAAGTGCATTGTGGAACCTAGAGTTTTCGCAATTGTCACAGTTGGCCATTGAGAACGATAACTCTCAATTGGTACGCAATTTTGAGGGTGTGAAATATCATCTGAATTATTGCAGATTGGAGGTGACGTTTCAGTCATTTCATCAGGGACAAATCTGTGGCCTAAGGTCAAATCTGAGGATCAGTGATTGTTAGCTAGAGCGGAATTAATTGTCATTTAGACAAACTATTGCAGTATTGAGTGGAAAGACGAAGAGGAGCCGGGAAGAGAGTTAAAAGACAAGAATCCGATTGTGGTCAACAGATCCAGATATCGCAGGATTGATGATTTTGTATGGTTGATGAACTCCTGTCATCACATCGAAGTTTGCCGCACTTAAACGTATATATATATATTGGTTGATCCATTAATCTGCTAATCGGCGTGAGTTCCCCTGTCATTTGGTAAGACATTTATCTGCATTTCTAGCGCCTAGATCCATGTTGAATCGGCATCCACTCAGCGCTTTGAGGTGTTTGTTGTTGTTTTTCATCACTCCTGATAATTAGCGGGGTTTTGGTCTGAACCTTGGTGTTGCTATCTGCATTTAGAATGCCTGATATTACCTGTTAATCTGGCATTAAGACTCCTGAAGATAAGACGCTAATATCCCTTGTATTCTTAGCGTCTTCTCTGTTGCAACTTACCTAGCTGGGCGGCATTGACAGCAGTATTGACGGGCGACGGTTTCAACTTCCACTCTTGCAATCCGCAGCGGACTTAACAGCTCAACAACGACTCTGAAGACTAGTGCAACTACAAGCTACCGCTCCAGTAGTATCCATCAGCGATACAAACCCATCAACTTCAACTGCGAGCGGCTTCTGTTTGCACAGGAGAAGTGACAAGGTTGATCAGGTAGGGGAGGAAACGATTCAATCGTTTCAGGTGCCGTTATTAAAGACATCATCGCACAGTGTATGTTCCTTGCGGAAGGTCAAAGGTGAGAGCAAAGACGGAAATATAGAGTAAATTGGTAGTCGAATACCTGAGGCTCAATCCCGACCATCAGCTCCCAACACTCGGCAATCTCAGACCGATAGTACATACGGATAAGGGAGACGGCAGCAATAGTCTTGATGGAGGTCGCAAGTGCGATTTATCACAAGTATAGATAAGGTTAAAACAGTGACAGCAGCCCAACCGAACAACTCAGGCATATATTCAGGGACTTGATATTTATTCCGACCTTGCCCATCTTCTGAAGATCGAATATGCCATGATAATTGGTAGCAAAACAAGGTTCGAAGATTCGAGCAAACTCTTGGCTTTTCATATCTATTATATGTTTATTATTGTAACCTCAGTCTCTCATAGTTATTAATAAATGAAGAAAAATACTTAGCTTGCCCATTCTATGTGTTTTGCCTTCAAAATCGGAATAGCACAGACTCAATTATTTAGTAAAGTAAGTCTCCAGTGTCATGTCAGTAACAATATCAATTTAGTAAGCAAGGGTCATTTCAGAAAGGTCATTTCCGTGACATCAGAGCCTGTTTGCTAACTGTTTGACGAAATGTCAAACCTCTGAAGTTTTAAGTTTTGGTGCTGGAGAAAGCAATAACCTGTCAGGGTTATTTCACTAGAATAGTAATCAACAAAAAACATGAAATATTTATCACCATAATGACTTCTAGTTCCCATTGGCCCAAAAAGATTTGTATGTACCGAATCTAAAATGTTCTCAGATTGAAAGATTTTCTACTGAAAAAAGTACTTGTCAACTTACCCAATTAGCAATCTCTGCACATAACATTGTTTAGTTTTACTAAGGCAAGTAACTCTCTAACTGTATCAATTTTGCTTATCTTAATCAAATTGTCAAAATCCACATGGAAGCACCTTTTATGTTTTGCTTCCTATAATTCCACACATACCTCCTTTAACCTCTAAATGGTATCCTTTGTCATTCAGCTGAGCAACACTAAGCATATTATGCATGAAAT
The DNA here is from genome assembly GCA_028749045.1 of Cupressus sempervirens. Lineage (NCBI taxonomy): Eukaryota > Viridiplantae > Streptophyta > Pinopsida > Cupressales > Cupressaceae > Cupressus > Cupressus sempervirens. The sequence goes on from CM053789.1 coordinate 549,102,263, forward strand.
CTTCAACAAAATAGACATCATTATTGTCAATCACCCATTCCTGACTCAGTTCTACATGAGAAACAAAGAAATCTTCTTCAGCATCATTGTCATCAGATTCATCATCTCCAACTCTTCCTTGTCAACTGCAACATAGCATTGCTTCCTTTTGTTGTCCTTAAATAGCCTTTTCTTCTCTTTCTGATCTGCATTAGAGTTAGGACATCTTGAAGCAATATGACCGATCTTTTTACATGAGAAACAAATCAATTATAATTTCTCTTTATACTTACTAGTACCTCTAGGTAATCACTTAACAAGCAAGGCTTCAAACTCATCTCATTTCCTTTCTTCATCAAAGAAATACACCAAATCACTGAGAGTAGATTGTGTAGCAATCCCCTTCTTTACTTCCTGGATCCAATAATAATGAGGCTCTGAAAGCAGCTTCAACCTTAGGAATACCATTGTCATAGTTATTCTTTTCAAAAGCAGTAAGCTTACCAATTAACCCATCAATTGATACTTTCTCAAAAGTTCTCATATCATGGATTGCAGAAACTCTGATTGCATAGACTGGTAACAAGGTTCTCAACATTTTACTAACCGTAGCTTCATCTTCAATCACTCCACCAACATTTCTGATTGCAACAACCTCTTTCAATCTCTGAACATACTGAGCAGCAATTTCACCTTCTACCATCCTTATGTCATCATACTTTCCTTTCAAACTTTCAATTCTAGCTTTTTGAACATGAACATCTCCACCATAAACTAACTGAAGTTGCTTCCAGACATCATGAGCATTATTAAGTCCATGGATATCAACAAAATCTGCATCAAATAGAGTACTTACAATTGCATTCAAGGTTTGTATGCTTTTTGTCTCTGCTTTCAACTCATCTGCACCTAGAGGACCATTTGGCATGGTGAACTCATTTTCCACACGTGTCCAGAATTGTGGCCCCATTCCTCTGATGTAGAGCTCCAGCCTATCACACCAAACTGAGAGATTCTCCTTGGAGAATTTAGGACCTTCCTTGGTGAATCAGTAATCTCCAACCACAACTTATCAAAACTGATTAATCAAAATTAAACTTATCATCAAATCATCCATCCATCCATATTAACTTGTGAACTTAATCATAAAAGCATCAGCACAAGTAACAAAATAACATGGAGATTCTTATCATGGAAACTCTTGGTCAAAGGGAAAGACCACAGTGGGAATTGATACCCACTCTTCTAAAATGCGACAAGTTGTGAGCTTAGCCCTATTAGGAGCTTACAATAATATCCGATAAAGAACAAGCCCTATTAGGAGTCGCACAGTTAAGGGATTTGCCTCTAGCCTTATTAGTAGTAACCCTGTTCACAATAATTGATTCAATCATCATGAAACAGGTTCTTCAGGACATCATATAATCTTCTAGCAACTCTTGAAGACATCTGCATCAGTTATGCCAACATTCAATTCCTTGCATTCGTTGCACTAGTACTCTATCCATTTACTCTTGCAAACGAGGTATCATCATTTCATTCTTTTGATTGTGTCCTTCCATTCCTGTTTGATTGTGTCTTTCATTCTTGTTTGCAAGTAACTATTTGTGTTAATTAACATTTTTCTAAGTTGAAAAGCACTCTAGTGTCCCCTAATACTTGTATGGGTTTGAATAGGGGCCAAACTAGCTTTGGCTTGTTAAGGTACCCTAAGTTCCACATGTAAGACCCAAAAGCTAGAGAGAGTACCTAACTTGAACCCTAAGAAAATCCAAGCGAAACCCAAGTGGACCTAGTAGGGCCCACTACCCAACTGCCTATACATGAAGTTGGAAAACATTTTTAAAATAAAAAAGTAACCAAATACATAATTTCACAATAAAGAGAAGCACTTGAGCTCTTTTGCCTCGTTTCATCAGCACAGGTCACTAAAACATTTTAATCTCCAAGATGCTATTGTTGCTTTTTGAGGGTTGCTAAAAATTTCTTCAAGTGAAAGCTTTGGGTACGAAAAACTACAACAAAAGAGAAAAAGCTACATTTAAAAAAATCATCTATCGAAAAGGTGAATAAATTTTACAAAAACAATTTGGAGCTTTGAATATTTTTCAAATTTTTACCACGTTTATTTTTTATATTTAAATTTATTTTTTCAAAACATTTTATACATAACATGTGGATATAACACATTTTTAAAAAAAATTATGTTGCATAGTTGTAGATTGTTTTCTCTAAATTCCTTTTGTTATGTTCATACTGAATCATTAATAGCTCTTATTCGATTGCCCTGCATTGATGTAGATTCGTCTTGAAGGGATTTATTAAAGAAAAAAACCATACTAACATTAAAAGTAATAGATCAAAGGAAACAACACATCCTTTTTCCAAGAAAGCATTACAAAAGGTCCTGGTGGCTTAATGGAATCACCTCAGCCCACATTCTTTAATGCCCTTACTTTTACATGAAAAAGGCTCATTAGAAAAACCTTAACAAATGAAGTGAGGAAGTTTGCAAATGAGAGCATTGCTCTTTATATTTACGGCTATATTCCAAAAAGTTTTCGGACAAGCGATAATTTTCAAGGATGGCAAGACCAAGGGCTGAAGTCTGGGTATGGCAAGAGGGTAGTACTTTAAAAAATCAGTTATAAAGATATGTATAAGAATTACAGATGAAACTTTGGCATACTGTGTAAAAAAACTAAAAACTAAACACATTGCAATAGTAGTGTTGAACAATAACAATGGCAGGTGGATGTGGGCTAAGTTCCCAATACAGTCAAGAGGCAGCACCCAAACACAAATTAAAGTTTTCAAAACCACAAAAACTGTCATGCAAAATGTCATATTCACAATTTTATTATTTTCTTTGGCAACAACAAATATTTATAAATTCTGAAACATAGGAATTATTTGAAATGAGGTTTAAAATTAACTTTTTGAATTTTTTAAAATATACACATCTTCATTTTCCTGCCATGGAAGATGCTTGGGACTTGGAAGTCCCATGGATGATTGGTAGACTCCTTGGTTTTCCCTGGATATCTGGAGGATGTCCAACAGCCTCCAAATTTCCCAAGCCAAGGGGACATCACAAATCCTTCCATCCTTGTGGGGATGTCCCAAAACTATCCCTAAATCTTGAGTGGCAGCAGTGAGATGGTAAGAGGATGTCCCTCCGCATGCTCACATCTTCGGACATGCCCAACTCAAAAGTATGGGATTTTTTGAGGGGCCACATCTCTATGAGAAAGATAGAGGTGTTGAAAAAAGATACATGGCCCAAAACAGGTGTCCGTTTCTTATGGATGAAAAGATTGCAAAAATAAACCAATAATCAATATCATTGGAGTACCCATTAAAGGGGGGCAGAAGTTTTTAAGGAAATAAATAGTAAAGAGCAAGTGAAGGATGCAAATTTCATCAACAATATCTTCATACAATGTTGTCTATCATAATGTCCACTGCTAAAAAACTGTAAAGAAGCTAATTCATTAGTGGAAGGTACATATGAGCATTACTTCTGGACACCATGGGTTGTCTACTCACTCAATCTGATATTGCAAAACAAGTGGGTCAAAGAAATCTACACAAAGGCTGAGGACATTCAAATGTAATGACTAGCAATCATATGTTACAATTCATCTTTAGGATTGTCTACAAATTCAAGTAGTTGAAGACAACTTAATATTTTATGTTTGGTGTATGTCTGTCTGTAGCCTAGAATATAGAAAATACTAAACAGAAAAACAATGATTATCAAGGCATGTAATTTCATGTTTGTGATTCCTTTGACAACTTAAACACTCACTCAGTACCTTAACTTTCAAGGAAAAGACCTGTGATTCGATTCTTCTAAATCCCTTAACTTTTGTGTGCTATTCTTGTATCCTATAGTTGACGATTTACAATTTTCCACATTTCAAAACCACATCTTGGAGAATTAACCGGTTTGTATCACTTCTTTCTCAATCAAAATCCCCTTACTGTACATGCTACATACTACATTAGCTCCTGCAGTGAATCAAATTATTCATCGCTAAGAGACAATTTCTTTAGATACAACTGCAATAAATAACAAAAAATTATATCTGTATAGAAATTGCACCTGAGTACAAGACTTCAAACTTCTTTGCACAACAGCAGGTGTATATTTTGGGAATGATGGAACCTGGGACAACAAAAAACACCTCAAATATTATGGATGAAACAGACCATCGCATGAAAGAAACAGACCCTGTAGATTACTGAGTATTGTGAGATACTACACATTAACAGCACAAACTATCCAATAAGGAGACCAAAGTTTATGGAGTATGATTGTACTAATCAAAATCATGAACAATTAACAGAGGAATTTTCAGAGTCTAACATCAGAAGATGAATTCCAAGCACAAATATTTTTCCAGTCATGAAAAATTCAGGCTTTGTCTAATGACAAAGATATAAGCTGCACACTACAAGGTCAAATTTTTAGCTCATATATTCCTGCATGCTTGCAAGAATCTTGCATGTTAAATAGATTCACTCAGTGAAAACACTTCAGTTTTGTACCCCTATCTTCTTATTTTCAAGTACGGGATCCATTTAGCACATTCACTAAGTTCATGAAGGACCCTCCATTTCACGTACGTGAAATTCTGGATTTAGTCAAGTTAAAAACATCTGTGGAAACTATTACAAACAATATTGGGTATGAGTAAAAAAATAACCTGACCCGAGTGAATGAGAGAAACTAGAAGGTATTTTTTATACGCTTCAACAGTTATTGCAGTTAAAACTGTTGTTGGGGCTGTGATAGCCTGCAAAATAAATATTAATAGTTATAAAACTACACAGCACTAAAATCAAGAAGACCAAACAAACTTAGAATCTTCGATCCACCAACATGTTGGAAAAATTCTAAGGCCTTGCTGAAGTGCTTCAAACCGATATAAACCATCCCCCTGATTCAAACAAAGTATATGTTAGAACCAATCAATCAGTGATGCCCTTATTTTACAATTGGATTCAATTTTTTACATTTATCTTGCTTTAAAACTACATAAAAAGCAACTATTATGATTATAAAAGAACCAAATTCTTACAATTTAGAAATATTATATTCCTGTCATTCTAAATACATACTTTGCAACTCAGACTCGGTAGACCAAAAATTTCCAACTGGGCAACTTAAAAGCTACTTCAATATTTGGCAAAAATATGAATTTTCTGCAGAATATAGCTACAAATATAACAAATGAATTTGGCAGGAAATTAGGGCGGTGCCCTCTCGAGAATGAATTTGGCAGGAATTTAGGGCAGTGCTCCTATTGGGATTGAGAAGCATCACCCTTCACACGGCAGAGCACCTGCCACCAAGTCCAAAACAAAGACCATCCAAACAAAGTCACAAGGTCAAACTTGCCAAATAACCTGAGTACTCACCACAATATTGTACAGAGTTGCTAAGAAAAAGTTACAGATACTTGCAAGCTTACTTTGTAAAAACTTGTGGCAGGAAACTCATGGCAGTTAATCATAGAATTTTCAAACTATGATAAAAGTTGCAGATTGAAAACACCCTGCATCACTTAACAACAATGGGTAGTAGTTTCCCAATAATTTGAGCAATTGAAACATAATTAAGGATGAGGATTCCTTTCTCACAACATTTCAAAAACTTCTGGCTTTCCCATTTTGACTGAGGAATGTGACACTTTGTTTAAATTCTAATAAAAAATTCATTTGAGAATTTTGCTGGCAATTTTGTATTTGATATTTCAGTGCATCCGATGTTTAACGTAAATAATGGATGGCAACCTGAGGTGGTGTCACAGACATTTCAAGAGCATTAGTCATATGAGAAGTTACTCAGGAAGATAAAAATATCATTGAGATAGGGTGCACTATTTGGGAGATAATAAGGAGACATGGCAGTAATATGATAGAATGTAGAGATTATAATTAATTGGCCTATAGGAAATAAAATAGCAGGAGAATGTTTAAGTTATGGTGTGCGAGAAGTGACAACAAGGAGTAGAGCAGAACGGAAAGGAGCAGAGCAAGGAATGACACCAAGGAGCAGATCAGAACAGCAGGGAACAGTGCAAGGAGCAGAGAAGTGAATCCTTTGGAACTGGAATGTAACATGCTAAACACTATCCATCAACAAATACTATCAAATAACAAATAATTCATAAGAAATTTAATTGTGATTTTATTCTTTAATAACAGAAAAAACTGCTTTTCTTTTCAGGTGATCATGAATACCTGAATAGTTCACTAAATAACGGAAAGAAAGATATTATCACTTGAATAACTAACTTCACATGAAAAAGACTGAGTAAGACTTTTCCATTTCTTTAATGCCATGTGAAGAATTCATCAACTCAAATTTATTGACAATGCATAAATCATAGAACCTGATAAGCTGAAGGTCGATTCCCATTTATCTCCTAGTTACCGGATTCGTCCGTTTACCCTCGGATCCGGATTCGGGTCCAATTCAGATCCGGATCCGCGTATGGATCCTTGAGGATCTGGGCAGGATCCGTAATCCTGCGGATTCAGGTCCGATTTGGATCCGGATCCGCGTATGGATCCTTGAGGTCTCGGCAGGATTACGGATCCTGCCTGAAGCCTCGAGGATCCATGCGCAGATCTGCAAGAATCCGCGGTAGGGTCAAAAAAAATTGCAAAAAAGTGGGCCCAGCCTCATTTTTTAATGTTTTTTTTTTTTTTTTTTTTTTTTTTTTCGAAAGGCCCTAAACCCTAAAAACGACCCTCTAAATCACAATGCAAGTTCATTTACTATCTATTTTGCTCTCTCATACTTGCTAGTTTGAAGTAAAGAGCTTGGATTCGAAGCAGATCGGTTGTGGAGCTCCAAATACCTTGCAAGAAGTGTTTAAGGTATGCATTTCAACCATATTCTTGAGTTCTTTCATAGATTATTGATTTAGTTTTAGTTTTTCAAATTTTCAAGGTTTTGTGCAAGTGTGAAACATGGTTTTCTTTCTTTCTTTTTTTCTAGATTGCAAGAATAGAACAATGAGTAGTCAAGGCTCGATGGGGGTGGGGCTACATCACCAAACTTCAAAATTGATAAGGGATCTCCTTTATGGAGACACACAACAAGAATTGCACAATGTCCTGGGGCTGGGGCATACATATGGAAATGTAATTATTGCAACATACAACATAGAAGCTCCTATTCCTGAGTGAAACTACATTTGTTGGGCCCTGCAGGTGAAGGAATTAACATGTGTCTAGCTAGTGATAAGAAGGGATTATCAGCTGCACAAATAGCAGCATTAGCAAAAGAGCAAGAGGATGCTGATAGAGCAATTGCAAAAGCAAAACGTGGTGCTTCCAAAAGAACAATTTTGCCAACACCGTCATCCGATCAAACAAACACAAGAACACATCCTTTTTTGCCTATGCCAACTACAAATGATGAAGATGAAGACCCATCTCCACTCACCCGCAAGAGAGGCCCACTAGATAGGGCATTCCAAAATGAAAAGAGAGACATGGCTGATCACAAAATTGCACGTTGTTTAATTGCAAATGGTGTTTCATTTAATTTTGTGAGATCACCTTATTTTAGGAAGATGGTGGAAGCAATAAATGATGCACCCCATGGTTACAAACCGCCTGGTTATGAGAAGTTGCCCACTACCATATTACATGATGAGAGGAAATATGTAGAGGCTCAACTTCAACCAATAAAAGATTTTTGGGTTCAATCAGGTGTGTCTATTATTTCGGATGGGTGGAAAGATTGTAAAAACCATCCATTGATCAATATTATTGTTGTATGCTCTAAGGGGGCAATGTTCTTAAAGGCAGTTGATTGTGAAGGGCAAGTGAAAGATGCAGAATTTATTTCATGCATTCTCATTGATGCTATAGAGTCAGTGCATCTTGATAATGTTGTCCAATTGGTCACGGGCATGCAAAAGTTTGCAGGGCTGCAGGAATAATTGTAGAGTCTAGATATGATCATATCTTTTGGACACCATGCACCATCCACTCTCTCGATTTAGTGATGAAAGCAATTGCCGCCAAAATAGATTGGGTGAAAAGGATATATGAGGAAGGTGAAGAGATTCAAATGTTTGTGACATTTCACCACATGTCACAAGCAATTGTTAGGAGTTTCTCGGACTTGGAGTTATTGAAGGTAAATTTGTATATTTATTATATAATTGAATATTATTGGATTCCATAACTATTAATTTTTGTTGTTGTTTACATTAACATGTTTTAATTTTTAAATGTATTACTAACTTGAGTTTAATATGTTCTTAGGTTGTTGAAACCCGCTTTGCCTCTCACACAATCGTCTTGAGACGACTTGTAAAGGTAAAAGAAGCATTGAAATAGATGGTCATTAGCACCCAATGGGGCATTTGGAATAATTCCAATACAGCAAGGGCCATAAATGTGAGAAGAATGATACTGGATGAGGATTGGTGGGGTCTTGTGAGTTATGTGTTGGAAATCACCAATCCAATAATGGCAATGCTTCGCTTCGCAAAAAGTGATGAGTCATGCCTTGGGGACATTTATGATTCCATGGATAGTATGCTGGAAAAAATTAAAATGGTAAGTTTTACACTCTTTTACAACAATTTGAATTTTTTATTTGAGAGATATCTAAATTCTAAAGTTTAAATTGACATATTCACTAATTATAATTATTATTCATATTTCATATCCTAGGTCATACAGAGGAGGGAGAATGATCCTGAGGACACCCTTTACAAGAAGTTGGAAAAAATTGTTCATCATCGATGGAACAAGATGACCACACCTTTGCACCTCCTTCCATATCCGCTATCCCCGAGGTACTATAGTTCTTATCAAATGCTTGTGCTTATTTTATCAAATGCTTGTGCTTATTTTATCCAATGTAGAGGTGTATAATTGATATTTGATAGTGTTCAATTGTCTTTTGTTATCCCCAGGTACTATAGTGCAGAGGTACTTCGCCTTCCAGGTAGAGTGCCACCATTTAGAGATGCAAAGGTTGCACATGGGTTTAAGAAGGCACTAGCTAAGATATTCCAAGATCTAGAGATTGGGGCAATTGTGAGGAGTGAATTTGCTGCCTTCAACTCACGTGAGGATTTCCACCCTATTGCCATAGCAGACCAAAGCAGGATGGGTGCCATCAAATGGTGGTATCTTCATAGGCAAGCCTTCATGTACCTCCAACCTCTTGCCATAAAGATCCTATCCCAAGTAAGTTTGTAAAATTAAGCTTAAGGTTAACACTCTCAATTCCTTGAATTTATTATTTAATTTATTTATCTTGATTGTTGTATTGATAATTTTTAATTTCTCTTTAGGTTGCTAGCTCTTTTGCAGCTGAGCAGAATTGGATTAGTTACTCCTTTATCCACTCAGTCAAACGCAACCGGTTAGCTCCAAAAAAATCAAAACACCTTGTGTTCTGTCACAACAATTTGCGTTGCTTGTTATGGAAGGATCCTAAGTACAAGAAGGGGCCTAAAAAGCTTTGGGATGTAGCACCCGAGACTCCTGATTTAGATATGACCATCCGGGATCTTGCTAGATCCACATTGATTGATGTGGATGATGAGAAGGAGGATTATGAGTTAACAATCCCCTCTACTAGTAGTACTAGTGGTTTGGGTTCCTCTACTGATACAGATGCAGTACTTGCAGCTCATGACAATAATGGTAATAACGTTCATATTTCTAGAGATAAAGATCTCTATTGCAGCTACTATCTTCAACACTCCCTCTTAGCCAAAGAGAGATCTTTAGCTGAACAATCACACAAGACTGCAACCAAAATGTTAATGATGAAATTTTATCCCATATATCCTATTAGATTCATGAAAAACTATATCAATCAATCACATTCATGGAATCGCTCAGCATGAAACCTTGTAACATTTAATTATATTCATGGAATCACTCAACATGAAAAGCCTGAAACAATTAATTATATTCATGGAATCACTTGACATGAAAAGATTTGTAAGACTCACAGCTAAGCCTTTATTCACAGACTCTCTCAACGTGAATTACCATGAAACCTCTCAACATGACATCCAACTCCCATCACGAAATCTCTCAACGTGATGACATCATGGACTCTCTCAACATGATGTTCACTATCGCATAGTGAAAGAGTTATCATAGCTGATCTTACAATCTCATTTATTCAGAAAAGAATAGAAATATGCATAAAACAAGACTTAGTTCCATTTAAGTTTCAAATTTTACAAATACCATAAGCATCACAAGCATTTATGAGAACAAAGGAGATTCCATAAATACTCCCTCTTAACTATGAAACCCCCCTCTAAAGCACAAGCTCCCTTTGAGCTTTGTATCTGAATGAAATAATATATGTTTAACAATATCTCCAGCTCATGATTCTTGTTGCATCCATACTAGACAAGAGATATTAAGAACTTATAATAGAAATCAATGTTAAAATCATACAATATTCCTAGTGATATGACAAAGATTCATGATCAATACTCAAAAGTAGAATACTTATCGGTTTGTAATTTGAGCCCCATAAGAGATGATTCCTTAATTTAGAATCCACTGTAGCTGCAGAATAGAGGCTCATAACCCTGTAAAACCTACTCATAAGCACAGGCAAAGGCAGAATTTTCATGCACTTCACTGAGGCTCATTGATTCTTTGTTAATATTGATGAATTCAAAATCCCTACCCCGTCCCATGAATCAAAGGTTGACATAAGACTAGAATATATTTCAAACACATAAATATGCCATTAAATAGCACAGAAGTCAGCCATTGTGACGAATTTCCTGATATAAATCCTGTAAGCAAGGAAGAAAAAGAAAATATCCCATTCGCTAGTGTCTCAACAAGTTTGTCCTTTATACTAGACCACCCACAAACTGTGACCTGCCTACCACAATGAAGCCGACATTTTATATTGAAGAAGCAAGATTAAAAGAAGAAACTTTCCTGAACACATTCCTGTGAATAGAATTTTTTTGCAAATTATATCCTGTCAAACATCATTGTAGCATCATAAGAGGCGATAGAAAATTCAAAACTGATGGTTCATCTTTGCATCCACGCAATCTTCAAAAATAAAACAGAAGACACACAGCTTCCAAAATCTGAATGTGACCTATTCACAAAGTGGATAAGCATGGCAAGAAAAAAATAAAAATAAAAATGAGCCGTTACTTATGATTACTAATAACTGTTGTCCATAATGAGAAACGGTGACAAACAACTCAAGACCATTTAAGAAAGAAAATCGATAGCATAAGTGATGATAAATGCACGATGCCAGATCAGTGTGTATGTGAAAACACACGATGCCAACAAAAATGCAATGCCATTATATTTAGAGCCAAAGATAGCCACCAACCAAACTCAAGGACTATCAAATGCCAAACCTTTCATCTAGAAAAGACTTGAACATCTCAAATATTCCCCCACAGGTTTTCTTTTTCTTTGACTTCCCTAGAAAATAACTCTCGAATACCCTACACATGAGATTGACGTTTCTGGAGATGATCATTCCTTAAAGAGACTCTGCTACAACAGTAGACGAGCGACTAAGATTACATACATAGTCATGTTCTCAGATTACTTCTTCTGAATTCTCTCCTATCCGAAAACATAATGGCAAGTTGTATCCCCTAGCTTGGCGTATCCCCTAGCTTGGCATTGAAATCAAAATCCAATATTACACACGAACATAAACTGCCCCAATAATACAAAAAGTCTCGAGGAAAATATGAACCGACACATAATAATATAATCTACAAAAGACAAAAGAAAACTTTATGCATGCAAGGTGCCAAGACAAATATAAGAGACATGTCATCGCATGATTTAGCATGGGAAGAATGAAATAGAAGAGCAAGGCGAGTTGCCACTGAAATGCACGAAAAGAGGATGCCATCTAGAAATAAATATTAAAAAATGTCAATTGCACTCAAGATATAAAATCAGGAAGAGAGCAAGAATGTGACCCAGAATATGATTCAATTAAATATCCATAAGCTTCAAATCTATAAAAATAGATAAAGAAAATGTTGAAGCAAAACATACGGCAAATAAATGTAGAAATCATACTTTGGTTGCGGTGAGAGATGGAGATGTATTTGTCTCTCACGCTATGCATCGCTCAACCACTAACATTCTTAGAGATAAAGTCGGACATTATTAACCCTCTCCATTTGAGAAGTAGGGCACTAGAAACATTACAGGAAAAAGATAAAAGATGTAGGAATTACAAGGGATTTGATTAAAGTTAAAAGATGTAATATGATAATGTTTGCCTTCCATACAATGCCGCAAGTTAAACAAGAAACAAAAAGCTTGTTTGAATTGCAAAATCAAACATATTGCAATAATCGATACAATCATAAATCAAGTAACACTAAATAAATGATGCTTCTACTTTAATAATTACGATTATCTAACCTGGCTCTGATACCATGTTGAAACTAGAGCCCAGAAATCCATGAAATTAACCAGACATAAGAGACAAAAACTGAAATAGAGAACATTAGAAATATCTTGGGAAAACCCTTCGAGAGTGAAGGGAAAAACCCAACCACACAACACAAAATATCTTTATTGATAATGAAATGTTCAAGTGTACAATGCTTATCACATGATGCGAATATATAACAATAGAAGAGACTTTTCATATTCTAACCTAAGGTCTCTTGAGTTTCTCATAACTCCTATAATTAAATAAGACTCTTTGAATATTCATACCTCAATGCATGTGAATGACATATGTCATTTATATTTATAATATTACAAATTAAACTTTAAGTGTCCTTTTTAGCTGAAGATGACAATAACGGTAATAACATTCATATTTCCAGAGATAAAGATCTCTATCGCAGCTACTATCTTCAATAATCTCTTCCTCAAGGAATTAAATATGCATGTAAAAATGTTTCACTTCACACTCCAAAAAATCGGGCTTGATTAAACCACTTGTCATACAGTTTCTTAACGGGGAATGAAAAATGGGGCTATTTTGGGTAGTCTGATTATGTCATCAAACTTTGCCCCCCTTTGATCTGTAGATGCATCTTCTGCACCTCAAACTTCACAGTGATGACATAGTGATAAGGCAGCCATATAGAAACAATAACAACAATGACAGCCTTGTACAATTGAAAAGGACTCGAGTATTTGATTTCAGTATCTTGATAGTCTGAGAATTGACCTTTAAATCATTCAGAAAATCCACGTTCATTTGGCAACTGCTCAAACATTAATTTTGAAGTCTTGATCCTGCCGTTTATCACATGCACAGGACTGTCATTGAAGATGAAGGATCCAAATACATTGGCAGCTATTTTTAATTCAATTAGCAAATTGAAAGTGGTATTACCAGTGCTCAGAAATTGTTGTACCAGTCTGAAGTAAGACAAACAGTGGTCAAGTAACAAACAGCAGCAATTTGTTGGCACATCCGATACCTTGGGAAAGATATCAATCTTACAAATTGTACGGAAAAAAATGATGTATAACTCAAGGCAATGCTTCCATCAGTTTTCAGTGGCAATTAAGAGTTTGTTGCTTGTCAATCCTCACGGTTGCTTATGCCTAAACCACTCAATATATAGCCTCCAAATGAGCTCATTTGCATGAGGGTGTGTTCTAGAAGGAAGAACCTAGTATTCACAAAGCCATGGTTCAAAAATTTGCAGAGCTACGGTTAAGGGCTCCACCTGTAAAGAATGGTTAACCCGTCTTCCAACAGATTTAAGGTGCTATGAATGATGCTGTTCCCTTTTTAATTTGCAAGTGCTCAAGATCTTCCTGAACTCTCCTCTACAGGCATTGTCTCTTCCCTTGCACTGTTTCCGTTACACTGAGATGGCAATAATGGACATGACCATTACAACCCTTTCAAACTCTAGCAAAGTGACACTTCATTACTGTCTACTGCTCCCTATAGCACTTACCCCGGTGGCAATATCTGATTCTTTGGAACTATTCTGGGCGAGTTGTCCTACGTAACAGAAGTCTACTTGCCCGAGCTCTGGCATGGCACCTGCACCTGGACTAGCAATACTGCAATAATATTTGAACATTGGCCATTTGAAGCGCTCGTCCTACCCAATTTTATGGCAATTTTTAAATGTGCTATTACTCGAACCACTTTTAATAGTCACAACATCAATATTTTATAACTTTAATATTTCACGTCCATAGCCTTGGCAATAATTGAGCGTGATAAAGAAAACAAATAATGAGCTCGATAAATGCTATCATTCTCAATTAATATATGCTAATGTTTAGCATTATAAATCGAGCTAATGTTTAGCATTATAAATCGAGCCCCACTTCAAACGATGCAATTTGGGCTTCAATATACGATGTTTGATATTCCACAGGTCGGGCCAAAATGGGTCCCCGCCTTAATGTTTTACCATGTGAGGTAGCGTTTCGATATTAAATTTCTCATAGACTTCAAACAATAATTTGGCTTGACAAGTTTAATGAGTGTAGAAATGATTAATAAAAAATTTAGCACGGCAACCCTTACTTTCCTTATATTCAACACTTAATATAATGTTGTGTCACAAATCTCCATTCAAAGACTTTATTCAATATTTGTTGAGATGGTTTAGCAGTGATATGCTTCCTAGGTTATCTTCAGCGATTCTTTGTGGCAAGTCGACTCCACAACAACAGCTTTGTATTGAGGATAAACCTCAGCAATTATTATTGCATAGTTTTTACTTAGATGTATACCCACGACCATATTTCCCAATCATGGCAAGTTTTCCTTAATATTACTCTGCGTTGAACATTTGCCAAAACCAAAAGTAAAAACTTACGCCCAATATTCTTTCGATAATAATCTTCGACAATACCCAAAGTCCCAATAAATGTTATAGTTTCGATCAAAGAAATTTAATATCCTCTCCTCACGGAAAGTGAACCAATATTGGAATATAGTATTATTTTCATTACCAAGAACCCCTTTTAATTTATCTGCTATGCTTCCTAGGTTGTCTTCAGCGATTCCTTGTGGCAAGTTGACTCCACAACAATAGCTTTGTACTGAGGATAAACCTCAGCAATTATTATTGCAGAGTTTTCACTTAGATGTATACCCACGACCATATTTCCCAATCATGGCAAGTTTTCCTTAATATTACTCTACGTTGAACATTTGCCAAAACCAAAAGTAAAATCTTACGCCCAATATTCTTTCGATAATAATCTTTGACAATACCCAAAGTCCCAATAAATTTCATAGTTTCGATCAAAGAAATTTAATATCCTCTCCTCACGGAAAGTGAACCAATATTGGAATATAGTATTATTTTTCATTACCAAGAACCCCTTTTAATTTATCTGTTCATTTTTTTCCAATATTAGGAGTGCAATTTTTCCAACAAATATTAATTTTGATAATAGAATTATGTATTCTTGTCTTTGATATAACTTTACACGATGGCACGATCGATGCTCTAAAGCCACTATAATATCCCTAACCAAATATTTGCCCCAAATCTCATATCTCATAAAAATTTTAATAAGTAAATTCACGCAATGATTTTCAGATTTCACCAGCAAAACCCAAATAAATAGCCAAATAAAAAGAAATCTCAAAAATATTATTGCAATAACTCTTCAATAGAAATATATTTTCAAAAATAATGTATCACTGAAGTTCTTCAGTAAAATGACCAAGAAATTCAATCGTAAACAGAGTAATTAAAGAAAGATTGGATAACAAAAAAGATGAACCTAGAATACAATGTGAAACACCTATGTGATGTCTCCAACCGGCAATGGGTTTTCATCCGCTGTCCAAGCTTAAGAGTTGTTGTCCTCTCACCTACTGAAAGCTGAAGCTTTCAAAAATAACTCTCCAAGAGAGAGTGAAATCCAAATTACAAAATCAAGCATGCTGAAAATGAGCACCCTCTTCCCTTTTTAAGCACAAACAAGTGACTCTTCACATTGCCATTTCTATTTCTTTATTTCTTTTTTAAAATAATACTTTTCCCCCACTTTAGGAAACAGAGTGTCCATAGATAATAAAGTGACATTAACAATATGAACTTAGTTATAAAGTCGCTTTATAATAAATCAATTAAATCTTCAAATATTAAAATCTCTAATCAGATGGACTCGGTTATGCACGTCGGAAAGGTCTCAATAAGACGCTCCTAGTCCAATCCTAAAATGCCAAGAATGTGGAGCCAGTTGACTTACTATAAATAGTAAATGTCTGGAAACCCCACAGTGACAACCCTTATTAGCCCGTAATTGAAACTGCCTAGGTCAAAAAATGCTCCGATTTTATAAAAAACCTAGTTTGCCTCTGGGACCAAGGAAAAATGGGCTAATGGTGCAACAACACTCACTAGCCTAAAAAAGGGGACATGACATGACAACAAATGAGTCCTCAAGGGATGTAACACAAAAGATGGGCAGAGGATGCAAAATGGGAAATCCCAATGGATAATCTTTGACCCTGTTAGGTCTGGAGCCAATGCCCTAACTGCCATCAACAAGATTCCCTTAGGACAACAATAAGGGTATGACGGAAGGAATTAAAACCTGCGGGAAAAAATGGCTCCTTTCAATTCAGAATTCAGGAATTGCCAGCCAAAAAGTAAATCTGGATTACAGCATGACAAGGGGTATGTGAGGAACATGGAAAATTTTCACCAGTATGAGGCCAACAGGCCACAGAAATAACAGACGGGTGAGGCGGAACCATCTATATTGAGCAACACAGGAATCATGCTAGTATCATTTTTGTGCAGAGCCTTTTCAAAAGAGCAATAAAGAGGGCCTAGGATATGGACGGTTTTGGCAAAAAGGGAAGAACAATGCAGACAGAATTAGCAACTAGAGAGCTAAGCATCCCCCAGATAATAGACACGAGCAGACCCTGGAGAGGAAGACGAGATTAACTGGGGATAGATCCTCAGAGTGACACAACAAATGTACATTTTGTGACATGCAGAAAAAATGTCAATAAAGAAATTTTTCTTCGAAAGGATATATTAGACCCCATATTTGACAAGATATGCAGCCTAACTTGATGATTAGACTATTAATATACATATGTACCACACGGATGCTCCTAACACCGTTCTGGGAACTGATAAGCCCAGTTGAGAATAAAGGTAAAACACAACTACTGGATTAGTCCTGTTGGTTATATGAAAGGTAAAAATAGAGTTGCCCATTTCAATGCTGGTTAAATCATTGCATGAGATGGACGAGGTTGCAAATTGCAATCTTCAGAGAAATGGAAATACTCACCCATAATAGCAGTACAGCAAAAAATCCCTTGGCTGATCAATCTCAAAAATGTCGTCCTCCAAAATGCTTAATCCAGCTTTATAGCATTTTGCTACCAGACACATGAGCAAAAAGTCTGGATGCAAAGATGTCAAATGCTCAGAAGATGGTTGAAGCTTCCTAATAGCTGTCCTCAATGGAATGATTGCTTGTTTGGGCACTTGCAAATCCATTGCCTGTTCCTTAAACCTCTTGCAGAATGTTGTAACTGCAGCCGATACAAAAAATTAGTCAATATAATTTTTATTACCAACACAACTAGCACATCCATTAGTTCAAAGTGGAAAGTACATAAAAGTCCAATCTTGAGCAAAATCAGCCATAAAAAAAATTTCAAAAAGAAATAAAACATATAAAAAGATATTTCAAATGTTCTGGAAAAAAACCATAAACACAATGGCTCCAGATTTTGAAAAACTCAAACATGTCAGATTCATTATTTTCAAGATGCTATACTTGATTTTCAGTGAGGAACATTTAACAGCCCAATAACTCTAAATGACCAGGAATAAAAGCCCTCAATCAATCAATCAATTGAATCCGATGCAGTCTGGTAGTAGAGTTGGCAAGACTCCTGTTTTCTGCCCATGGGTTCTACTTTGGCAAAGCAGCCAGAACTCCCTTTGAACCTAACCATGCATTTAAGAATCCTAGCAAACCGAAAAGGGATTTACCTGTTTTTGGAGTAAACTGGAACATTTTTGACACTTTTCCCCTTCCCTGCAGGGCACTCTAGCAATTAAATGTTTTTTAGATTTTTGGAGGATGCTAATACCACAATGGAACGAGGGAAGGTCTGTAGGCCCATTCAATTGATTCAGATCATCTGTTCCTTTCAGTTATTGAATAAAACCTTGCTTCATCAGTTTAATTCTTCCAAAGAGAATGCTGTGTATTATCACTACAAAATGCTCATCTATTGATGTTTCTAAATTTATGAGGTGATATTTATCTATGCTCCATGGAGTTTCACAAACAGGGCCAGTTTAGGGGATGGGGATGTGTTACTGGTACACGTACTATTCAGAGTCAATTTTTAGGGGATGGTAGAAGACAGCTATAAAAAAATAGGGGAATATATATAAAGAGAAAAAAATTCAAATATGCATATCATGACATTGACAAAGCATTCATCATAAACATTTTAGAAGCTTAATACATAGCATTAGATTTGAATTCTTGTGAATCAATAAGCAAATTAACAAAATTCAAATGTGTCCATTGTCAATATATGGCATACATATAAGCAAAAATGCCCAGAATTTTGAAATTTCAACCATGAAATGACATATAAACTATTAAAATGTAAGTATTATAGCTAGACTACTAAACAGTAAACACAGAAGTCTGTAAAAATATATAACTGTCCATAATCAGTACATGGTAGGTCTATGAATTTGAATGAAGTAGACTTGAAACCCTAACCTCCCATTTCAACTGTTCTTCACTCCTTGACCAGCTTCTCTTCTCCTTTGCAAATGTGAAAATGAATTTCTTTTTCTTTTTGGTTATTAGATTAGGTTTTGTTATTGTTAAATGTGGTTTAGGCATCCTTGTAGGCCAGCCAGCCTCTTTTTCAAATTTGAAAATGCCTTACTTTTCAACATCAGCAGCTTCAAAACTAGCCAGATCCCCAAGATGAGTAGGGAAATTCTAATAGTCCCGTAGCCATACCAAGGACTTCGAGTCATACCCTTGTACCCTTCAGGTCTCAAAGGGGTTTAAGGGAAGTGGTCCTTTTTTGGGCCCTTCCGAAATGTCGTTAGGGATGGCAAAATGCCATCCCAGCATCCATGTACTGTACCAAGGACAGAGCGGGCCTAAAAGCCCACGGGATGTGCCTTCATGGAGCATAGATAATTATATTATTACTATTTATCAGGAGCTCACTTAGACTCATATTAACATAAGGTTTGTATAATTATAATATTAGAATATTATTATCAGCATCTATCATCAAAATGTGTGAAAGGTATTGGAGATTTTCGCTGCAATAGAGATCTTGGTCTTTGGGCATTAATACTGTTATGGTCACCTTCAGCTGAAGAGGACATTTATATAAACTGTAATATAAAACATTAAGACATGTGTCATACAACATGCGTTGAGGCATGGAAATGCGAAGAGTTGTATTTGAAAATAAAGAGTCATGTTTTGGGAAACTGAAGAGACCTTCGATTGTAATGTGAAGAGTCTATGTGTTATATTGCATTGTACATTCCAATTTTATTATCAATCAAGTAATATTTTGTTGTGTGGCTGGGTTTTTCCCTTCAATTTAGAAGGGTTTTCCCAGGGTAGTTTTGTGTTTCTTGTATTTATTTTGGCTATTTTCTTATTGTTGTTTATCTTTTATTTCTAGGCAAATATGAAATATCTAACATGGTTATCAGAGCCAGATTATTACAGCAATATAGAATTTTATTGTTTTCAGAATTGAGACTCTCTGCATTTTTCCTTGTTTCTGGCACATGTTTCTCCGTCATTCTCGGAGGTTATTAATGTCACTTTTTAGCTGAGATGTTAATTTCAGTCATAAGTTTATGGCTTTCATCATGCTTGCATGTATATTTTTTATAGATATTGTATAGCTCAGCCTCCCTCTTTCAATCACTTCATCTTTTTATCAGATCTTTGTTTGTATTCTATCTCTTGCAGCTGTTTAATAATTGTGGCTATTTTTGCATCTCCAGATTGCTCTCTTCTTGCATCAAATATTGAAACCCGACTACTAATTGCTCGGCTAGTCAATTCTCTCAGAGTTGCAATCTACCATCTCATCATTTTGTCATTTACATTTCTGCGATCATCTATTTTGGCCATAAAGGAGAGCATTGTCAGCTTTGTCACTTTTGGTAATGTTTTCTTGGCATCATGGGTTCTTTAATTTTTGTTTTTATCCCTCTGTTTTGATGCTGCCGGCATTTGTAATTTGGTACATGCAAACTTCATTGAACTTCATAATGTTTTTAAGAGCTGTAATTGTCTCTTGGGATTTGTCGAGACCTTGTAATGGATGTCTCTTCACCTTGCGATTGCTTTTGTGACTGTTGATGATTTCATTTCATCGCATTTATCTTCTTGGCAGCCTGGCAATTCGACTCTTTTGTTTTTCCTATTGTTCCATTATGTCTCCCAGCAGAGAATCCTCTCAAAAGATATCCGTCTTCCGGTACCCCTTGATATTGCATTCTTGTTAGGAAGTGCATTGGTTCATGTTCAACATCGCATGAATATTGATATTTGTTTTTGCTTTTGGTTTTCTTCTGCTTGTCAATTCATGTCCCATTTGGGCATCAAGAGATGAGTGTTCATGTATCCAATGAAGATCCCTGTTTATGTCTCTGCCTTCAATGAATTCATGTGGCTTTTAACATGCATAGAACCCCAAGTTGCTTTCTTTGTTATCTTGTGTTCAAGTCTGATGATTCAGGTGTGTTCGGTCCTTGTCTGGTATCTGGGTTTACGTGAAAGTTTTCCTTTATCTTTGCTTCATCATGTTAATGTCAGTTCTTCTAATTTGTCTTTATGGGAAATGAAGTATCTTGCAATGGCATATGTTAATGGGTTATTATACTTCTTGTATCGTTGATATGAGCATTTTGGAACAGATGCACAGAACTATATGCATGCAGTGTGAGAACATTTGCGGCTAAATCGAAAGCTTGAGAGATTGTTTTGAGTCAAGAATAGCTTTTGATGGCTTAGTGGTTAGAGCGGACAGGTTACCACCAGCAGTGGGATTCGGGCAGAATTCAGTCACTCGTACTCTAGGCTTTGGAGGAGTAAATGTTTTAGTGGCACCACGTGGTGCCAATGTCTTGTGAATCATAGGGAATATCCATGATGTCCGAGGAGGAGGATCAGTGGTTTGTTGGATGGTTTAGGCAGGCATGGCCTTATATACATGGCCACTGTGGGTCACATTTGTTATTATTCCAGGCGAGATGATGTCAAGTTGACACTGATTGCAATCTTCAGCTACAAAGTGGGATGTTGTTATGATCTGGTATTGATACACACATGCAGGTTGGAGAATTTTGTCTTGGAACAGAAATTGAGAAGTCTCCTTTTATGTTGTTCAAACCAGACAACAGTCTTGGCAACGATGGTTATATCCTCAATTAGAAACATCAAATAGTTGTGTAGGTTCAAGTGGGTGGGATCGCTGGAGTTGCAGACCACACATATCATGTTGGGGAACAATGAGCTGGTATAGAGCGTTAAGTTCAGAGTGTACATCCTTGGGTGGTCTGCTGAGCAATACAATGTTGTGAATGCACAGTTGAACATCAAATCTGTAGGAAGTTAGATTAGACTTCTAAGAGATAAGTACTCTGCAATATTGAATAATATGTGATTGTAGCATTGATCTCTAATATAGTTGATGTTATGAGTTATTAACATCTCTCTTGTTTGCAAGATGCAACAAGAATCAATGAGATGAGAATGTTGTTTACTGAATCTAATTAATGATTCATATTTGCATATGAGATTGAGAGGGAGATGTTCAACTTCAGAGGGAGTTGTTCTTGTTTGACAGAGAGTCTTTACAGTATCTCTGCCCTTCTTATACATGCTTGTGGTATCATAGAATTTGAGGCTCTTATTTTATGTGTTGATATGAGTTCTTATTTAAAATTTATAAGGTCAACCTAATAATTCTTTCACTTATGAAAGATTCATAGTGAACATCATGTTGAGAGAGTCCATGATGTCATCACGTTGAGAGATTCCATGATGGGAATTGGAGGTCATGTTGAGAGGGTCCATGACTATATCACGTTGAGAGAGTCTGTGATTAAATGCTGGTTGTAAACCTTACTAACTTGTCATGTTGAGAGATTCCATGACAGCATCAAGTTGAGTGATTCCATGATGAAAGTTGATTGTGATTCTTGTTGGGTTGTCATGTTGAGAGATTCCATGGCAGCATCACATTGAGTGATTTTGTTATGAAAGGTGATTGTGATATTTACAGGTCTATCATGTTGGGTGATTCCATGTGTTCGTTCCCAAAACTGCAGATTGGAAATCCAAGAGCCTACCACTTCTCCGATAGGACTTCTCAATCAGTTCTGGCCAACGAACGGAAATCGCTTAGATTCCCCTGCACTTCGGGCTCTGCTACACCCAGCCGGGTAAACCTTCACCTTGAACACTGACTACACAATTCAAGGGTTTTCTATAGCGAATTTAAACTTTACGAGTTCTTCGGCTGGCAAAGTCCTTGAACTCGATCAGAATGAAACTGAAACTGAATGCTAAATACTTGATGATTGAATGTTTTGTATAAATTTTGTAAATAATGGAATTGATGCTTGCAGGAGGAATATATTGATTTTCTGACTTCAACAAAAAGACCAGTGCCTTTGCTTATCCGGGCGATAGAGTCAACTTCAGAGAATTTTTACATACAACTTCATAATGTTCAATGTATTTGTACTGCCAACAATTTTGATAATCTAGATGCGACAGACCAATTATAATGCAATATTTAAATTAGTCCAGATTGAATTTTAACTCCACTGAGACAAACTGGACACAGCTATGGAAACAATTAAATATTTCACAACACCTGCGATGATCAAATTTAAAATGCTTAATTGACCATGTCCACTTATCTGATAACAAAATCATATATAAAATTTTAAAATATATTTATGAAGGACAATTCGCCTGCAATTCTAAATCTCCACGCCATTAAAGGTAAACAAAAGACATTTTATTTTATTATTAAAATAAAATAATTTTATAATAATAAAATAATGGAACTTTATTATAAAATCATATTGAACCCTTATCCCTCCTTACAATAAATATAAAATGCCTCTTCTATTATGTCTGAATATTACAATCATAAATTTTCTCATGTCTTCTTACTCCTTATATATCTTTATATACAAAAAGACATTATGTTTCATAATGAAAAGTCATATCCCTTTATTTAAATAATTAGCATTACTTTGAACGGGATTTCTTTTAATTATTATTTCTTCAATATTAATCGATGATAATTCTGTCCACATAATCTCCCTTAGTTTTTAATAGTTTGAAACTTTAATATATGGTGATTATTGAAGACCCGTGCCATATAGATGGAATTTCAATATATATAACTCCAGCAATATGCACATCTTCTCTCCGCAGTGGTAGTGGCATTAATCCTTCTCTTCTAATGGAGTCTCATTGTGCAGATTGTATTGCCGTCACAAACAAGCCATCTCTCCTCCATCGTTGTTTGTGTATGAACATTTTAAATGTTGCCATGGATTGCTACTATGCAAATTTCTGGCACGTCAGGTTCAGCAAGTGATCATATATTGTGAGACTAGGTTGGGCATCGTGCCTGCGGATAGTATGCTTTTCCCTAGACTTGTGGCTTCTTTACATCGCTTCCTTCATATTTGTGCTTACTGTATGACTCATTATTGTGCTTGCAAGGATTATCTTCTGCTCGCGGTGTGGACATAGCGGCCTCTTTCCTTCATTCATGTGTTGATTGTTGCCGCAGAGTATAGACTAGCTTCAACATTTTTGAAAGAACCTCTCTGACCATTGACGTCCAGCATGTTATGCTCGCTGCCTTCGATTATTAAATTAATGTAATTTGGAATACAGAGATATGACTATCGACAGTCTACATTTGGTGCTCTTCATATTATTGTGACATCCTTCTGGCTTCTCCACAAGTTTGTTGAGTGTAAATGCTTTGAATGATGACGTGGATGCTATACCAAGATAGCCAAATGCTTATATGGATGCCTCCTTTATGTTGTTTGTGCTCAATGTTATTTCTTTCCAAGGATGGTGATTGTTGCATACTCCCGATGCATGTATCATGTCCTTGACCTGCCGTAATCTCCTCATTACTGTTCTGTAAAACTTTTAGCAGGTCCATTCTCCTTGTATTAAAGTTATTAGATAATGATTTTGCGACTCTTGCCAACTCTCATTCAAAACTATAATTTTCTTCTTATCACCAATCCATAAGTCATCTCTAGATGTCCAGTTGCCACAAGTATATCTCTACCTTGTTTGATTTTAATGTGCCGTCTTCAGATTTGACTCTGTCCATTTGGGCTTTATCGAAACTTCTCAAACTCAACCTAGCTCCGTTAACAATATTTCTCATGAAGTTTAATCACAATCTTTGTGATTATATCAGGCTAAATGTAAATATGCCTTTTCGTGTCTTTGTCCATGTAAAGCGGTCCCTCCATGGTTGACGGCAAACCATATGGATTAGTATTTGATACATATTCAAAACTGTACATAGAGTCAAATTCTATTTTTTGAGTGTTATTAGAAAACTCATATGCTTGTCCACCATATATTATCGCAAGGATTTGGAATGGTCAACAATGCTTTCCTCCCATTGGTATCATCATACCTTACTGTTGGAGGCTCCCATATTCCTTTGGCTCTGTATCATTTATGTTTGAGTATCTCATCCTAGTCTACTTAGCCACAATCCATAAAAACTTTCCACTTTTGCCCAATCTTAACAAAAATTGGAGGCTCAAATTTTGAGCTCCACCACCATGATTATTAGTTATGAATAAATATTTTCATCTATCATGTTGAGTGATTCCGTTATTATAAGTAATTGTTACAGGTCTAACATGTTGATTCATTCCATTATTATAATTAATTGTTACAGGTCTAACATGTTGAGTGATTCCATGACTAAATTGTTCTCTTAGTGTCATGTTGAGGATTCCATGTCAACATCACATTGAGAAAGTTTGTGATGAAAGCTGGTTGTGTTTCTTACAGGGTTTTCATGTTGAATGATTCCAAGAATTTTTAGAATCTATGTGATTAGATTTTATCATTGACATTGTGGTTGCAGTCTTGTGTGACTGTTCAGCAAAAGATCTCTCTCTCACTAAGAGGGAGTGTTGGAGATTATAGCTGCAATAGAGATCTTTATCTCTGGGAATTAATCTTTATCTTTGGGCATTAATACCATTATGGTCACCTTCAGCTGAAAACGACATTTATAATAAATTGTAATATTAATTATCAAGACATGTGTCATACAACATGCATTAAGGCATGGAAATACGAAGAGTTGTATTTGAAAGTAATGAGTCATGTTTTTGGAAAATTGAAGAAACCTTTTTGGACCCCCAAAACACTAAATAAACATTTTTGCATGTGCAAAATGTTGAATAACTTGCCCAGAAATAAAGATAAATAGCAAGAAGAAAGAATTGAATAGATAAAATAAACACCAAAAATTACCCTAGGAAAAACCTTCAAAAAGTGAAGGGAAAAACCCAGCCACACAACAAAAGATCACTTTATTAATGAAAAAGGTCAAGTATGAAATGCCTTTCGCTTGAAGTGATATATAACACATGGAGAGATTCTTCACATTACAACCAAAGGTCTCTTGAAATTTCCCATGACTCTTCATATTCAAATATACAACTCTACGAATTTCCATGCCTCAATGCATGTCGAATGACACGTCTTTATATTTAATATTACAATTATTTTCATAAAATGTCCTCTTTAACCAAAGGTGACCATAGCAATAATAACATCCATATTTTTAGAGATAAGATCTCTATTGCAGCTACAATCTTCAACACTCCCTCTTAGCGAGAGAGAAATCTTTAGCCAAGGAGTCACACAAGGTTGCAACCTAAAATTGTCAATGATAAATTCTGATCACATAGATCCAAAACATAGTCCATGGAATCACTCAACATGCAAAACCTGCTTAAGTCACAATCACCTTTCATCACGAACTCACTCAACGTGATGTTGTCATGGAATCTCTCAACATGACAAACTTTCAAGGATAACAATCAGCTTTCATCATGAACTCTCTCAACGTGATACTGTCATGGAATCTCTCAACATGACAAGTTAGTAAGGTTTACAACCAGCATTTTATCACGGATTCTCTCAACGTGATAAATCATGGACTCTCTCAACATAATTTCCAAATCTCATCACAAAATCTCTCAATGTAATGATATCGAGGGCTATCTCTACATGATGTTCATTATGAATCTCTCATTAGTGAGAGTTATTAGGTTGACCTTATAACTATTATTAATTTCAAAAGAATATAAACTCATAATCAACAAAGAAAAATCACAACTGAAACTCGTTTCCAACAAGAGTCTCAAATACTACAATACCACAAAGATTAAAAGCATGTATAAAAAATGCAGACACTTCGCTTCATGACCTATGAGTCCTCTCTGAACCATGATTCATAGGTTAAAACTTTTCCCGACACTTCACTTCATGACGCATAAAGATCCAAATCCTCAACACTTTTGACATGTCATCAAAATCAAAATTAGAGAGTATCAACTGATCTCCATTTAGAAGAAAATATTGCCTTGGTACTTTGGCTACGATCTGCAGAGAGACATTGTTGGGAAACCCAATAGCCTAAGGATGACACTACCACTACATTTCACTCAATGCATATTTCCAATCATCATGAAATAGTAAAACGCCTACTCTAAGTCGTTACAGTAGTGAATCATAACTAATGATTGAAAGAAGCTAGTATATCATGATTCTGAACCATTGGAAGCTCAAGCAGGTCAATGTTACTTCATTCAATTTGCCGTAGTTTTGTTTCCAAAAATGTGAAACTGTAGTTTCCTTCCATTTCAATGGGCATCAATCCTCCATTCCAGTCAATCTCTCTACAAGTTTCCCCTCCTTGAGACTGATATTCAAACATAGAGTAGATTAAGATTCGAAGGAACTTGGGAAAGCTCGACACCATAAAGTTGGATTGCGACTCCACCAATCAAAATAACATTACTTTCATCAACAAATATAAGGACTGCATAGCGTTAATCCTAGACGATGCTCCATACTTAATTCAAATATTGCAAGTAGATTTCCCATTATTCTGAGCATTAATGGTTGACCAATTCTGATTTAAGATAACGCTAGAATGGTGTCAACCAACCCACAACTTCTTCGCAACTCAAAACCTTGTTCAATAGCCACGCAAACTCCCGATAACGCAAGAAGACACCAAACATGCCAGTTTGATCATAGAGACGACTCTCTACTACTCATGTTCTTACTCTCCGATCTTATGCAGAAATCGAAAACCCAACTCAAAATTAATGAGTAAAGGCTATATGCTACCTTGAGTTCACTGAATATACCGTAGAGATGCCTCGTCATTCATATTCTTGAAGTCCAAGAACTTTAACAGTTGACACAAAACAAAAATCCCCAATAATCAATGGAGACGAATGAATATGGAAGACACGAATTCGAAGAGACAACTGTTACAAAGGAAGACGCTCATCAGCCCAAACACATGCAAATAACACCAACCTCAACAAATGCCAATAACACACAAAGATGGTGATTATTTTGGCTTCTCTTCCCTTTGTTTGATGTTCAGAGTCTAACCAACTATCAACTCCAAAATGCCCAAGGATTCTAGAGTAGCTAGAATGAGATAGTTCATATTTGCCTTAAAGTGTAGAGCAAAAATCATTTCTCAGAGTTGTTCGAACAAAGACAAAGTGGTCAATTTGACATCGACCCATCCTCATCGAAAAAAAAAAAAAAATTTACTTTTATCTTCTGTAATTCAAATAATGGTTGCGCCCCATCTTCCAATGGTGGGGGTTATTTGATTGACCAAGATGACCTGTACAAATCACCATCCCGATTGAAATCTTATTAAAAATCCTTCCCTAAGTCTACATCAATTTCCTCCTAGAGCGGCTCATTAACACATGAGAGCAGGTCGACAGAGTACTCAGGAAGGAGAGCCGCCAAATTATAAAGTGCATTTTGTGATAACAAAGATGACATTCTACGTATCAGATCCATGGCTACCTCCATTTCTGACTCTTTTCATTCACCCATTGATTATGGCACTCAAAAATCATTCCATAATGTGCACTAAAGACATGTCATTTGCCAGCAAGGTAAAGAAATGAAATCCATAACCATGAACTAAAGACAAGCTTGAAAAAAAATTGAACATGATGCCAAGTCTATACATGGTAGCATGAATATACGTTGGATCATTATAAGAATTCTCGAGCTAAAAATAGAAGAGGATAAGCTAGCACTTGCGTCATAGGAGGTCCAAGGGAATAGCCGATAGGCAATTTTGTACATGTTTTAATTTAACTACCTATATGCCCAAATGTGTAAAATTGAACAAATTTACTAGGCAATTCCTACCGCATGCATCATTTGCCCCAATCAAAGAGCTTTCTTGGCCCCTGTAGTCATGGCATGAAAAACAAAGTTGCCCAATAGATAGGTTACTCTACGACAAATTCTTGTCATGGCAGATGGAACCAATATCTCTAGAAACAAGAAAAGGAAAAGTATCTCAACCTTCTCAACTAGTGAAAATTCCAGGGAAAATCACCATGCACTATCTTGCTTCTCAAATTTATAGGGAGCATCAAGTCCATTCTCCTTCATTGTAACATTAAAAGATGCCTCTAAGACAAAGCCTTCTTGTCTCCCTTGCCATATGTCATGGTTATATTGACGAAAGAGTGATTTTTCTTTTAAAGCTTCACCACTCTTTACTTTGTTGATAGGAAACTTGATGATTGGAAGCAACAAACTATCGGGTTCAACAAAAAATTGATTTAGAGCATAACCCCAAGAATTCTTTCATGTTTTGTAGTTGCCTGCTTGATGGTTTAATATTTTGAGAACTGTCAAGAGAACCTTTCCCACATGTTGCTATTCAATCTTGGTCATAGAACTCCCCTTTATTTAATTTTTTATAGTTGTTTTTTTAAAAGGGAATAAAAATTTAGACAAAGTGTTTATTTAATTCTTAATATAAAAAGTAATCTTAAATTTACTAATTAAAGTTTTGAAGATATTATTAAAATTTGTTTTCTTTAAATGTTATCATTGCATTTAAATATTTTTTATTTTATTCACTCAAGAATATTATTGTGTCTAATTAATTAAAAAGAAAATTTGTAATAATTATTTTAATTAATTAATTTCTTTGTTGCTTTTATTGCTAAAAGAACAATTAAATTATAAAGAAATAAACTCGTTATACTATAATTTATTTTTTAAAAAGACATTTTTTTAGGTTTTATACAATTAATTTTATCCATTTTGCTATTATTTTATACAATATTATCATTTATTTTAATTTTTTAAATTGCTTGATAAAAAAGATAATTAGTAATAATTATTTTACTCATTAAAAAATAGATAAGATTTTTTTCAAATAAAATATATATATATATAATGTTAGACATAATTTTCTTAATGTGAACAGATTTTTTGACCGTCGCAAAATGGTTTTACGGTTTTCTAAAGGTTGATTTGTGGCTTTTAAATTAGTTTCATGGCATGAGGCAAATTTTCTAGGCAAAAAGTATAAGGACAATCCCAGATTAAAAGCCTATAATCATTCTAAGTTGAAGCTAAATAACTCTGGATACAAAAAAAAACTTGATGCTTGAAGCACAACAGAAAAAAATATATATCTTGCTGCTACATACAAACTCAACATTTATAAATACTCAAGCATTCTGAATTAATGCACAATTAAGAGAGACTTCTTTGTTGTTCTTATCTAACCTAGCTACACCATGTTGAATAACTTGCCTAGAAATAAAGATAAACAGCAATAAGAAAGAATTGAACAGATACAAGAAGCACCAAAAATTACCTTGGAAATGCCCTTCCAAAAGTGAAGGGAAAAACCCATCCACACAATAAAAGATCAATTTATTGATAATAAAAGTTCAAGTATACAATGTCTTTCGCTTGAAGCAATATATATAACACATAGATAGACTCTTCACATTACAACCGCAGGTCTCTTGAAATTTCCCATTACTTCATATTCAAATATACAACTCTATGAATTTCCATGCTTCAACGCATGTTGAATGGCACGTCTTTATATTTAATATCACAACTATCATCATAAAATGTCCTTTTCAACTAAACGTGACCATAATGATAATAACATCCAACAAAATGTATTTATTTTATTCTTTGTTTGCTCCTAAACCCTAAAATGGCCCTAAAAGAGGCCATTCATTGTTTATTCTTCTCATTTTTATTTGCAGTCGGGCTCTCTTCTCATTTAGTCTCCATTTTGGCATTTTAAAAACAAGCAGATTAATTCTTACGATGATCACTCATAATGTGTCGAATAGCTTCCATAAAGGAGTTCTAAGCATCTAAGATAAGCATTTAATCTCATTCTTAAGTTTCTTCACTGAATTTGTTTGAGATGATGAATTTTTCAAGTTTTGGAAGAATTTTACAAGATTTTTTCCATTTTTTTAAAGAAAATAAGAAACAAGTTTAGCTATCTATTTTAATACTTTTGTATAATACTTTTGCACTTGTATGCTTGATGTTCATAGTTTATTTCTAAGTTAAATTTATTTATTTTCTTATTAGATTGTATTGTGGAAGAATGGCCACTACCAGCAATGGCAGGGAAAGGTGATAAGATAAGATATAAATGTCCAACAAGAGACCACAAACGGGCCCAAGGGACTGAAAGTACAAACAAATGCCAGAAGGCAACAAGGCCACAAAACGGTGTCTGAGAAAAAGGAAACCAACAGAGCAAGAAGCAAACAAAGAGAAACAACCATATACAAGAGAGACTATGAAACCGCAAAACTAGTGGTTTGTAGTCGTCAGGAAGTAGCTCAAAATCGAAAGATAGCTATCCATGTGCAATGAAGTCCGACCCTATCACCAAATAGAGGAGTGTTGTTGCCGTTGATGGTGCATGTGTGTGATCTCTACGTGGCCTCATCGATCTATTGTGAGTAGCACTGGATGGGCTCCTGAACCACTTGGTTCCTCTAGGAGAAGTAACCAAAGTGAAGAAAGAAGTGATAAGTTGATGAAAGGATGCTGATCCAGAGCGGGAAAACTCCTGAAGCGTGAGATCAAAAAGATGAAAGGCCTCCTAGAGATAGAATCATCATACCTAAAGGAGGAGGATAGGGACCTGCACTCTCCGAATGAGCAATGGAACCTCCCTTCAAAATTAAGATAGCTCAAAATAATACAAAGGTTATTAGGATTATCAAAGGTTTCAAGAGGTGGGTCATGCATTTGGAAATGTAAGGTATGTCATAGTAAACCATGTAATAGCTCATATTCTCAAGTCAAACTTCATTTCATGGACCTTAATTAAAAAGGAATGGGAATGTGCAAAGGAAACAAAGATGGAAAGATGATGATTAGTGCACAATTAATAAGAGAACAAGTTGTGAATCATATGGTTAAAAGATCAAAAAAAAAAAAAAGTTTTCATCCACCTCTGTTTGGAAAGAACAAAATAAAATTGCTCGCTGGTCTAGTTTATCCTCCAAACATCCATTCCTGCAAGTACCGGTACCAAGAGAGGAAGAGAAAAAAGTAAAAGTTACCACCCGCAAAAGAGGTCCGCTGGATTTTGCATTTAAAATGGAGGTGAAAGGGCTTACTGATCAAGTCGTTGCAAGTTGCCTCTATATCAATGGTCTTCTTTTCAAGATATCACTATATTGGGAGGAAATGGTGGAAGACATCAATAAAGCACCACCTGATTACACTAGTCTTGGGTATGAAAAGGTACATACTATTCTATTGCAAAAGTAGAAGAATTCTATAGAAAAAGCTCTTCAACCACTTAAAACTTCTTGAAAACTTCCAGTATATCTAATGTGCCTGATGAATGGAAAGATGCAAGAAATCGATCATTGATTAAAGTGATTGCAGGGTCCCCCAAAGGGGCAATGCTTTTTGGGGCAATTGATTGTGAAGGAGAAGTGAAGGATTCATGTCTAGAATTCTCATTGAGGCCATAGAGATTGTGGGTAATGAGAATGTGGTCTAAGCAGTTACTAGATAATGCCAAAAATTGTAGGGGTGCAAGCGATTTAGTTGAGTCGGTATGACCGTACTTTTTGGATACCATGCACAGTATACTCCCTCAACTTAGTCATGCAAAAAATTTGCACCCAAATAGATTGGGTAAAGCAAATATACCAAGAGGTAGAGGAGGTACAAATGTTTGTGACAAACCACCACATGTCAAAATCCATATTCAAATCATCGTCCAAGTTGAAGTTGTTGAAGGTAAATTGTAATAAGTTGGTTTCATTTATTTATATAATTCGAATAAGTTTTATGTTCATGTTCAATTATCAAATTGTATACAACTTTACTTAATATTTATTGACATATTGTTAACTTGTTTAGGTTGCTAAGACTTGATTTGCATCTCCTAATATTGTTATGAGAAGACTTGTCAAAGTGCAAGGGGCATTAAAGCAAATGGTTATATGAAAGGATTCAAGTTCAAAGAAAGCCCAAAAGGTCAAGGCTTTGGTCTTGGATGACAATTAGTGGGCTTATGTGCAATTTGTATTGGATGTCACCAAGACTATCATGACTATGCTCCGCTTTGTTGATACATATTTACCTTGCTTGGGGGATGTGTACAATAGCATGGACACCATGGTAGAGAGGGTAAAACTTTCCATACAAACACATGAGAATGACCATACAAAAGATAAGTCTTATACAATAAGTGGAAGCAATCATTCATCATCGATGGGAAATGATGACTACCTCATCGCACCTCCTTGCATATGCCTTATCTCCAAGCATTGTACCACAGGGATGTGCACAAGTGGAACTGTTTTTGGTTCAAATTATCTTGAACTTGCAGAAGTTGGACATGATGAGAATGTAGATTTCTTTCAAAATCCTTATGATTCTAGATCTGATTAGTGAATCATGAACTAAGTTTTGATTTTGTAATTCAAATTGCATTGGACTCTTGAACATGAGTAATTTACTAATTAGTTATTTCAATTAGTAATGTGTTTGAGAAGTTTGAAGTTGAACTATCAATGGTGAACTATCTTACTAGGGAATGATTTATTTTTGTACATTTCTTTGCATATATAATATATAAGATTAAAAAAAATTAAAATATTTATATAATATTTTTTTTTTTCAAATATTTATATAATATACATTTGTTTCAATATGTATATATATACACACATCAGGAGGCATCCAAAATCCATCTCATATTTAACTCCAATATGTACCCCACTATAAGACATTCTTCCTCATGTTCTTGAAATACCTCAAAATCATTTGATGTTTCAACTTTCCTTCACGACAATCCTTTTTTCACATTGTCCGAACATTTGGCTTAGTGTTCAACTTGCAAATGTTAGAGTTGACAATGAACCCCACAACTCCCAAGAATTGTCCACAAACTAAAACACCTATCACATATAGAGAAAAGGCATTGTTGTGATATGTAACCTTGAGAAGGGATTGATCCACCAAAGTATGGTCGAGCTTTGTGTTGATTGATCTAAATGATTACAAAGAGCGAGTGAAAGCTTATAAAAGTAAAATGAAAACCGTAGATGAAACCTTGGGTGAAGCTCATATGGAGTGTCATCCTACAATATGAGACATGACCTAAATATAGAAAAGCTCCTAAGTAATAGGACTTAATTAATTATTGATTAATTAGTTGATTATCCTAATTACTCTTAACAGCAACTTTAGAAACGGAACAATATTTGAGGCATTGGATAGTTCATTGGTTGCTATGGGAGAAGTTAAAATCTTATTTCCATACCTAAAGAGACCTCCAAAACTTATTTGCCTCCAAATAATTGTTGTGCAACCTAAAACCCCTCACATTCTTGTCTTGAAAATACAATGAGATGATCATTCTTAACCCCTTCTTTCATATGATAACTTCTTCTCCTTGGAAGTGACGCAAGCAAAGGGTGAATAAATAGGGCCAAAGGCTCACCCAGCTATCCAAACCACCCTAAAAGAGTTAACACAACGGAAGCAAACACAAAGAACAGCAACCAACGGATGAAAAAGAGTGAAATACTTTTATTGATTCATCAAAACATCTTCATACATGCCCAGCTGTAAGGCCTTGTGAGTTACAACCAATTACAAATAGATTCACATTCAAAGATCCAACTGCAAATTCGCACTTTTAGTTCTGCTCTCCAATTTGCTCCCAAAAACTTGCCTAACTCTAAGCGTAAACACTCTATATATACTTGCCAAAATGGCTTACAGATTATTCTAGAACATTACATAAGTGGAAGGCCGACCCAACAACAGTCTGGACACAACCCAAGAAAAGATCTTAGCATAAATGTTGCGAACAAAATAAATCCCGCAAGTCGGCTCGCAGAATTCACCTCCAAATACTGACACTCGAGATACACTAGATAACTCGACATCAACTGAAAACTAGCAACTCGGCATCAACTGGAAATTGGCAACTCGGCATCAACTGGAAATTGGCAACTTGGCATCAACTGGAAACTGACAACTCGATAGCAACTAGAAAACTAGTACTCGACATCAACTAGAAAACTGGCACTCGACAGCGATTGGAACTAGCAACTTGGTAGCAACTGGCAGAATGAACAAAAGTACAAGATTATAAGGAAACCCAGGATGATCCTGCATCAGAAAACCAGGGTTGAAGGAAGTGATTCTCTTGAATCATTGAAATGTCACAACCTGAGCTGAATCCAACTTAGACTGAGAAATCCATGTAGCATCTTCAACTGGTCTATTCTTCCATTTCACCAAATACTCATAGTAATCTTTTCCTCTTGTGCTCTTACCAACTCTTTGATCCAATACCTTTTCAACCTCTTTAATCTGTTTCTTAGGATAATCTTCTAACACAACAACTTCATCATCTGACTCGTGATACTAGTATAAATCAGCAACATTGAATATAGAAGATATATCCATGTCATCAGGTAACTCAACTTCATAAGCATTACCACTATCAAACTTCTTCAGGATCTTACAAGGTCCAAATTTCTTCATTTTCAGCGTACTGTATGTTCCAACTGGAAATCTTCCTTTCTTTAGATGAATCATCACCTCATCACCAACTTGAAAATCATGGTGTCTTCTAAACTGATCAGCATTCTCCTTATACTTCTGATTACTTTGTTCCAACTTCAACTTCACTTCCTTATGCAAAGACTCCATAAAATCAGCAAATTCTTTTCCTACAGTGCTTCTCTTTTCTTCACCAACAACATGTCTCAAATCTGATATACCTCTAGGATGCTTCCAATAACAATCTCAAAAGGTGTCTTCCTATTCATAAAATTATTATATGCAAATTCAACTTGTGCCAATAATATCTCCCAATTACTTGGCTTATTCCCAACTAAACATCTTAGCAAGTTGCCCAAGCTTCTATTCACAACCTCTGTCCATCCATCTGTTTGTGGATGGAATGTAGAACTAAACTTCAATTCAGTACCCATCTTCTTCCACAAAGTCTTCCAAAAGTAGCCAACAAACTTACTGTCTCTGTCAAAAATAATACTTCTTGGTAATCCATGCAATCTCACAATCTCTTTAAAGAAAAGTTCAGCAACATACTCAGCATTTGATGTCTTCTTACATGGTATAATATGAGCCATCTTAAAAAATCTGTCGGCTACAACAAATATGGAATCATACCCTTTCACTGTCTTAGGCAATCCAAGAACAAAATCCATACTAATGTCAGTCCAAGGTTTCTCAAGAACAATAATAGGTGTATACAAACCAATATTTTGACTCACCCCTTTTGCAACTTGACAAACTCCACAACTCTTTACAAATTTCTGAACATCCTTATACATTTGTGGCCAATAATACTTTTCTTTCAGTAAACTCAATGTCTTATCAATTCCAAAATGTCCAGTCAATCTACCACTATACTTTTCCTTAATCAGATTCAACTTCATATAACTTCTAGGAATACACAACTAAATACCTTTGAACAACAAACCTTCTTGAATGAAGTACTCATCATACTTATGTGATCTGTCAGATTTGGTGCTCTGCACTCTCTCCATGCCTCAGAAAAATCAGGATCAGCATCATACAACTCTTTCATTTCATCAAAACCAAGAACTTCAACTTTCATTTCAATCAACAAAGAACGTCTTCTACTCAATGCATCAGCAACTTTGTTAGTAACTCCACTCTTATGCTTAATAACAAATGTGAAACTCTACAAGTACTCAACCCACTTCATATGTCTTTGATTCAATTTATGTTGACTTCCCAAGTATTGTAAAGCTTTATGGTCAATATACAACACAAACTCCTTAGGAATCAAATAATGTCTCCACTTCTTCAATGGTTAAATAATAGCATAAATCTCTTGATCATACACAAAATACTTCCTTTTAGCATCATTCAACTTTTCACTAAAGAAAGCAACGGGTTTACCTTCTTCACTTAATACAGCTCCTATTGCATTACCACTTGCATCACATTCAACTTAAAATACTTTATTGAAATCAGGCAAAACCAATACAGGTAATTCAACAACCTTTTGTTTCAAAGTCTCAAAACTCTTATTAGCTCCATGTGTCCACTTAAATTCCTTTTTATCTCCTCTCATGGTCTTAGTCATAGCATTACAAACAGCATTGAAATTCTTTATAATTTTTTTGTAAAAACTAGCCAAACCATGAAATGATCTTACCTCACCCACATTCTCAGGTGTAGGTCATTCTAAAATTGCTTTAACCTTCTCAAGATTCATCTTCAATCCATCGGCTGAAATTACAAATCTCAAATACACAATCTCCTCTTGCATAAAAGAATACTTTTTCAGATTAATCAACAACTTTTCCCCTTTCAACCTCTGCAATACTTCTCTAATATGCTCAAGATGTTCTTCCTTAGTCATACTGAATATCAGAATATCATCCAAATAAACAATCACAAACTTATCCAAAAATCTTTTCAAAACTTCATTCATCAACCTCATGAAAGTACTAGGTGCATTAGTCAAACCAAAAGGCATAACCAGCCATTCATACAAACCATCCTTTGTCTTGAACGCAGTCTTTCATTCATCACCTTCTCTGATTTTGATCTGATGATAGCCACTCTTCAAATCAATCTTGGTAAAACACTTTGCTCCACTCAAACAATCCATTATGTCATCCATCCTCGGCATAGGAAACCTATATTTCACTGTTATCTTGTTAATGGCTCTAGAATTAGTACACATTCTCCATTCTCCATTCTTTTTAGGTGCTAATACAGCAGGTACAGCACATGGACTCAAGCTTTCTCTGATCAAACCTTTCTACAACAACTCATGCACTTGTCTATTAAGTTCTTCATTCTTTGCATGTGTTAATCTATATGGTGCTTTGTTTGGCAAACTAGCTCCAAGAATTAGATCCATACAATGACTTATACTTCTTACTGGAGGTAAACCATCAAGAATATCATCGGCAATAATGTCTTTATACTTATTCAACAATTCTGTAATTTCTACTGGTACGCGGCTATCACTATCTATTGTCACTCGGTCATCACTAGCTTCTGCTGCTTGCCCATTACTACCAACACTTGGTCCTCTAGGAACTATGGCAAAATAGACTTGATTCTTTTTCATTTCCTTTTCAAATTGTTTCCCATTAACCATGCAATTTTTTACAGTAGTACAATTAACCTCATATGGACTTTCAATCATAGGCAACAATGTTTGTTTCTTCTCATTTACCCAAAGAGTATATTGATTCAATCTTCCATCATGTACAGCATATCTATCATATTGCCAAGGTCTACCCAACAAAATATGACAACAATCCATGGGCATAATATCACACAAAACTTCATCAAAGTAATGTCCAATTTTGAACTTCACAAGGCATTGCTCACTTAAACAATATCTTAGGCTCATCTTTGATCCATGAAACGTGATAAGGTTTGGGATGTTTCAACCTTTGCAACTGCAACTTGGTAACTAGCTCTTCTGATGCCAAATTTGTAGAACTTCCACTGTCAATGATCACTTTGCAACATTTTCTAGCCATCTTACATTTTGTCTTGAAAAGACTTCTCCTTAAAATAGGTTCCTCATTACTTCCCTTATTACATAAGGTTCTTCTCACCATCAAATTTTCTCCAACCTTAGGTCCACTTGGTGAACCCTCATCATCTCCTTGAATCACAACATTTTTGTTACCTTGCCTACTTTCAAAGGATCTACATTTAAAAGATCTATGTCCCTCTTTACCACATCTGAAACAATTACCATGAAATCCACCTCTAGAATAGGAATTACCTCTTCCTCAATAAGAATTAGTGCCTCCTCGATATGAATTACCACTTTTCCATTCGGTCTTGCCTTTATCCTGCATAGAATTGTCAGATCTGCCACCTTCACCATAAGATCTACCTCTACCTCTCTGGAATCTACCACCTCTACCTCTTTGTCTTTGTTCATGCTTCTTTGTCAATATCTCCTTAGCTTTCAAGGCATATTGATATGCTTCTTCTACACTTTCCAACTTCACAAAACTTATTTCATCTTGAATTCCAGATCTCAATCCATTAATGTACCTTGCAATTTTCTCAACATCATCATTTACATGTCCAGATCTGATGTCCAATCTATAGAATTCCTCGGTATATTCTTCCACAGTCATGTCTTTTTGTTTCAAATTTTGCATCTTTCTCAACAAGCTAACTTGGTAATCAACAGGAAGGAATTTGTTCTTTACCTTGTTCACCATCTTTGGCCAAGTTCTGATCTTCTCCTTTCCTCTCCTTTGTCTATCAGTTTGCAAGTGCTCCCACCATAGTGATGCGTGACCTTTTAACCTAGTGATTGCAATCTTCACCTTTCTATTATCAAGAGTGTTTTCATACTCAAAGAACTTCTCCATATCAGAGATCCAATCCAACACAACATCGGTATCCAATTTTCCATCATAAGGAACAACTTCTACAGCAGGCTTTGAATTTTCCCTAGACAACACTCGCAACAATCTTTCCCCATCTTGATCTTCTTCAGGTTCTGGATTATGGTTTGGTGCTGCTGCTTCATCATCACTCACATCTTCAAGATGCGCTCGTCTCCTCTAGGCTGTCTCCACAGCATCTAATCTGGCTGCAATTTGTCTCAACTGATCCAATATAGCATTATCAACATTATTTCCTCTACCACGAACCATCTTTACAAATCAGGTTCTTGCAAGATCGTAACCCTCTACAAGTTATAGGTCAAATCCGCAAATTTGCAACCCTACAACCAAATCCGAGTCAAGGTTCTACACGATCCAATCTCCACAAGGATGAACCTTAAGCTCTGATACCAAACTGACGTAGGCAAAGGGTGAATAACTAGGGCCAACGGCTCACCCAGCTATCCAAACCACCCTGCAAGAGTTAACACAACGAAAGCAAACACAAGGAACAGCAACCAAAGAAGGAAGAAGAGTGAAATACTTTTATTGATTCATCAAAACATCTTCATACATGCCCAGTTGTAAGGCCTTCTAAGTTACGGCCAATTACAAATACATTCACATTCAAAGATCCAACTGCAAATTCGCACTTTCAATTCTGCTCTCCAATCTGCTCCCAAAAACTTGCCTAACTCTAAGCCTAAACACTCTATATATACTTGCCAAAACGACTTACAAATTATTCTAGAATATTACATAAGAGGAAGGCCGACCCAACAACAGTTTGCACACAACCCAAGAAAAGATCTTAGCATAAATGTCGCGATCGAAATAAATCCTGCAAGTCGGCTCGCAGAATTCACGTCCAAATACTGACACTCGGCATACACTAGATAACTCAGCATCAACTGGAAACTGGCAACTTAGCATCAACTGGAAATTGGCAACTCGACATCAATTAGAAACTGGTAACTCAGTAGCAACTAGAAAACTGGTACTCGGCATCAACTAGAAAACTGGTACTCGGCATCAACTAAAAAACTGGCACTCAACAGCAACTGGAATTGGCAACTCCGTAGCAACTGGCAAAATGAACAAAAGTGCAGGATTACAAGGAAACCTAGGATGCTCCTGCATCAAGAAGAGAAAACAACCCATTCAAGGAAAAGAGAAGTTAAATGACCACACAAAAAATAGTAATATTGGATATTCACATAATCCAATTTTTGTACCCAAAATTCCCCCCTTTTTCAAGAATAATTTCTTCAAACGACGACTTCTCCAAATCTAATTCCACACAAATCTAAGCATAAATAGTATCGGAATGGTTTGTAGTTTCTTGAGCAACATTTAAGGATTCCCCAAAGAATTCCCAATGGCTAGCTATAAGGTAAGAAGTAACCCAACTCTAAAGGTAGATATGAAAGACAAACCCATCTATGAATGGAGGAGAAAGAATCCATCAAGGGGTTGAAAGTAGGGTACCCAATTTTGAGTCTAAGGATGCTCTCTTCCCATAATCGTAATCCAACACTCAAAATTGTCATTCAATCATGCAAACAACCCACAATGAAGAAACCTTGCACACACAAAAAGATATAAATTCTATCCTTCACGAGGTGCTTCCAAAATTTTGTGGTCCAAACACATTAACTAATATGATGAGGTCAAAGCGATTAAATCTTCACAACCATAGCTCCCATATTCGAAATTTGCACCCCTTCTAATAGGAAGCTAGAGCAAAAGAACAGAAACCAAGTAATCCAAGTCTCCATTGAGAGCCTTATAATCACCTTTCTCAGAAGGAAATTTAGGTTTTATGTGTACAGCACAACAAAATGTTTTGGATGGAAAAAAATCATAGATTCATAGCAATATGACACAAGTTGATCTTTAAAGATCAATCTCAAGATGCACAAAAACAAAGCCACATCCAAATAATCTCAAATCCATGGATAATTTAACTGGGGTTGTGAAAACAACAAGCAAGCTTATGGATAGTCCAATATCATTACACAATCTACGAATGATGTAATTAGATTTCAGCAAAAAACCCTATTGCAGCTTGATTTCATGAAGGTTCGCCACTACAAAGTAATCTTTACTCGAAGAAAATCCAAAATTAATATTGCAGGAACTCTAACAAAAGTTTGAGCATTACTAGTAGACATTTTAAGAGCCATCATATTTAACATATATTTCAATAACTAAATTTTGGTACATCTTGTTTCTAGATTTCAATGCCAATGTTTCAAATTAAACTGTGTGATCCATCATCAGGATGTAGAGAGTTGT
Source organism: Cupressus sempervirens (assembly GCA_028749045.1). Classification (NCBI taxonomy): domain Eukaryota; kingdom Viridiplantae; phylum Streptophyta; class Pinopsida; order Cupressales; family Cupressaceae; genus Cupressus; species Cupressus sempervirens. Next base: position 549,143,623 of record CM053789.1, read on the forward strand.
AGGAACAACAGATAATTGCAGACCAAAACATGATCACAGATCCTACAGCTCTCTCTGCATCTTGATTATGGATCACAGAGTGTGATTTGAAACTTAATGCAATGAAATCTGACGCAACTAAATCCAGAAACAGGATGTATGAGTATTTACTGTGGCAATCTAATGTCTCTAGTTAAATATTTATTTTTATACATTACATGACATAGTTAATTAATTAAATATTCAATATACTTAATCATATAAATAATTATTTATCATATATAATATATTTAATTAAATAGTTTAAATATTGTAAATTTACTAAAAGTATTGAATTATAATTTTGGTCTATAATGGAAGCAAGTCAGTATATGTTTTGTATATTCATTAACACTGGAATATTTGATTAATTTATATATCTTTATTTTTAATGTTCACTAAATTTGAAGTTATCGCAAACACGAAGCTTTTTAATTTTTTTGGATCTGTCAAGTCTGAGATTTTCAATTATGATGTATGGGATATTTTTAGCCTCACTTTCCTACAGCCCAGAAAACTCCTTTAAATGGTTAATTTTATGACCTCTATAACTGTAACTATCATTAATAATACAAATTTTATTTATCAAAAAATGGTAGTGAGAAAAAAGATGATAAATGAAGGCTCATTCAGATATAGTGTACGCTATTTATTCACATAGACATATAAGCATGTACGCATCAAGTAGAAACATTTATCAAATAATAGACTAGAAAAAATTAGCTTGTTCCAGGGCAAGGAATGGAAAATTGTTAGCTCAGTACAAGTTTTATTTATCAATCAAAAAACGGAGATAAGGAAAATAATGGCATAAATAAAAGCAGGGTCAACTATAGTACATGATATTTATTCACATCAACATAGAAACACTTATTAAACAACAGACTATAAAATCTTGTTGTTCTTGGGCCCAGAATACAAATTGTTAGCTTGGCAAAAATTCTATTTAGCAATCAAAAATGGCAATGAGGAAAATAATGGTATAAATAGAACTGAATCAAATGTAGAAAAATGCTATTTAGTCACATCAACATATAAGTATTGTAGTAGAAACATTTATCAAACAATATACTAGAAAATTCTGAATGGTTCTTGGGCCCAGACCACAAGTAAGCTTGGTGATGCCTTACAACCACACATAATGAAAGAAACTACAATCAGTTGATTTGTGCATCTGATATATATTCTAAATATCTTAACCAAGCTTTCGAAGAAGGCAATCGTGCATCACAATGTGAAGTGGAAATAAGCAGATTTTTGTCTCAAGAAACAAGAGGATTTATAAGGTGCATAAAAAACCAGAACATAAGCACAAGGATTGAAGTAATAAACATAAATACATTCTACCACATGTAGGAGAGTGATAAACATACATTTTTCAGGAGCTACACGTATTTGTTCTGCTAAGCATGAATTAATAAAATTGGAGGATGTCAACAAGGATGTCTCAGCCTGCTCCCTAGGAATCGATCCAGAAGATTGTGCCTCCCTGTCAAACTGTTTGAATTAGAATTATTCAACCAATAGAAACTTTTTGAACACTGTTAAAAGCATATTTTATTGTTTTCAAAACAACTTGAAACTTTAATCCCTCATCTGATATACTATACTACAACAAGAAAACAGTACAATGAACAATGCATGCAGTCCATTCATCAACCTAAAGGATTTGGATTTATTCATTCTCAAGACAAATCCTAGCAAAACCTTAGCTTCATACTCTCTACCCCAAAACATCTCCTAAAAAGCTTTGCAAGTACAAGGATCAAAATGTAATCTTGTTATTTCACCATGCAAGATGCTTTCCTTGTCAACCATCCAAGAGTTTTCAATGCAATGCACTTGCCAATCCGAATTCATTTACCTTATATATTGTTCAGATATAGGTCGCAGGTGCTTTGGTAGAGGCTAGATATATCTCATAAGCATTTTCCAACCATAAAACGCATATAAACCTATATCTAGCCTATATATTTATTCCTACGCATAAAACGCTCTAATATGAGGCCTTCAAACACACTTTCATTTCTTTTTTACATCTCATATTTTCTCTCCATCTTGGCAATTTGAAGCGAGATGATTGTATTTGAAGGACGATTGTGGAGGGCCAAAAAGCAGATTTAAGTGTTTATGGTATGCATTTAAACCCTATTCTTATGTCCTTGATAGATTTTTAAAAAAAATTGATGGACTTTTTCAAGTTTGTGAAGAAGTTTTTCAAGTCTTTTTTTCATTTTTTTATAGATTACAACAATTGCTAATAGTCAAAGCTCAATGGGTGGAAAGAGAAGTCAAAAACACAAAATTGGTAAAAATACCTTTTGGAGACATACCACAAGAATTTCACAATTTCGTAGAGGTGGGGGGTTTATTTGGAAGTGTAATTTTGCAATGCACAATATGATAGCTCATATTACCAAGTGAAACTTCATTTTATGGGCCTGAGGTAAAAGGATTAACATGTATAAGAGTCGACGGCGAGATAATAATTGTTGAACAAATAGAAGCACTAAAAAATGAACAAGAAGACGTTGACAAAGTGGATGCAAAAGGAAAACAGACAATGCCATCTACATAGGATAAAGATGAAGAAGAGGTCCATAAGAGAGGGCATTTTAAAATGAGGCAAGAGATATTGCTGATGAAAAAATTGCGGTTTGCCTCTATGAGAATGGTCTTCCATTCAACTTGGTGAGGTCACCATATTGGAGAGACATGGTGTCAACAATAAATAATGCACCTCCTGACTTCACAAGTCCTAGGTATAAAAAGGTGAATACCGCCTTATTGCAAAAGGTGAAAAAATTCATAGAGGCCCAACTAAAACCGATTAGACATTCTTAGGTTCAAACAAGTGTATCTATTGTTTTTGATGAATGGAAAGATTGCAAAAGCCATCCATTATCAATGTTAGCGAAGTGTCCCAAAAGGGGGGCAATGTTTGAGGATGGTTGACTATGAAGGAGTAATAGATGTCAAGTTCATTTCCAAGATTCTCATTGGCTCTATAGAGGTGATGGGTCATGAAAATGTTATCGAAGTAATTATGGACAATACAAAAGTTTGCAAGGTTGTAGGTGCTTTGGTAGAGGCTAGATATGAGCACAACTTTAACTGTGCACCATATACTTACTCAATTTGGTGATGCAAGCAATTGGCACCCAAATAGAGTGGGTGAAGAAATATACCAAGAGGTAGAAGATCCAAGAGTTTGTGACAAACCATCATATGTCACAAGAAATTTTCATAAATTTTCAAGATTGGAATTATTGAAGGTAATTAAAATTTAAAATTTATTTAGTTTCACTTATATCATGTTTTACACAATTGAATAAAATACTTTTTGCGTTATTTACATATTTTAAAATGTGTTACTAACCTACTATTAACATGTTCATAGGTTGTTGAGACCCGTTTTATATCTCACACAAACAATTGTTCTACGATGACTTGCGAAGGTGAAAGAGGCATTGAGTCAGATGATTACTAGCAATCAATTGAGTATCTACAAGCAATCAAATTTAGAGAAGGCCCAACATGTGAAGGCGTTGATTTTGGATTATGATTAGTGGGTTTGGTGGAATATGTATTGGAATTTACCAAACTTGTCATGACTATGCTTTGATTAGCTAATGCAGATGAACCATGCTTGGGGGATGTCTATGTAGCATGGAAACAATTTTGGAGAAAATAAAAATGGTAATACAAAGGAGAGAGAAGGACCTAAAGACAAATTTAGAAAAAGGGTGGAAGTCATTGGTCTACATCGTTAGAACAAGGTGACCACGCTATTGCACATCCTCACATATCCCAGGTAACATAGCTCACAAGTAGTTGCTATATCAAGAAAACTGTCACCATATAGAGATTCTAAAGTTGTTAATTAAACGAGTTTGGATTGTCTTAGGAAGAAAATCGTTCCCCTTGTCCTCTCAAAGACCAATGGAAATGGATAATATCACATGGTGGTACCTTCGTGGTCAACATTATATGTACCTCCAACCTATTGTAATCAAGATACTCTCACAACTAAGTTTTTTTAACCAATTGTGATGCAGAATTCAACACTTAATATTCTAGAATTTATCTTGCATTTTTCATTTTTATTTTTTATTTACTGATTCTCTCCAAATTGCAAGGTCTTTTGTCACTAAGCTAAATTGGAGTACATACTCATTTACCCACTCAATGAAGAATAACTAGTTGGCTGCAAAAAAAGTTGAAGACTTGGTGTATAATCAAATTGATTTGCACCTTCTACCACGTAAGGATGCCCAACAAAGAGGGGACAAGGAAACTTTGGGGATATAGCACCCAAATCTATCGAATTGTAAGAAACCATATAGGATCTTGCTAGAGCAACTATGGTTAATGTGGATGATGATGATGCATACCACATGGTGCATCTAGTGCTAGTAGAACTGCTTTGGGTTCTAATGATGATGATGACCTACTTGCAGCTGTCAAAACCCCATAGATGATGTTTTTTTGACAATCCCTTTGCTGATTGATAATTTATGAACATTGAATCATGTTAATTTGATTTTCGTTAGAATCACAAACATAGATCAATGACCAAGAATTTAAATTTTTAATATTTATGCAATGACCCCCAATTAAGAAATTGATCGATCTATTATAATATGTTTAAGTGATGTAAAGAATGTCATAAATAACAATGTACCCATTATAATCAATATATATATATATATATATATATATATATATATATATATATATATATATCCAATCAAGATAAATAATCCATATATGACCTTAGTGGGAGCACTACATAGAAGACAAAAAAGTAACCATCGATGATGCTAGAATTGAGATTATATCATTCAAGCCCTACAAATTCTCAAGAGGGTTAGTAATCCCGACATAGAGACGTCTTTAAGGTTGGGGTTAGGATACAAGATAGAATGATCATAAAATGAAATAATTTAGTTTTACAATTTTTTACAATTCTCTATTTTTTTTTATATACTGCACACACACACACACATATATATATTATGCATTATACACATATATCATATATAGTATATATACACACCATAATTCCGAGAATCGCTTGAAAATTGCCAAAATTGCCGGTTTGGCAATTTGATTCAGGCTTGATGATTTTATTGGAGTTGTGAATCAGTTCAGCTGATTTTTTGCCATGAATCGCCTAAATCAGCCAGTGATGAAAAGAGGAGATAAACACAATTAAACTAAGAACCATAGTAGAAATCAACAGCGTGAATCCAACCTAGCGTGGAATTAATGTTTTTCCAAAGAGGACCAATACATCAATTTGTCAAACTACAAACCCATCAACATCTTGGTATGTGCAGTTCGACATCAAGGAATCAATGAACTAGCGATCAAAGTGTCATACCAACTAAGCAATAGACGAAGGAGATAGTGCAATAAGACATTCGTCCCAGCGAAACATCCACCACATCAGCCTCATATACTCCCCTTGGCCATTCAGTTATCATAATAACCTCAGTTGCAGAGGGAAGAACACAATCAACGCTACTTGAGTTGCCAAAATAGAGTCAAAGGGGTACACATTAACACCACATTTATATTGAAACTATCACTTAGCATCATCGTATCTCTGCAATAGCTACAGAAGTCATGCCTCTCACACATTTGACTAAAATAGTAAATCAATCATCTCCACTAAGGAATAGAACTATCAGTTTTCCACCCACCAAGGAAAGGATTCAAAATCTCCCCACAATGTCAGGATTTGACAACACAGAAAGAAAAACATCCAAAGAATATGTACTCTTATACATGTGCAACAAATACAATTGGGATAATTATATCAATGGTGTCATATAGAAGAACAGTGAGGCAACATAGTTCCAAATTCCTATGAACCACTAGAACATTGGATATTCAATCAAATAACACCCATTCTTAGCAAATATAACACATCTAATAAATCCAATTACAGAAATCGAGCCTAGGACTAATATATTAGTAATATAAGTTATATTCAATAAAGGGTACATGAAATAAGTGTTAAATTGTTAAAATCTCTAAATTTAAAAAGTTCTTTTAATTTGCCGATTCGATTCCAATTCATGGCCGATTCACGATTCGATTCGACCTTGTCAATTCCGATCCAATTCCTATTCTCGTTACTTTGATACACACGCACACACATCCATAAGCACTGAAAACCCTTTAAAAAGTCCATGCACCCACATACTACGCTCTCGTACCCATACTCATCCCCAAACCCAAATTGGAAATTTAGATGAATAGACAAAATGCATGAAATGAAGAGGTGTGATTCCCTTGAATGTGAGATAAAAATGAGAGAAGAGTTCATTTGAAGAAGGAAGAAAGAATTAAGCATGTGAACCAAGGAAGGATTAATGGAAGAAGAAAGGGATGAGACAAAAATAAGGAAGTGGTGTCTCCAAAGGGCAGAAGTTATGAAGGGTTGTACTCTTTCAAATGGTGTGGTAATTATTACGATAATAGATAAGCTTCTATTATTAGTCCTTGCCTTGCATAAGGCAGGGTACTAATGTTTTCGGTGGTGGTCACCATCAATTTATTTTTTCTACTAAAGCTAATAAATTTCAAAGGTTTAAAAATCTTTTATTTTTAAATTAATCTTAAATCAAAAATTCTTGTTTTCTCATTGGCCAGCAACAATTCTGCTAGGGATAAAAAAAAAAAATTCATACTAAAAATTAAAGAAAAAAGATCTCCAGAAACTTCTTTTGAATTCGTTTCAGCCAAAAAGCACTATATCTGGAAACTTCTAACAAATTCATTTCAACAGCCCTGTGCCCCTAGTCATGCTAGGCATCCTACACATCCCACACAGTTTGACTTGAAACAGGGAAATCAATGAGACTGACTGTTTATTTTTTGTTAGTTTGAATACCAGATATTAGTGGGCTACAATTAGTCGTCATTGCTGTTTTGTGTATGGATTTTTTTGATATTGAATTACATTAGAATGGCCATAGGATGAGATATCATAGTATTGAGACTAATTATTAATAGTCACTTTGAATGCTAGCTCATAGCAGGCTAAAATGGGTTATTTTGATTGCCATTTCACTATGGTGGATAGTTATTGTTCCAATGCAATTGTCACTGAAATCTTAAATTTGCAAATACTTATCTTGTTTTAATCGTTCAAATGCCAGCCAAGCCACCCTTCCTTTCGTCTACATACACATCAGTCGGAAAATTCTTGTGAACTTAACTTACATAAATATAAAGATCTTCTCTCTTTGAGATGACCATATGGAAATATGTTTAGTCTGGAGAATTTATAGTATTAGATTTAGACTATATATATTAATTACTATTTCCTCAGATGTTTATGTCAAATTTTTTATTTCGAAAATGAATAATTATCGATTTGATTATTCTTATTTTTAGTTGTATTCAATTTATCAATGGAGCTGCATTTTCAACAATATTTTGTTTTCAATGCTTTGCTTGTAATCATAATCAGAAATGTGTTACATTTATTTTTTATTTCATATAACATTGATGAAACTTTTTGGTGCATTAAATTATGATTTGATAATTAGATTTTGTTTTTTATATCATAAGTTTTTTCCGATTGTTTAATGGACTTTGATTTTAGTTCTATCTTAGTTATATGTATTGTCATGTATAATTAATAGATATACATTTTCAAAATGATTGACTTGATGAAACTATGATCTATGCCCGAAAAAAATGAATTAGTTATCAATCATCATATTATAACAAATAAAGCTAAAACTTGATGGTTTATGCTTTGTTCATGATCCTAAGATTTTTCTAATCCAATTGTCATTAACATTCATGAGCACCCCATTTAGCATTATGATTTTATATTTTATATTTTTAATTATTTTATAGCTTTAATTCTAATTCAATTTAAAATGAATGAAAGTTATACTTCTCAAAAAATTTAGTGGAATGAACATATATTCAATAAAAGCAAAAAAATCATTCAATTTTTCTTCTACTAAACTTACACCTCTCAATTCCTTCTCCAGTGATGTGATCTCTTGTTGAATTCAATATTCTAATTCAATTCCACTAAGACAAACTTAGGATGATAAAAATCAATAATTTCCTACCCTTCTCAACTAAAACCTCAAACTAGTCAAGTGGTCATGTACATAGTTATTCAACAACTCGCTCTTTATTTCTACATATGGTCACTGACAACACAAGGCAGGGACTCAAGCTCTTGTAGAGCTCTTGTTAATAAATGGTTATCTATTTGTAATCTATTGTAAATATTAGAATGTTTCTAATATTAGTTAGTCTGTAGTTATTTGTTCGCTTTCTTTAGCTTTCTTTTAGCTAGAATAGAATGTTTCTATTCTTTACGATCATTTCCTAAGGAAGCATCATTTTATTCTTTTGTATATATTGACCTCTTAGTCTTTGTTAATATCAAGCAAGTATTCAACCAATTACTTCCTAATATGGTTATGATCGTTTCTTAAGAAAACATCATTTTATTCTTTTGTATATATTGACCTCTCCATCTTTGTTAATGTCAAGAAAGTATTTTACCAATTACTTCGTAATATGTTATGAATGCCAATTCTTTGAATTTTTTCGAAAAATATTATAATTTCTTGTTCGAAATTATCAGAGCAATATTTTTCAAAATTATTTTCTGTGATAGTGACTTCTTACGGCCATTTTTCTACAACTGTCGTTTGTTTAATCTACATGCTTCTGCCATTTTTTTGGTTTTTTTGCAGCAAGGCCATTTTTGTTCAAAACCCTAATTTTCTATACCGGATCAAAATCAAATTTATAAATTCTTGGTGGATTTTTTGAGATCTCAACTGGATTGTCTATTTTTTTCTAGGTGCCTCGATTTTTGAGCCAACCAATCTAGAAATCAGCAACATATTCTTTTTGGGTTTTTCGAGCTCTCTTTTGGGTACCCCTTCAAATTTTTTGGGTCTTCCGTTTTTTTCGACTCAAAGTACATGCCTTCACAAATTTTCACACTTTTTCATTAAAAAACATATTATGGCATCTCTGACTAATATTTTGCTCTAGAGCAATTCAAAATTCAATGGTCGGAATTATGACACTCGGAAGTAGTTGATAATAGCAATTTTGAATATTGGAATACTGATTAGATTGTTCTAGGTGTTACACAGCATCTGACTGCCCCTAGTACTAATCAGGATACATGGGATATAAATAATCAGGAGGCGGTGATGCTTCTCAAACTATCCGTAGCTGATGATCAACTATCTCAGATTCCATCAAGCAAGATAGTTGTCGAGATATTGGCACATCTCAAGAATCTTCATAAGACTTCTGACAAAAGCAGAGCTTTCTTTTTTAAGAACACTCTGTTTTCTATTATCATGGATGAGCGAACATCACTCCAGGCTCACCTGAATACGATTCGAGAAATTCATGATCAATTGCTTGCCATTGGTTGCAAGATAGAGGAAGAGGACATTGGGTCATCACTCTCAAGAGTTTACCCAAGTCCTATGAGCATTTTATCAAGACTCTCAAATCACCTCTTCTGGTGTTGATCTGAAATTCACAGATCTTTGCACACTACAACTTCAGCAAGATTGGTGAAAACAGCGGTTCAGTAGCAATTCCAACTCCACCTCCTCAGAGCAAGACTTTGCTGCTAAATCCTTTCAAAAGCATAAAAACAAGTCTCAGCAGAAATCTCTGCTCCAAATTCAGAAGGCTCCCGGAAAAACATTCAATGCAACTATTGCCACTAGTTTGGTCACATGAAGGTTGAATGTCAGAAACGCTTAGCTGCCCAATCTAAGCAACCAGGTTCGCAGCCTAAAGCAAACAGTTCAGAGCACACTAAGCAGACGGAATTTGCCTCTTACGCCTTCATGGCTGAAAGACCTACAGATAATGTGAAGTCATCTGCCTGGTACATTGATTCAAGTGCCTCTCGTCATTTAACCCATTGCAAAGACTAGTTCACTGACTACCAACCCTATTCAAATTTTGTTATTATTGGTGGCAGAGAAGAGTACACTGTTGTCGATGAAGGCAACATTAACATCAGTCTACTGTAAAATAGATAAGCTTTTATTATTAGTTAATAATTATTTGTTTGTAATCTATTGTAAGTATTAGAATGTTTCTTTTTCTAGTTAGTCTCTAGTTATCTATTAGCTTTCTTTAGCTTTGTTTTAGCTAGAATAGAATGTCTCTGTTCTTTACAATCGTTTCCTAAGGAAACAATGTTTTACTCTTTTGTATATATTGACCTCTCAGTCTTTGTTAATATCAAGCAAGTATTTTACCAATTACTTCGTAATAGTAATTGTGGAAGGTTGTGACTCTTTCAAAGGGTGGTCAGTGAAAGCTTGTAACTCTTGCAAAGGGAAACATGAAGAGGTGTGACTTCTCCCTCACATTGGAAAATATTAAAAATGACAAGGTTTCATTTGAGAAAACGTCGAAGGAAATCAATTTGGAAAATAGTTTATTATCACACAAAGACAGCAATGAAGGGTGGTGGCTGAATACTTATGAATGATGCTTGCCCTTTCAAAAATAAATTATAAAGTAGAAAGTATGCCAAGCATTATAACACACCAATACATCAAATCATCACTTGTCGCTCTATGAATTCAACAATCATCACTTGTCACTTGATGAATTCAACAATCATTCATCATCCATCAATCATCAATTACGAACAAAGGAATCAAGCAAACAAACCAACTATCAATTATTACATCAATTTGATCATTCAAACATCAACCATTCTATCATCAAATCATTCGAATATCCATCATTACAGCTTCAATTCATTATTATATCATTTAACCATCCACTCACCCAATCCTTCAAGAAATGATGATAAAAAGAAATCAAAAAATCAGTGAATCTAAAAAACTCATTGAGCGGTCAGCTTGAATTTAAAGTTACAGTCTTGCACATAGGGAGGACAGCCAACCTTCGGAGTTCACAAAAATTGCAGTACCCAACATTCTTCACCAAGTATGCCACACCAAGATGGATGTACCAGTGGTCATACCATTCTCGTGGACTAAGAGAACGAATGGACAAAAAATCCATTATGTACTCTTGGGCTTGGTTCAGAAAGTCAGTCTTAATGTGTCTTATTAGGTATGCCACCCTGAGATAAATAAATTGGAGGTCCTGCCAAGCTTGTAGGCCAAGAGACCAAATTGTCTAGAAATCCTCTTTGTGCTCTTGGGCTTGGTCGAGAAGGACAGCTAGCATCAAAGGTGAACTGAGAGATGGAACAAATCAAAAATCATTCATGCTCTTGCAATAAAAGGATGACCACCATTTTGACTGTTTGCAAGCAATCCAATGAATTCCTAATATGGCTAACTATAAGGACTATGCTAAGAGTATCAATCCTAATATTACTAATGCTACAATTTATTGATCTTTGACAGGGCAGTCTGAGTAAGAGTAATTACAAAAAATTAAGTTCCATCTTCTGAATTATCTTTACAATTTTTAAGTTAAAAATTGTAATGAAATATCTTCAATTTTCATAAAATTATACTTATAAATATATTGTGATTCTCATCTTAAGTTGGAATTGTTGTTTGACAGTAGAAATCAGGAACATTCCAAGAAGGGTCATTACATATCTCAGAAAATATCTTCTAGACAAAATATCCAGTAGACCTTGAAATTAAAGTTTATAATGTAACCAACTCCAAAGAAAGTGCACGCACTAACCAAAGTTTAAGATCAGAAAGAATATTGTAGCTTGAGATTGGTTGTTCACTCGCTAAATAAATTAGGGAAGCTAGAAAACTACCTTTTGAATGTATATCACAATATAGAAAATCATTCCATATTACAACAACCAATGTTCTAAAACTACTCACACGAATTTCAGCTCAATGAGTTACTCCCACAAAATCACCAGGACTTGATAAGTCTAGCAGAGAGACCAGGCCAGTGAAAAACAGACTTAAAACTACATAAAACTAACTTTCGTTGTTATTTTAACCCTAAGTTACCGATGCGGGTGCAGGGTGCTGATGAGCGGATTTTTTTTTTTTTGGGGGGGGGGGATTTTGGATGCATTTGGGTGTGTCCATTTATAAATATGTATTTTTTTAAATATATATATTATGCATATCTATTTTTCCATATCCCCGAGAAAAATGAGCGATAAATAGCCTCTTTTAGGGCTGTTTTTGGGTTATGAGGCAAATAGGAGAAAAAATATAATAAAAAAACACTTAAACACATGTTTTAGTAAGTCACTTAGGTGACTGGGCACACAAAAAAGTCGGATGCTCTATTGATTCTCTCCGGATGCTTTCCCAAGCATCCCGCGTGCATCCGCAAGAAAGAATCGTGCTTCTTGACAGCACCCATGCAGCATCCTAACTCATTCGTGTATCACCACTCATCAGCACCCGCATCCGGCTTGAAACCAGACGCATCGGTATCTTAGTTTTAACCTATCAAAAAAAAAAATCTCAATTGTTTGAAGTAATTTGTCAAGTGATTGGTAGGATTTATTAACTGCTAGAATGCAGCTTATTTTGTATTGGCTTGGATTTTCTATCATTTTCTCTGTTTGTCTTTTCCATCTTAGAACCCTATTCCTTTGTTTGGTTTTATTTTCAATGTCCAAATCCTCCTCAACTTGCAAGGTGGAGAGGACCCTATATTGAATCATAGCACAATGGGTGCAATCAAGGGCATGGTAAAAGGTATTTATTATGGATTTATAAATTCTAATATGAGAAGAAGAATCAAATTCCAACTTGCTCAAATTACATATCGAGGTATCACATTGTGTGACCAAGTGAAGGAAGAACTGCAATGCAAAATGAAAGTCCAACATTCAAGCTCTAAAGAGGTAGAAAAGGAAAGAAAGTAGAAATGTGCAATTGAGACAAAGCCCTCCTTTCCAACAAGGAGAAGAATGTTGAATAGATCATATCCTGAGAGGCTAGGGGGTAAACCAATATGCCCTTAAATCCTTACAATCAATTAACTTAAATGCTTACCAAATTCTTCAAATTAATCATACAACAGAAAGAAACATGTAATAAAATGAACAGTTGAATAAACATAACAGGCACAAGAGAACACTAGACTTTTATAGTGGAAAATCCAAATGGGAAAAACCACAAACAGGGTTGACTCTAAATATAATATAACTAGTTATGAAATATTACAAGTGCTCCAAAACTACCCAATAACTAGAGGCTCGTTGTTAAAGGGAACACTGCCCAGAGTAGAATTAGTAGACAGAATGAACTATTAGCAGTTCACTTGAAGCTCGGAAAATAGACTTAACACACCCTTTTGTACTTTGGCAATCCGCATATGTTTTTATCAAATATCACTGACTATTTCCTTGCATGTATATTCCCATTTGTCTCCTTTTTCAGAACAAGTAGATCAAATACACACACACACACATGTACTTTGGCAATTCGCATATGTTTTTGTCAAATATCACTGACTATTCCCTCACATGTATATTCCCATTTGTCTCCTTTTTCAGAACAAGTAGATCAAATATATATACACACACGCACACACATGTACTTTGGCAATTCGCATATGTTTTTGTCAAATATCACTGACTATTCCCTCACATTTATATTCCCATTTGTCTCCTCTTTCAAAATAAGTAGATCAATTATATATATATATATATATACGTACAATATCTATACATACATATATATGGATATCTATACATACATACAGACATAAATTCACACGCACACACATGTGTGTGTGTGTGTGTATGTATATTAAGCTCAACCATATTACATGTCGGCCAAACACGCTCCATCAAGTCATCAACTAAGGTAATTCTTTAAATGTTTCATCTAAGAGTCTAGTATATGTTATGTGTCTCTGAGTTAGCCAAAAACAAAACAATTATTCATACCAACTTAAATCACACATTTCATCCTTTCTTTATCCTTGTCCTAAACCATTGGACCAAAAACAACCGACAGAACTACTACGATGAACAAAGGATAACCTATTGTGTTCCCACAAAACAGAGCAACTGATAAACCAATCTTCCAAACCAAATAGCATCATGACCATAGCACCAAAACATGTGAAAAGTTAAGAATAGAGATATTAGATGTATGAAAACATGATGTAAAAATCTCATACCTGTATCAGCAATTATGGACCACAGAGACCAAAATAGGAACAATTATCATTGAAATTCTGAAAGCCATAACTTTAGAGGCCAATAGAAGTCTGTGGATGTCGATGACAACAGATATGACATGTCCACAACATTCTCCTTCATCAACAACAAACTTTCCAACAATCTACCCCTTTGTCATTGATGGCAACGCGCTAAGAGGAGGACAAAAATCAAAATTATCAATACTTCTATAATAGCCGCTACTGCTATGCTCACCCTAAAAACCATTGTTCTTTTCTATATCCTTCTATTGCATTCCTACTATTATCCTTCTTCTACTATTCTCCCCCTTTGCCATCAAGAGCAAAGGGCACCACAGGGATAACCAAAAAAAAGCAAACACTTCAATTAACTTTAGGAGGAAAATTTCTTGTGCATCTCTTTGATTTTTGAATGGGAAGAGTTCAATAACTAATGATATATAGAAGCATTGAATGTTAAATATTACACTACACAAGTAGGTCAATAGAACTAATCAAGATGTCAGTACAATTAGACTGTCTTCTCTCTCTCCTTCTTCTAAAAAGCTGGTAAACCGTTCCAATTTTGCTTCAACCATATCCTTGACTTTCCAAAATGTTTTGACAAGATCATCTCTATACGTCTGTACAAATATCTATTTAGACTGTTAAGGATTAATTGTCTTCCTCAGTATCGCCTTTTCCTTTAAACATGCCAATTGAGACTGTAAAGCATTAATTTTTGTCCTCAGTGTATCGCCAATGTCTTTAAAAATGTCAAAAGGTTGAGCCAACTTATTCAACTCCTCAATTTCATCATTTTTGTCATGTGTTTTCCAATGTGAGTAGGCCACCTAAGACTGTATCTATAAGTCCTTATCATTGCACTAGCACATTTCCTCATTTCCTTTATGCCAACAGTTAGTTTCTGTTGTGTTGCAATACATGTTTTCCCCGAGTCTCTTTATAGCCTTTCTTTTAGATCATCATCTTCCATTCCTGCAACTTTCATGGTCAAGGGTTCTTGGATATAATAGAATGTTTGAGAGCAAACTTCCAATATCACTAGGATCTATATTATTCCAAAGCATATAAATCAAAGATTCTTGGATTCTGCCCTTGTCATATGATGGTCGCGAGAAACATACATCACCCATCTTCATTTCATCTAATTCTTCAAGTGTTGTTGATACTTTGTCCACCTCATAAGGACCTTCATCAAAAGAACTTGAGTCTTCCTTAGGTTTTTCCTTCTGCACAAGCACAATGCCTTTTTGCATCTCATCTAACTTGCCAAGTTCTAGGTCATCAACATCAATTAACATTGTCGTCTTTTCTTACTATCACATTTCTTCTTCTTCTTCGAGGCCAAAGACAAGGCCTCAATGGATCTTCTATGTCTTCTCTTGTCGAAGGCGGATGCTTCCAAAGCTACACATTCCAAACCATCTGATCCTACAAATTCTTCAAAAGTCCCAAATTTATCTTCTAGCCAAACTTCTGCAGCATTCGTCACACAATCTTCCATACTGATTTCATACCCAAACTCGGTTAGTCTGTACTTTCTAGGTAAAAATTGCTTCCATGAAGCAATGATATGCATTGACTAGAAAAGTAATGCTACTCTTTTATTTCTCAACACAGTTTTCCAAAATTCTAAATCTTGCAATTAAGTACTTCTGAAGCTCAATGAAGTAGTCTTTGCATGAATTGTCTTTGTTGTCCAGCTCATTCAAATAACTATAAATATGTTTTCCTATAGGCAAATTCTCAGCCCAGACAACATTCTCCTTAAATGGTAATGAATTCAAAAAATAAAAAAATAAACAAGCAACCAAAGATCCAAACCGAAAGGCATAAACCTAATT
This sequence comes from Cupressus sempervirens, assembly GCA_028749045.1. Classification (NCBI taxonomy): domain Eukaryota; kingdom Viridiplantae; phylum Streptophyta; class Pinopsida; order Cupressales; family Cupressaceae; genus Cupressus; species Cupressus sempervirens. Next base: position 549,159,651 of record CM053789.1, read on the forward strand.
TCTGCTCAACCTGTTGCTCAACAGTTTTTATCATAACAATTCACACAAATCATAACCTATTCCTCCTTTAAAAATCTGATGTTGATCCGTCCCTGTTCCGAAAGTTAATTTTGTATGTAATGCCAAAAACAGCATACCTTTCGAATGAAACAATAATTGTGTCATTTCATAAGGCCCTCTGATCTCCTGTCACACCTGTTAGAGCTTCAGCCTTCTGTTCTTGACTGGTTTCATTACTGGTATGGACCTGCCCGAGGAAAGACCTGTAATAGCTTTTTTTTTGGTTATTTGATAGGGTTTATCTAACCAACTCTAATCATCATGTATTCTACTTAACATAATCTTGATCTGTCACTATCGGAAATTCAATCTTCTATTCTACTTAATGCTATCTTGATCTGTATTCTACTTAACACAATCTCGATGTGTTCAAACCCTTGTTTGCAAATTGTTTCTGGAAAAAGAACCTTCCATATCTCTCAATTTTTTATTGCCATACACATCAAACTGAACCGCAACATATTTGTGTGTCTTCAACACATAAAAACCTAGGTCCTAGACTAAAAAAGCACCAACTGAAGTATCTCTAATTGGTTCTTTCATGAATTTTGCAAAATTTTAAACAACAACACAAGCTTAATGAAATCCATACTTTATCATAGTCAATTGAATCTTTTGTTCCAAATCTCTATATCCTCAGAACGTGCCAAATCACTAACATGAAAATGATCACTAAAAGAATTTGCTATATACATTTGCCAAAAGAACTTAGGATTTTACTATCCACCCGTCCATATCATTGAAGAGTTGCTAATCATATTTTGTCTATGTACATAGTTACCTTTTGAAACTTTGCATGCCTCTGTAATTTCATATGTTTTTGCCACAATTTTCATCAATAACTCAGATACATTGACTTATAAACATATTAACATGTGATAACACTGGCTTCTTTGGCAAGGCAATTAGATCTTCATTATAGTTCCCTATGAGCAAGGCTTTTTTGACTTAGTCTTCAGAGGAAGTCTCTGCACTGGAGATCAGTGCAGCAACATTATCTGTTGAATCTTCTTCTATCTATCTCCAAATATTCTTCATGTCTTTTCTTCCTTCTATGTCAACCTTATTTAATGGCTCATTATTCCTTACCGGAGTATCTGTATTCACATTTCTGTAATTCCTAGCAATATGCCCAATCGTATAACAATTAAAGCATTTATATCCTAAATTCTTTGTATTCGCTCTAGATCTGCACTGAACAACTTTATGTCCACATCCATTGCATGATTGACAATAACCATAAAAAGGTCTATTTCTTCTATTAACAATTTGACTTCTACAATTATTAGCCTATGACCAAACCTTTTGTAGGTAAAAGCACTAAACATTTTGATTCATCCTGTTTCTGCATTTTGCAGCCTTGTGTCCAAATTTGTTACAAGAAAAGCAAAACCATTGAAAAAGGGCACCTTCCAACATTAGGTTGGGTGATCGGTGGTTTTATTGAAAACCTCTTCTGATTCCAGATTTGCTTGCCTTCATTTGTCTTCTCTGAATTTTCTTCAGTTTACTTCTATATTACCCCAAGTTTTCGAGACGGGTGGGACAGGGAACAGGTTTCCATGACTTCTTTTTCCTTTTTACCAGAGCGGGCAGGGGAAGGCTATAGAGACAGAGACAGAGACAGAGACCGAGAAATTTTCAAATATATTCATCAGTTTCACAATCATCACAGCAACATAGTTTAAAACTTTAGAAGTATCAATTCCATTCATCAAGTAATGATTCATCAATGATCATAGAACATAGCAATTACCATCTAATCGACTCATCATAGAAAATAGCATCATTCTCAATCATCATATAAGAATACCAATAGTGAGTCTCGGCCTGATAAGCGTTGAACAGCTGCGTTCAACCTGTGTTTGCCTTTCAAACTACGTTTAACAGCTGCCTTTCAACCTGTGTTAAAAAATTTAAAACCTTTTAACACCTGCGTTCTGCATCAAGACAGTCATCTGTCTCTGTGTCGGGCATAAGAATGAAAAGTAAAAAAGAAACTGTTATATGAACGAAGTTATAAACATAAAGTTTTATAAAAAAAATTAAATTAAATTATTATAACTTATTTCAAGTCTTAATTCCAACACGCAGGGCCCGCAAAGAAGAAAAAAAAAATTATGTTTTTGGTGTCGAAATATTTTTTTTAATCAAAAATGTTTAGCAGTCTCCAAAACAGCTAGGAAACAAAAAATCAGTCCCCAAAACTGTCAACAAGATTCAGAAACTCATTGACTGTTTGCTAAGTTTTGGGGATGCATTTCCAGTTTTCTTGGCTGGGTGAGGATGGCTTGGAAACATCCCCTGACATCAACCTGTCCCCAAAACTGTACCTATTTCCGAAATTTGGGGCTTAAGGGTGGAAATGCATCCCCAGGTAAAGTAGGTTAATTTCAGCTTGTTCTTTTCTTTGATTCCATGATTGAGCACTCATCAGATTTAAAATCTGATCCTCCTTTGTCTTTCAAAGTCTTCTATGCAGCCATTAATTCATCAAGTTTCAAAGATCTTTTCTTGAGTTTTTCTTCTAATCTCAAGCTTAATATTTTAAAATCTGATCCTCCTTTGTCTTTCAAAGTCTTCTATGCAGCCATTAATTCATCAAGTTTCAAAGATCTTTTCTTGAGTTTTTCTTCTAATCTCAAGCTTAATATTTTAAAATCTGATCCTCCTTTGTCTTTCAAAGTCTTCTATGCAGCCATTAATTCGTCAAGTTTCAAAGATCTTTTCTTGAGTTTTTCTTCTAATCTCAAGCTTAATATTTCTTGTTCCAACTTTGCACATTCCTCAATTCTGTGTTTGATTAATGCATTCAGACATTCTTCAATCTTCTAGCTTGCTTGAAATTGCATCTGCAGATCACCATTTGTTTCATCTGCTTATTTCAACTCCTTGCTGACTTCTCTATGGCTTTCTCTGATTTTTTCAATTTGTTCTCTCAGCTTTCTGACACATTTATTTGCTTCCTTGATATTGTCTTTCATGTCCTTGTTTTCACTTTCTATATTCTCAAGATCTTTAAAAGCCGTTTGCAATTCTCCTCCATTTAGTTTCCATCTGCACTCTCTTCAAATGCCAACTACTCAACCTTCAAGATCTCCCTCAAGCAGTTAAGCTAAAACAAGGATCAAGCTCTGATACAGATTGTTGAACAATTGGAATAGTCATCTTTATAGGCCACAGTTGCTCTCCAAGCAAGGATCAAGCTCTTCCAATTGTAATGAAGTTAAGGCAAAGAAAAAGGACAAGATGGTAATTAATTTGGTTACATCAAATCGTCATGTTGGAAATTACCTCCAAACAAGAAAATATGGATTAAAAAGGATGCTAACACTCGATTGAAATTCTCAAGCTTAAGAAAATTAGTAGTAATTCTAAAGAGGATTCTAGAATTGCTTTCACTACTAAGGACATTGTTATGTTGAATAGAAAAGTATTGTTAGAACTAATATTTTTGTCAATAATGTTATGATCAATGCCATGTTCAGTTCATGTTCACAAACTAATGTGGTTGCAAAGAGCTTGGTAACAACACTTGGTTTGAAAGCATTGCAACACCCTAAACCCTATAGTTTAGGTTGGATAAAGGGTGATAATCAGATTCTTATTGATAAGCAATGTAAGTTGAAGTTAGTTGTTGGTTAGCTTACTAATAAGTTTTGGTAAATGTCACTCATGTACACGCTTGTGGAGTTTTGTTTGGAAGCTCATATTTGTTTGATAGTAAAGCATTCTTCTATAGGAGAGGGGACAAATACTATGTCATCGAGAATGGAACACCCTTCATGGTGGCAAGAAATCTTTCAAGATCCTGAAACTTCATGGCAAAATGTGTGGTAACACATTTTGTCTTTCTCAATCGATGAGCTTAAGGGGCTTTCTAATGAATGGTTCATAAGGCACAACACTTGGTGAAGGTTTTGCAAATGGGGTTGCAAGCTTTGGGTTTAACCATGGAGGAAACTCTATAGTTAAGCGCGCTTAGGCTGGAGTAGTACTAGGATGGGTGACCTCCCAGGAAGTCCCGGTGCCCTTGTGAGCATCACCTACATCCAATGAGTGCTAAGTGTTCCATTTATTCTCATGAGAGATGGATTCATGTTGAATCACTACTCATGAAATATGAGTCGATGAGTTTGACTCAAAAATCACACAGTTAAATCCTGATAGCAGTATCACAAAAATAATGTTTATGATATAGCTCTCAGTTCCAATGATTTTTTCATTCTATCGTCTGAAATCCCGGAACAAAAATATACTAAGTTGTAGTTTGCTTTTCTAAAGTGGTGTAAGGTGAAGTGACACACATGTTGCTTGTTTAGGGGTTCTATCACCCTCCTTTGTTGAATCTCTAGCTTTTGAGAACCAAACTTTGGCTAATTAGGTAGGTGTGATCCAATAAGTGTGTTGATTTTGTGCTCTTTAGCATGTTTTCGGAAAAAGGAAAACTTCATGTATACTGTAATTTTTTTGCAATTCAAGCAGCACATCCATGTACGAACTTCAATGTGTTAAGATCATTAAAACAAAGTAATTTGCCTAATTTGGCAAACTTGCAAGTTTATATAGGCAGCAAAGGAGCAATAAATGCAAACGCAAGTGCTGCCATCTCTTGTAACTGCAAATTAAAGCACAATAAATAAGTGTTTGCTTATAAGTTTTGGATTTCTTACTACTGAGATTTTAATTTTTTAGCAATAAAGGCTTATCACATAAATAATCGTTCATCAATGATAAATAATTGTCAAAATTAACACACACATTCTCTAATTTCATTTTTTATGATTCTCACGCAATCCTGGAGATTATTTTAAGTACTTACGTAATTTGATTTATTTGCCAAGTGCAAGTCATATTCTTGGGCTGCCAGAGTTTGGCCTAGGGTGAGTTCTTGAATTATGGTAGTAACCATCAAATCCAATGTTTCTAATCAGATCTTGAAGAGATTTCAATATGTAATATCCTGTTTACACCTCCCACTTCTTCCTTTGGTGCATGGTTTGGGCATCATTAATTAAATGCTAAGTTGCTACTTTGGATTTGAGTTTGAGATTGAGGTTCAAAATTATGGTGGGGATCGGTTAAAATTTGTTTTGGGTTAGTCCATACAGAACATGTTTAAAAAAAAAATACATATATATGTATATATATGCAGCAGCAAATAAGTTCATACACCACTATGCTAATATTAAAGCAACACAGCCAAATACATTGCCCATATATATTAACATTTTAGCCCAAATGACATATAAAACATCCTTTTTGACCTTTTAGTGTTCTTTTTAAGGTTACAGGGTCAAGTAGACAAAATTGGACAAAAAGAAAAAAACTTAAAAGTGAAAAAGGGTTTTTTTTGCCCAAATTTAGCTCTGTTCTGCCACTTTGTTTCAAATTCACTTTAAATTCTGCTCGGGTTCTGCTGACACACATTGCAGCAAATTTGGCCACCTGTGGCAGAATTTGCAGCAAATTTGGCAGGACTTCAAATTTGCTGAGGACAAACCCAAATTTGGGCCTGCCAAAGGCGAATCTGTTAACTTGGATTAATGACCTGCAAACATTTGAAAACAAGTGGAAGTTACAAGGTTCAGTTTATACACTAATAGATACACCGATGGCATTCACTCTTGATCGCAAATTGATCAAATTCCTTCTTCAATGCCTTAGAAATTCAATTTGCATGACATATGATGTAAAATATTTAGCTAGATTATCACAGATTATTGGGTAGGTCAAATGAAACAAATTGTCGGTATGTGATACTGGTGTACAATACCATGCATACAGTTCACTCAAATTTCTCCCATGTGTTCAATTGTTTGCCATGCACACTTTTGCATGTTTAGACAGTTAGCTTGCATTTTTTAACAGTCTTTTGTCAAGTTTATCCGTAAGTTAAAAAAGGAGCTGCTCATTATTGATTGCATGAACTGATGTTTATTTAAGAGTCCTTGAGTTGTCTTTTGAGGCTGTAACCTCTATAAAAGACTGCCTTTTATAACATTTGAAATATAGTTTGCAAAATGTAATCAATCTTTGAGAAGTTGAATAAATAGTTTCTGTTGGTTTACAATTTCAATTTTCTCCACCAATTTACATTTTTTACTGTCTGTGTTATCAAAATCCAAAAAAATCATGTTAAGAAATAAATACTTACCAACCTACCCATTTTATCTCACAAAATTTCTATTATCTCAACTTTTCATTTTTGAGATTTTTCCTAGTCACATCATAGCTGCTCCTCTTAAGCTCACACCAGACATGAGTTCTCATGGATATCGCATCAAATGAGTCATTTAAAAAAAAGCTATAGTGTTTGTCTAACATCTTGTACCTATATTTTCTTGTCGTCGTCCATGCTTGCTATAAAGTTATGGTCACTGATTTAAAGAAATATTGCTCTACTCATTGATAATGCATGAACAGTAAACAGGTGATTTTCTCATTATGGAATTTGTCTAAGCCTTTCAACAGTTGCTGTCAAACCTAATTAGAGCTGTTAACTGAAATTCTCACATTGCATGAGCAGCTAAAAACATTATAAACAACTAATTGAATTTTTTTTATTTCAGGTGGTGTTTAAAATTGTTTTCTTAAGGGAAAAGGAACAAATATAATGTTGAAAGAAATGAATGGCAACAATGAAACTGCGGCATCCGACCTAGATAGGTAAAATAAAGGTAAAATAATCTATCTTCATTTCACATGATCAGAGGCTGATCGTCTACACTGGAAGCTGTTGTGTATTGACATGCTTTGGGTTTTACAGAACACAACATCAGCATAAAATTAACAATACACTGGAATGTATTAGAGGGAAAGGATGAAGATCTAATTCACAAGAACAATGAGTAGATCACAAACAGTATTCAGGACTCCTACAGAACATTCCCCAAACAGAATACTGTAAGTTGGCATTTTAGGCCATCACAATTTCTTCCCATGATTTTTTTTATCATGGGAATGCATACTTGCTCACTGAGTCACACTTTCAAGATCCTTACTAAGTGAGATTCCTTAATGTAACAAACTTTACGGCAAACAGATTCCTTTTACATATTAAGAAAGTTTATTCTACCTGAATTATTCCTGAATCCTAACAATGACTGCATGACTATCACAAGATCATGACTATATAGAACTGTTGGTCAACAAAATTTAGCACAATATTCTAATTATTAAAATTATGAAAATAAGAATACATTGTTTTCTTTAGGTCTTGTGACATAAGCAGTTGATTTCAATGATCTATAATGACAGGCCTTGACATATTCAATTTGTATATCATATTAAACGCTAGGGGAAACACCGTAGAAAAATAAAGCACATAAACAGGGATGGCAAGAAAGGAACAGGGAACCAATATATGAGATGCATCAGGCTGGATGACAAGTTGATTCTGTTTATTTGTTCTCATTCATGATCATCCCTGGAAGGTGGAAATAATTAAAAAAATGCACCAACGCATTTAGGTTCATAAGCCCTTGTATGATTCCTAACAATAAGTCTTTTCTTTCCGGTAGTTGAGAATTGAGATTGCTAAGCTTCCAAAAACCATGCAACAGCTTAACTATTTGTAGACAATACCACTTATTAATTAAAACCTAAGCCTTGGCCATATGTACAGTTTTAAGAACCCTAACACTAATCTGACTCAACTTATTTGGGAGATGAGTGAGTAAAGCTTCTGGAAACAATTGAGTTAATTTTGGTTGCATCTACATGAGAAAAGGTTCTGGAGATAACTGTATGGACTTTGTTTGCATCAGCGTAGCATTGGTCATTACGATTGGACTAAACCTCTCCACCTAAACTTTTGAGAATCATAACCCTAAAATAACTGGACACATTTCAAGGATACGTGAGTAAAGCTTCTGGGAATAATTGGGTTAATTTTGTTTGCAGCAAACAGTGTAAAGTTTCTAGAAATAATTCGGCTAATTTTAATTGCGTCAAAGTGAGTAAAGCTTGTGGAAATAATTGGGTTAATCATGTTTTCATCAAAGAGAGTAAAGCTTCTGTAAATAATTCACACAATTATTACAGAAGTTCTACTCAATCATTCACATGGACTGTTATAACCCCATGTCTTATATATTACAGAATAATGTGCACATCACGCATAACTATGCAATCTTCTTTTATAGAGAAGAAAATCACTGAATGTGATCCAAATATTTCAAACACTTTTGCTTGCTTTTTTTCTTGAACCATGAAAACACTCTATCTCAGGAATTTATGCATAGCACTCATAGCCACGCATTCTTCTTTTAAGTTCCTTACATGTTCCAATTTGCTTCTCAGTTTTCCCTTCTAGCATTTCTATTTTATATATATATATAAAATAGTAGAAGCAGAAGAACTTCCAAAGTAGAGTTCCGAATTCAAGGTTCCAGCAGACTTGATGAAATGTTGAATCTGCGTAGGAGGCCTCATACAACTTATTGGATGAGGCGTACTCGGAAAGACAAGGGATAGTGTGCATTCAAGGTAAAGATGATGAAAAAGCTATGCCGCGTGTGGTATGTAAATTAGGCCACCTCGTGGTCAATTCACCAAAAGGAGTTTTCTTTAAAAAAATCCCATGTTCCCAACTTCCTTTGAACACAGCTGACGAATGTCCATGTTAACTTTACCTGTCACGGATTTAGAAATCCTTCCAGAATTGCTATTCTAGCATCATAATACTCTTAAAAGTGTAAACCCCCATAATGTTCGGAAAGAAGGTTTAAAACCCTACTGGCATTAAAAGAAAATGGAATCTGAAATCCTAAAGATAAATAAGAATACTAACAGGACATAGAGATAGCCGAGAGAGTGCTTGACAGGGTCCAACTGTGAAAGAAGATGAGACAAGCGAGTAGAGGGCAGGTCGTGGAGAGGAGATTGCGCGTCGAAGTCTTTGAGCAACCCGTGGAGATGTGTAACATCCGCATTGCTGTCTGAAAATCCTTGAACTTGAGCTATCAAAGCATCCAATGGATCCATTTTTTCAGTTTTATTCCGTTATTTTCTAGTACTTTTTCCGCCTCCTCAATTCACCCCCTCGCTCCGCCTTGTCACTCAACTCAAGATTTCTGGTTGTTTTCTGTAGAATGTCTTGAATGTCTTTTAGGCTCAACCTCCCCTACGATGATCTTCTTTTGCTTGCCTGTACCTGCGCATTATTCTTACCTCCACTATCATTTGACGCATTTATACACCTTACAAGCCTGCCCGTCGTTCGTAGGACTCAGTTTTTGAAGAGTTCGTTCTTTAGCGGAAAAAGTTTATAGATATTTTAGTAATATGTTAAACTTTCCATTTTCTTTAAATTTTTAGTGTTCTTCATATATAAATATATGTATATGAAAAATACTAAAGATTTTGTAATGCAATTCATGTGGGTGGATGGGTTTTGAAAGGACAAGAGGAAATATGAAAGTAAAAGATATTATATTTTAGAAAAATAATATAAATTGTCAATTTTATATTTTATAGTTTATAATTTTAAAAAATGAATGTGATTAGTTTGAATTTAATTAAAAATGGCGAAAAAAGTAGGCAGGCGAAATGGCAAGAGGTAGTTTCCCCTATGCCCTTTCAGCTCCTCAAGACGATCTGGCTTCTCCTCTGCTTCTCCTTGAATTCATGTGGTTAAATAGGGCACTGTATGGGTTTCTATTCCTACAAGGAACTCATTTTCTACTCTAGAGGGGATTGTCCTACTTCAAGGAGGGTCTAGGGGTTAGTGATCAGGCTATGGCTAAATGCAATGCATTTACTGTTATAGATCATCGTCCTTCTCAACAAAGAAGAATAGAGCAAAGTCCTAATGGCTTCTAAAATTCTGATCCAAAGGAAGCCCCTCCTCGAAGTCAGTGGATAGCTAGAAACAATAATCTATGGGTGGTGTCGACTTGAATTCCTTTCATTGCAACAAGAGCCAATTATGTTCCATTGGGGCATGGAGTGGTAGGCAAGAATGTTAAGACTAATCAATGGTGAAGGGTTTATAAAAACCCTAACCCACTTTTTGGAAATTGCTTGCATCAAGATTTTAAGCGAGTGCCCTGGTGTCAAATGTCCTCCTTAACGAACAAGAAGAAATCCAAACCCTAATCCTCGACAATGAAAATACAAAAAAAAATTGTGGAATAATGCAAAACCCAAGGCCTCTTTACCAAATGGAGTGGGTCAAGTACGCTTCTGACAAAGTTTTTGTTTGAATGATTCGGTCTTGGGAGATTAGGTAAGTATTTCTAACTTGTTCAATAGTACACTTTTTATCCACTATAAAAGAAAGGAACTTAGAGATAAATTACTTTATGATGTCCCATTTTTTCTACAATGACAACATGTAAAATTCATTAAATGGGTGCCTAATTTTAATGGTCAAAATTTCAACAATCATTAAATTGTGAAATGGTTTACTTCCAAAAAAAATCTTGTAGAGCTCCTCCAAGAGGACATTTTGTGTCAAATTGGTAATTCTTTGGGGGGATTTAGACAATTAGATGAAAATTTCTTAAATTATGTTGATGTGAAAATTTTGGTTGGTCTCAATGTTAATGAATCTTCTCTAAAACCCCTCAGAATTATCATGAATCAATCTATATGTTATCTCAATCCAGAGATTTTCATGGGTACCTGTGAGGGTCATCTATTGTGGCTACCAACTAGTTCTAATAATTATTTTACTAAAAGTATTTTCCATAGAATCAATATGTCTAGGGAATGTTGGACAAAGATTAGTAGATCCTCACTTAGGGTTAGCTCTCCAGCAACCCATGTTCCTAGCAATAAGGATAATTTAGGGGATGCCCTAAATTAGATCTTGCCATCTTCTCCCACCCTCCTTCAAATGAGGGCAACAATATGGAATTTTCTATTACTCTCAATCCTTCGGGTGCAGGATTTTCTATTATTAGAGGGAAGCATCTTTCTAAAGGAGGATGTATTCTCTCTTCTATGGTTGCTAGAAAATGCAAGGAGGTCCTTAATCATGATAAGAACATAGTGCCATCCCCAAGAACAACTCATATTTCCATGGATAATCCTGGGTAGACTCCTCCTCGAACTTTCTTAGCGAGGGATCAAAATCAAAATAACCAATTGGAAGGATCTACTAGAATCCCTTTCAAAAAAGGTCCTCCTCTTCTAATAATAGAGGCTCCTCTCACAAAAGGTTGAGCAGTGATGAGAAAGAAGCCCTTTGTGAGAAGTTGACAAAGATAATACCTTTACAAAGGATGCGGTCAAAGATGGTTTGGATCTTCACAAGAAGATGTTTATTGATCAACTACTTACCCTCAGTGGGGAAGGCTACACTATGGCTAACCTTCATCATGCAAATCTTCTAGAATTAGAGGAATTGGACAAATCCATAGGTATTGAACAATTAGATGCTCCTCTAACCTCTCCTAACCTGGATAGATTACCTAAAAAAGAGGAAGGAAATCCCTAATCGAACTAAGAACTTAGGCTGCTAAAGCAGAAGGATAGAAAAAATTAACTAATCTCTTTGAAGCAGGGAAGGGGAAGAGCCTTCTCAAGGAGAAAGTCCTATTTTGGAATGTTAGGGGCCTCAATGGCCTTAAAAAACAACACCTTCTAAAGTGTTCTCTTAATAAATACAAACTTGATGTAGCTATTATTCAAGAAACTAAAATGAGTACAAAAGAACTATCTAAATTCAATAACAAACTGAGTTTTAGAAGTATTTGGGGAAGCCTAGAAGAAGGGACTGCAGGGGGAATGGCCTTCATCTTGAACCCCCACAACATTTGCATCTCTCCTATTTTTGCAAAAAATTACTAGATGATGGCTCAAGTTAAGGATCTTAATAAGAATTTGATTATTTCATTGTTTTAATGTACATGGCCCTACTTCTACCTCTAATAAAATGAAGGTATGATAGGAGTTAGGGACACATTTCTAGGCCCTTAAAATCAATTTTGTATTATAGGAGGAGATTCAAATGCAATAACCTCACCTTTGGAAAAAAGAGGAGGGTTGAGAAAACTTTCTCAAGCCTCTGTAGATTTTAATCACTAGATAAGCACCAATGCCCTAGTGGAAGTTACCTCAGTAGACAAATCTCTTACTTGGAATAATAGATGTTAAGGCTTTAGTCAAATAATGGAAAAATTAGGTAGGTTTTTCCCTTTGGGAAATTTCCCGAATCAAATCTTCTATCTTAAGAGACCTTACCATTGTCATGATCTAATCATGTAATTCCCCACCCAGAGATCCTTGGAACAAGGATAAAAATATGCATTGAATAATTTTTTTTCTTAATGAAGTTCCTTAATAACAACAACATAAGGTAACTAAGTGCAAGGATGAAACAACCGATAAGGATAGGGAACATGGCTAACTCACATGTTCACCTACACTAGTGGAAATCTTACAAACACTTCCAAAGATCCCCAAGCACAAAACCACACTACTATATTTGGACCCAAATTGCAATGGTAGGTCATCGCCCAAATGACAATACCAAGAATTGGCTCTCGTTCGACGAGTGTTGGACTTTTGGCATCGCAAATTGCGATGGCAAGCTCATCCGTCACAATTGGGATGCCAAAATACTTTGCAATTTGGTAGAAGCCAAGGCCAAGAGTTCTTCATCACATTGTTGTCAATGTGACAGGCCATCATCACAATTACGACATTTGACAGTTTCACTACATCATTGTAATAGTGATGCCCACATTCAAAGGCTAACAATCATTCATCAAAGTTGGCGTTGCAATTGTGATGGTTTGTGATAGCAGTGCCATGGGTGTGACGGATATCCATCAGATTTAGTCGTCATAATGGCGATGACCATGCGACAAAAATGTTGTTCATCCAACGTCATTCCGTTGGATCAAATCATTGTAATTGCAACAGCCTGCTAAAATATTTTTAAAAAAAATTGTTGTTGGAAGAGGAAGTGGAGGAGGACCTTCAAATGATGTTGTGGACCACAAACCTACAATTCAAATGCCCACATTCAAGGTGAACCCCACAAGTTTCAAACTCTTTTTCACTGTGGATCTAGCAAACGTTAAGTATATCTTCGAGACTAAAATTGATAACTATTTGAAGGTTAGTGTTATGAAATTTCTGAAATCTATGACTTATAGTTAAATTGGACCTTATGATTTAAACTTTTCTTTTTAAAATTGTTTTAATCTTTCTAGCATAGTGTTGCTCATGAGAATTAGTGTCAATTATGTTGATGGTATTTTTAAAACATAGGCCAAGTGTAGAGACTTCGACACGAATCTACGATTTTCACTAGGCTCATTTCATCAACATTTAAAAAATCCTTACATAGATGTGTTTCATTTTATCTTCAACGTGCATGAAGGTTGGAAAAAAAAAAAGAACATTGGCCCTTTCCTTTAGATCACCTATTGTTGGTCTATTCTCCAGAGACCAATTCTTACTCCATACAGGAACCAAACTCATCATTCCTAAAGACCCTTTTCATCATGATCCATCAAGAGAATCAATTGATTTTTGTCAAAAAACAAAAAAACAAATTGATTTGGTTTAGAATTGTCAGTCCACAATCGTGACTATGCACAAAATGTTTGAAGATGCAAGCTAAGAATATCACCCTAGTCGTGAGAATGGCTGAGCACATCAAGGACTTTGACGATCATGTTTTCCATTGGAAGATTGCAAGCCAGTGAAAAAAATCCAAAGATGTCATAGATGAATGATTAAAGTGGAATTTTGGGTCATAGTGACTTTACATGAAAGGAAACCCTTCTTTTCTATGTTCTTGTATTCATGCTTGCATGAAATGACACACTTTACAACCAAAAAAATAAATCTAATTCTAAAATCAACAAAACAACAAATCTTGCCCTTCTAGTAATTACATGGAAATAAATCAAAACTAGAACAAAAATAAGTACATCAAAGTAATGATTGAATAAACTAACTTTTCCTATTGCTTTCAAGCCAAAAAAATGAATGCTTTTATATTACAATTTGTTCACTACTTGTTGATCTTGATTTTAGTGCTTGGATGAAGGAATTGTTTTTTTTTTTAACTCCTTAGCTCTCTTGCATTCTAATAACAAAATAATTATTTACACAATTAAATTCAAAAATTGCTAAACATTGTAACACATTTTCAAACCAATTGAAATAGCAGCAAATGCAGACGACAAAAAATTAGTGTCTAAGAATGAATGTGAAGTAGACCAATTGGGAGCTTAAAAATCTAATAAAATGGGAAGCCTAGCAACACAAAGAGAGAAAATACATGGTGCCAAAAAAACCCTAAGATGACATGATATGCTTGTTTCAATGGAAGGACATCTTGTAATCAAATTGAGGGGTTTAGATTAAAGAGAAGGTGACGAATGTACATCCGTGCAGATGATCAGTTGAAGTTGTTGGAAATATTCAAGACTAAGTTAAGTTACTAAGAGAGGAGGGGTGAATTGGTAACTTCTAAAACTTTAACAATTTCAACCTTTAATCCAACCATTCAATTAGCATTTAATCCATCATATAAATTTTGATCTAATTACATGCATAAGCAACTGAAAGCATTCATAACACTGAGATACAAAGATTTGGTGACCTAGAAACCTTCCAAATAGAAAGTAAAATTGGGGTGGGGATGATACCCACAACTTTAGTACTGTAGTATAAAGTTAGCCTCTTAAAGCTTGCATTGATCACTTTTGATGATCTGCCCTATTAGGATCAATAGGGACTGTTAGGTCCACCTTGTGAAAGGATTTACAAACATACAATTAAGTATGCACTCGGTAAAGAGATTTACAAAAGATTGTTAGGTCTACCTTGTGAAAGGATTTGACTGATCCACTTGTTAGGATGAAGTAGTAGATCTCTGATCTACAACTTAGTTTGCTGAATGAGATTCCTTTATGTACTGATCACCTTTCTATGGTAGATATGTCTCTGTTGCTCCTTATGTTGTTATGGCCTTTACAATTCGCTCCTTCTTCTTTTCTCTGATTTAATTTGCATTCACATCTTCATATTTTCACACACATTACATACATACATTGGATATGATACAATGCATTACATATATCAATTATACAAATTACAAAGCTGACCATCATACAAGTTACCACAAATGTTACAAAGTTAGCCCACGTGAAGACATTTGGGTTCTGAAGACTGACTCGGTGAGGTTTTGATACTCGACATCCATTGTCATTGCTTGGCATTGTCATGCACTCGGTAGATGTAGAAGCTCGGTCCATACTAATCACTTCTAAGTAGTCTTGAACTCGGTATGCACTGGTGACTCGGTAGACATTGTGAAACTCGTCATATAAACTGAGTCTCTTGATTTACATTGTTTGAATCGGTAAACATTCTCACCTCGAGCTCAGTATAAACTAAGTCTATTGGTTAACACTGAGAAACTTGACTAACATTGTACTCTCATCACATACACTGTAAACTCGGTGAACACTACACTGCTTGGTAACCACTAATAAACTCAACATCAATTGAAATGCATGGTTTACATTGTTGGTCTTCACATTAACTGAATCTATTCGGTAACCACTGAGATTTGTCCAAAGGACTCAATAGCAACTGTAGAACTCAGTGACAACTGAAATACATGACAAACATTGTGAATAGTACAATGAGCTTGGTAGCTATATACAAACTAAATAAGCGTGTGTCACTAATAACAAACTTGAACCAACATGTGAACAATCTCCCCGTTTGGAATTAGTGACAAAAACACTTATCAGCCAAAACTAAATACCTTATATCCATCACCACGTGATACTGGCTTGGTAGAGTATACTATTTTTGGGATTTTTCAAATTTGATTTTGTAAGGTATATACAGTATACTATACATCTTCCCACTATATACAACATGTCTTTCTATACATGTCTTACTTATTGCAAGTTCTCCCCCATAGCATATTTTTCCCATATTGTCTTCTGTCTTTTTCTTCATAGTATGTGTCTCTCTTCCCTCTTTTTTCCTTCATAGTATGTGTCTCTCTCCCCCTTTTTGATAGTAATGCAAAGATTTATTCTATTTTATTTACATAGAAACACCAAAATGAGAAAAATAAAATTAGAATGTACCTTAAGAATGATTGCCAAGGTTTTATCCCAATTTTCCTGTAGGACCTTGCATGTATGAAGTGCAATTTGTACCTCTGCTGACAATTCTATCATATGGTCCACAATAGAGAAGTTATTGTCATGGATTAGAGTTTTTGAATATGCAATATGTTTTTGCAGTTCATCCATGTTGGGAAGGATCATGATCTGTATATCAATTAATGTGGATATGATCCTTGCTTCTTCCTTTAGCAATTCTGCTTGCATATCTGACAAAAATCTTATTTTCTTGAAGTGTATAGAGCTTGAACTAGGGTCGAGTTGCAGCTACTGAGCACTAGCCTTTAGATCTTCATCTATTTTGGACAATTTGTCCTTTATTTCCTTTGTAAAATTAGAAACATCTCATAGTTTCCCAAAAAGTGACAACACATTTGAACATGATGCTTCTAAATTGCCCAAAATTGTAGAAGGTTCTACTTGCTATAAGGCTATCTGCTGAGCAATGTGCTCCAACACTTTATTGTCAAACTTTTTTTTAGCCTTATGCACCAACATATCTTGTCCATCAGTGTCTTCATTAAATTTTTAGACTACTTCTGCTAGTTGATACAAAATAGGTTGAGAAGAATCAATCTCAATTCTTATAGCCTCTGCCAAAATGTTCTTAGCATCTTCAATTATCTTATACTATTTATCTCTCTCCTCTCTTATCCTTTTCTATTTAGCCTTCTCCTGGAGGAGTTCATTAAATGTCTACATTTGGTCTGGAGTAAGCTTGTAAATATCCCAATTGGGGATTACTATTTCCTCGTCTAAATCAATGTCTTCCTCTATCTCCTTTCTTTTTCCCAAAAAATTTGTGCTCAATTGAACCTTGGGCTAGATTGTCCTTACACTTATTGCTTTTATATCCAGAATAGAAATAATAGTAGAGATACTTGGGCTTGCAGTAAAAATTGATATTGTACTAACTAAAGGAATATTTATAGAAATACATGAGGAACCCAAAATTGGTGTGCTCAAAATTGTAGAACCCAAAGCTGGTCTGCTTACAACTAAAAAAATCAGAACTAGAGAAGTCAAAATTGAAGAACTCAACTTGGTAGATGAAGGAGGAATCTGTAGCTGGGTAGATGAAGTGGAAGTTACTTCTATCAATGATGTACTGAGCTGAGTAGGAGCAAAGAGTGATTGGACATTTGAAATGTCACTAGTGGTCATAATCAAACTTGTTAATGCTATCTCCATGCTTGATGTTGACACTAGCTTGCTTGGAGAGTGAGGAAGTGAGGCAATGACTACTATAGCTATCTTAACTAGGCAAGTCTCCTCATCATCTTGCTTTTCTTCCTCAGCAACCTCTTGTCCTTGATCCTCTTCATCTTCTTTATTGTCAAAGTGAGTGACTTCTTCAACATTCTCTACTTCATCTTTCTCCTTATCTTCTTCTTCATCATCTTTGACATTGACTAGAAAATCACTTGGTTTATGTAAAAAATAAATATTCTTCCAAGTGTTTGTTGCATCCCTAACAACATGCTCAATGTCCTTGATCAAAACTAGACAAGTATTAAACTTTAGAATCAATTTTTCTTTATTTTTCTTCAATGACTCTTTTACCTTAGCATCTGATATGCTTGGTAATAGCTGCCTCAAGGTTTGCCCATATATGTCCTTGACAGTTTGCATAGCAAAATCTCATCTTGGATTTATCTTTTCCAATAATCCACTAGGAACTTGAGAAGTGAGCTAATCTAGTGAGTATTTCCACTCACCCATTTTATTCAACACCAGGTCTTCAATTTGCTTCCATTCCTCTATAGTCCTAGTCTCATATTTCAATGATTTGAAATTTGTTGTGCCTGACCCTTCTTCCAATTGATTTAACCTATCCTAGAAGGTGGGTGGAGGTTTGTTGTATATGATGTCTCCTCCTTCTTTGCAAGCTTTCTTCCTTGAAGATCTCCTTGTGAAAACTATAGTGGATGTTTTTGCTGGCTTGGGGATGATCACCTTGCCTTTTTTCTTTAGTGGCTCTTCTTCCTCAGACTCTTCCTCATCCTCTACTTCTTCACCTTGCTCATCCTCACCTTTTCCTTTAGTTAACAAGAGAGGTGTACTTGATTTCAGCTTTGCAATCCTTCTCTTTCCTTTGTTGACTACCTGAGGGAACTTTATTTCAAGTTCAATCTTGGCCTTTGCTTCATCATACGTTCCAAAGTATGCAGCCTTAGGATCAACTAGAACTGATTTGGATGTCATCTTTGATAGCCTAGTTCAAGTTCTCCCTTGGGAACTTAATTAGAAATGGTAGTCACCCAATTCTTGAGTGACTTGACCATCATTGCTTGGACTTGTATCCTTGGTAGACTTAGGAACCCATTGTTGTCTCATCTATTTTTGAATGTTATCAGCTTTTGCCTTCTTCTCATCTTCAATTCTACTAGTATTCATGTAGTTCTTGGCAAGATGACCAAGTTCTGTACAAATGAAACATCTTTTAGTGGTATCTCTTTTCCTCATATGATGTTTAACACAATTCATAGTTTCCAAATTCTCCACAGTAATGACATTTACACCAGGTGTTGTAGTCCCATCCAAATATTGCTTTCACAATTTGCTCTACTGCATTTTATACCTTGGTTTTGCATTTTGATGACTTGTGTCCATGTTTCTTGCATTTGTGACATTTTCCTTCAAATCTTGATTTCTCTTTGCATTCATTAGCCTTATGACCATGCTAATTGCAATTGTAGCATTTTCCATTGAATTTTGCTTTTCCATTACTCCAACATTTGTTTTATGTATGACCTGTCTTACCATAGTGATTGCAAGTAGGTCTCTAGTTCTTTTGAGCTTCTTGCTTGGATGATTCTCCTTCTTCTATATATCAAATTCTTGCTTTTCCTTTTTTCCTATAGAGGTTTTTCTCATTCAATTGATTCATGTCTGCTTGAGATATCATCATTCTTTCATTGATTTACCTCTCAAAGTTCAAATCATTCCTTAATCTTTCATTGATTTGTCTTTGAGATTTTAGATCATTTCTCATTCTTTCATTGATTTTCCTTTCAGAATTTAGATCATTCCTCATTCTTTCATTTTCAAATCTTAGGCTCATGAATTCTTCATTTGCATTGGAGAGTTGATCAATAAGGTCTACTTGCTGAAGGGATTTGTTCTAGATTTCATTATTTCTTCCATCTATCTCTTCTTTTATCTTGTTTCTCTGCTCCAAGACTTCACATAACCTTACTGACTAAATTTCTTGTTCTCTTCTTAGTTTTCTTACTTCTTCTTGCAGGGAATCATTCTTTTCTAGGAGTTCTTTGATTGCTTCATTGGCTTCATCTAAATTACTTGAATGAAGGTCTTCAATGTAGAGTTGATCATTCATTTTAATTGCAAGTTCTTTTCTTCTTTTCAAGGATTGAGAGAGTTGCTCATTTTCTTTCTTGAGTTGGGCAATGGCCATTTCTAAATCCAACTTTTCATTGTCAATGGCTTTTTCAAGTTTGAATATCTCCATGGCCTTGATCTTTGCTCAAATTGTTAAGATTTCTTTTGAGAACAAAAAAGATCTGATACCAATTGTTGGAAATATTCAAGACTAAGCTAAGTTACTAAGAGGGGAGAGGTGAAACAGAAACTTCTAAAACTGCAACAATTTCAACCTTTAATCCAACCATTCAATTAGCATTTAATCCATCATATAAATTATGATCTAATTGCATGCATAAGAAACTAAAAGCATTCATAACACTAAGAAACAAAGATTTGGTGACCCAAAAACCTTCCAAATAGAAGGTAAAATTGGCTTGGGATGATATCCACAACTTTGGTACTGCAGTATAAAGTTAGCCTGTTAAAACTTACATTGATTACTTCTAATGATCTACCCTGTTAGGAGCAATAAGGACTGCTAGGTCCACCTTGTAAAAGAATTTGCAAACATACAATTAAGTATGCACTCGGTAAAGAAATTTACAAAAGACTGTTAGGTCTACCTTGTGAAAGGATTTGACTAATCCACCTATTAGGACAAAGCAGTAGAAGATCTCTGATTTGCAACTTAGTTTGCTGAATGAGATTCCTTTGTGTACTAATAACCTTTCTATGATATATATTTCTTTGCTGCTCCTTTTGTTGTTATGGCCTTTACAACTCACTTCTTCTGCTTTTCTCTGATGTAATTCGCATTCACATCTTTATATTTTCACACACATTACATACATACATTGGATATGATACAATGCATTACATATATATCAATCCAATTATACAAATTACAAAGCCGACCATCATACAAGTTACCACAAATGTTACAAAGTCAGCCCACATGAAGACATTCGGATTCTGAAGACTGACTCGGTGAGGTTCTGATACTCGATATCCACTGTCATTGCTCGACATCGTCATGCACTTGGTAGATGTAGAAGCTCGGTCCATACTGATCACTTCTAAGTAGTCTTGAACTCTGTCTGCACTGGTGACTTGGTAGACATTGTGAAATTTTTCATATAAACTGAGTCTCTTGATTTACATTGTATGATTCGGTAAGCATTCTCACCTCAAGCTCAATATAAATTGAGTCTCTTGGTTAACACTGGGAAGCTCGATTAACACTGGAATCTCATCACATACACTATGAACATGGTGAACACTGCACTACTCGATAACCACTAATAAACTTGGCATCAACTGAAATGCACGGTTTACACTACTGGTCTTCACATTAACTGAATCTACTTGATAACCACTGAGATTTGTCCAAAGGACTCGGTAGCAACTATAGAACTCGGTGACAACTAAAATACATGACAAACACTATGAACTATACAATGCACTCGGTAGCTATATACAAACTGAATAAGTGTGTGTCACTAATAAAAAACTTGATTGATATGTCAACAGAAGTGTGGGAAATTAATCGACAGGACACAAGTCATAATGAGATCTTGGTTTAAATTAACAAGCAAGCAGTAATTTTTCTCAATGTCAAATTTGATAAGACATTAACAACTATATAAAAATTCATTTAAGAGTGACTTTAATATGCATACTAGAATTTTCTCTATCTATAATTTATTATTAATATTATCTATATAATGTTTGAATATAGTAATGATCAGATTCATTAATTTTTTACATCTATATGAATCTTGTAATTACTATTAGTTAGAAAAAGGTGAATGATTCTTTCGTTTGGAATTAAAAAATACATTTTCTATACTTCTATCAATTTCCTTATTTTAATTTTTGTCCCTTACCATCCTCCCCATCCTGAAAACTTAGGGGATAAGAGGAAATATTGGATCAAGGTTTCTGTGAGATCAAAGATGTAATTTTTTTTTTTTACAACGGTAACAACACAAGAAGTCATTTCTTGTTCTTGTAAACATATTACTCCACAAAATACAAATCCTTTTTTTAACAAATGATTTCACCCTATGCCAAAAGGATGCATTCGAGACGAGAACAAATAGACAATTGGGTAGAAACAAAGAAAAAATGATGTGAAAATATTGGAAGCAAATTAGAAAATATAACGGTGAATAATCAATAGAAAACAAAAAATAAGTCCCAGTGAGAATGTAAATACAAGATGAAGAATCCCGTGATCTATTTATTTCAAAAGTTAATGGAAGTTGGACCAGATTATAAGTATATTAGTAAAACTTCTTTGATAACACTTCTTCTTATGTTATACAACATAATATAAATGTTTTGACCAATAATGAAAACATATAAAATCATACCATCAAGGGTATAGGATTTTGTCCTTAGTAATAGAGATGTCTAGTGAATATTTTCAATAGTAACTTACAGAGCGAGTTGGTCCTAAATCTGCAAATCAAGCCTAATCTTGCTCAATCTAAGAGAAGGGAGTTAGGAGAAAAGCCAAATTCTCATTCTTTGATACTATTTCATAGCCTAAAAAGAGTTTCTAAATATGCAATTTAATTTGGGGGTAATTTAGGATTTGTAGGAGAAAAAACTCAAATACTTCATTAGGAGGGCTAATTTTATCATGTCTCTTTTACCCCTTACTGCAACAAATTGGATTGTGGGTTTTTTCGTGGACAAGAAGAAAAGTATCTATGGTTACATGTTGGGTCTAAGTAACATATAAACACATTCATTCTCTATGAGAAATTCTAATTTGATTATATCTTATTTAGTAAAGCAATTGTGGAAAGGTAGTCCTTTGGAAGGATAGGATTCAAGGTTTCCTTGGTTAGAGAGTTTGTAACTCTACCAAGAATTGTTGGATTGTCTTGTTAGATACCTTAGGAAGGCCACTAATGATTAGACTCTTGGATGGTCATTAAAACCTTGTGTAGACACTTAAAATTATCCTAAACACTATATTAATTTATTAATATTTCCTTTGACACTATAATTTATCATATTCTTCTAGTTATTTAATTAAATAGGTTCACTTCCCTAATGTATTTAAATTTAATTTGAATACTCCCCCCTAATGTGTTAAATTTATTTAATGCATAGTGCTCCATAAATCCCCCTTTAGATAAATTTTAATTTATTTAATTCCCTCCACTTTATTAACTTCTATAATCCTATGATTAAACTAAATCTTATTTAATCTAATCTTAATCCCACCTAAAACCTAGTCTACCACCCATCACTCTCGTCCTTCTAAGTCTATCGACTAGTTAAGCCCACTTAATTATCCTAAACACTTTCTTAAGAGTCTTTTAGTCCCTAAGTATTTGTTCACACATGTACAAGACACTCGAAATCCTAGAAAGCCCCCCTTTTATTATTTTATCCAAAAGGTCTCTTACACACTTGTCCCCCTTTCCTTTCTCCAAGGTTGCTCACATGTGTGAGCAAACCTTGACCCATCTCCATCACCAAAAAGATGTATGTTGACCTTTGTATGGCTTATATCCTTAGCTCATGTGTCTCCCTTGGACATCTTAGCCTCCTCTTCTTGTGTCTTGGGACACATCTCCTTAGTCAACTTCAAATGACCAGGTAAAGGTGCACTAATAGCTTTAGCATTCTCCATAGAGAAACATTGCAATACCTTCACAACATAATCAGCTTGAGATAGCATTAATTTCTTGTTCTTCCTACCTCTGAAAATCTTCATACCAAGGATTTGTTTTGATGCCCCCAAATCCTTCATAGCAAATGCATGTGTTAATCGACATTTTAGCCCCTTAATATGATCCATGTTAGACCCAACTACAAGCATATCATCAACATATAAGCATAAAATAATGTAGCTGTCATCATCCAATCTTAAAATAAACATAGTGATTTGAATGACACCTATTGTATCCATGCTCATGCATAAAACTGTTAAATTCCATATACCATTGCCGAGGTGCTTTTTTCAAGCCATATAAACTTTTCTTCAATTTGCACACTAAGTTCTCCTTACCTTTAACCCCAAATCCCCATGGCTGAGCCATATATATCTCTTCATCCAAATCACCATGAAGGAAGTTTGTTTTAACATCAAGCTGCTCTAAATGCAAATCTTCAACAACCACAATACTTAAAATAGTACGGATAGAAGTCATTTTAACAATAGGAGAAAATATCTCATCAAAATCAATTCCTTTTTTCTGTGCAAATCCTTTTACAACTAACCTGGCTTTAAATCTTTTCTTACCTCCTTCCTCTTCTTTTAACCTGTAAACCCATTTATTCTGTAAAGCCCTTTTACCTGCAAGCAACTTGCATAAATCCCATGTCTTATTCTTCAACAAAGAGTCCATTTCATCTTTCATTGCATAATCCCATTGAAACTTAGCATCCACCTACATTGCTTCATCATAACATTCAGGTTCACCAATATTAGTAATTAAAATTGAATAAAAAAAGGGAGAGGATCTTTCTGGAGGTCTAATTTGCCTTGTTGACCATCTAACATTCATCGGTGTGTGTGGGATTTGTTGTTGCGATTTCTGCACATCATGAGGAATGGTTGGAACATCAGCTTTTGGAGTATCATCCAGCACTACATAATCATCTTCTTTCTTCTCATGTTGTTGCAATAGATCTTTGTACAACACTTTCTTATTGAATATGACATCCCTGCTTCTTACAATTTTATGATTTTCAAAATCCCAAAGCCTATAACCAAATTCATTAATGCCATATCCAACAAATACACATTTGTTTGACTTAGCTTCCAGCTTGGTTCTATTTTCAGAATCTATGTGAGTAAATGCTTCATAGCCAAAGGTTTTGAGAAAAGAATAACTCACCTTCTTACCAGTCCATGCTTCCTTTGGAATACCATAGCCCAAAGGAGTAGAGGGACCTCTATTAATCAAATATACAACAATATTGACAATCTTCACCCACATGTGTAAGGGCAACCCAACATGCAGCCTCATGCTCCTTACACACTCCATTATAGTCATGTTCATGTGTTCAACCACTCCATTTTCCTATGGAGTCCTTGGAAAATTTTTGTATCTATGAATACCATTAGTGGAGCAATAATCTTCAAATTCATGACTGCAATACTCACCACCATTATTAGATCTAAGATATTTTAATTTCTTACCAGTCCCATTTTCAACCAAGCATTTTCATTTCTTAAAAGTTTGAAATACATCATATTTATGTCTAAGGAAATAAACCCATACTTTTCTAGTTGTATCATCAATAAATGTAACATATTAATGAGAGCCACCTAGGGAAGATACCTAAACTGGTCCCCATACATTGGTATGCACAAGCTCTAATTTCTCCTTTTTGTTTTCCTTCCCAATCTTTACAAAACTCACTCTCTTTTGTTTTCCATGCACACAACTTTCACAGAAATCCATATTAACACATTTTAGACCTGGTAAAACTTTCTTTGAATGAAGTACTTTCATACCTTTCTCACTCATGCGCCCAAGTCTGTTGTACCACAATGCTTTATCAGAATCTACAGTAGCTATTTGTTCTCCCTGCTCAACTGCAGCAACTATTCCTAAACATTCATTTTTCTCTGAAACAATTAAAGTAGAAGGAACAATATGACCTGTACAAAAATATAAGGTGCCTACTTTCACACCTTTTGCTACTACAAGGGAACATTTTGAAACCTTCCAATTTTTATCATTAAAAGTAACTACACAACCCTCATCACCAAGTTGCCCTACTGAAATTAAATTCCTATTTAGCCTTGGAACATGTCTTACCTCATGTAGTAGCCAATGATTCCCATTTTGCAACTTAATCTTAATTTTTCCCTTTTCAATAATTTGACAGGGTTCATTATCTCCCAAATAAACAAGTCCAAAATCCCCTTGGACATAATCAATGAAATAACCTCTATGAGGTGTAGCATGAAATGAAGCACCAAAATCTAAAACCTTTAATCATCAACACTTTCTAAAGATAGAAGCAAAGCATCCTCTTCAAATTTGTTACTTACCAAATTTGCCTCCTTGTCTCCATTTGGTTCATCTCCTTCATTTTTCTTTCAATTCCAACAATCTTTCTTTTTATGCCATGGTTTCCCATAGTACCAGCAGTTATTCGGTCCTCTCAATTGAGACCTCCTCCCCTTTGACTTTCCTCTTAATTTCCCATGATTTTTGAAATTGCTTCCTCTTTCAGTTGTTCTACCTCTACTTTGTGTGTTCAAAGCACTTCTTGATGTAGATCCACCTAAGGATTTTTTATGAGATTCCTTACTCAAAACAACATTGATCACATCATCATATTTTAGGGTACTAGACCTAGGAATAGAATTACTCATAGCCATTACCAAGCCATTCTAGCTTTTAGGCAAAGAACACAAAATCAAGAGAGCCCTAATTTCTTCATCAAAATTGATACCCACAAAAGATAACTGACTAGTAATAGTATTAAACTCATTTAAATGATCTACAATAGATCCACCTTCTACCATTTTCATATTAAATAAATGCTTCATGAGAAATACCTTGTTTGAAGTGGAGGGCTTTTCATACAGTGTCACTAGAGTTTTCATCAACTCTTTTGTTGTTTGATGGTGCCAAGCATAATCAAATGCTTCCAAGTTCCTTTCTATTTAAAAGATCCCATTCATCATTTGACATAGATCCCTGATTCTTGATTTTTTCTTCCAACGACTTCCGTAAATCCTTCTGACAAAGATAGTCTTCCATTTGCATCTTCCATAACTAAAAGTTCTACCCATTAAACCTATCAACCCTTAGCTTACCCTCGTCTGCCATTGCTCCCACTCGACCATGAGACTCCCACTCAACTGTGAGACTTTCCTATAGAGGATAACTGAAAAACCAAAACCTCACTCTGATACCACTTGTTAGGATAAAACCATGGACATAAATAACAATTACATGCAAATATAACCAATAACAAAAAATAATAGATCACACGAAAAAGAACACAAGGCACCAAGATTTAACGTGGTTCACCCAATCCCTGGGCTACGTCCACCAAACAACAAGTCTAATATTATTACAATCCAGTGATTACAACTTGATTACAATCTGTAATCCCTTACAACTCAATACTACTGCGAGAACCAATTTTGCATCACCACAAAAATAAAATACCTAACCGTAAGCCCTTTTATACAAGTAATTTTATGCCACTTTAGGGTTACAACATGTCAGCTATATGTCGGCCGCAACATTGGCCACGACACAAAAATATGTATAGTACTTTCTTGATCAGTCACCACAAACTAACAAGTATCATAACATTGTTAGGTTTCTTTCTTCATTGCATCTCATCTTCATTCACATCCATGGAATCCTTGTAGGTTGTCTTACTTATAGCCATTTCTTGAAGGTATTTCACATACGTCTTAGCATAGTTTTCATACATGCATTCTTGTATTCATTCAAATGATTTAAAGGGATTCATTCATAGTTGTTTCTTAGGAGAGCACATCCACATCCCTCATCTTGAGCACACCAACAAGACCTCTTATGGGTGCCCTTGTTGAGTTGCTTTGAAGTTGCATGAGGACTTTTCTTTTCGGTTGCACTAAGTTTTAAAACCCAAGCATAGGATTAGTTGTAGTTTAGTTTCTTTTGGATATTTGATATACATGTGCAACTAATGTTTGCTTGTTGACATGAGCTCCTAACAAGTTAGGTTTTTTTTTGCATACATTTTGGCACGCCTAGTGGGACCCACGTCCCTTTTCCATACTCAAATTCGGTCAAAAATTTGGCATTTTCTATAGGAAACAACACACTGTCATCTTCGTTAGGATGCAATGTCATCAGCATAGATGCTTCATCATCTTCACTCATCATCATCTCTACATTTTGGTATATGTGCTAGTGACAGACTCAACAACCCACAAAAAATTACCCATTTTTTTGTTTTAAAATTTATTTAGTCATCTCCAATGTTTGGACGTCTTTGCATACTTAACTGTCATCTTTGTAGTTTAATGTTTTGTCTTCTACATTATGGACTACTAAAAATTAGTAGTTTTACTTGACTAAAGTCTCTGCCTTTTAAACGGTGTCTTTGCATGTAGACTGTCACCTAGGATTTCTCGGGCACCCACTGTTTTGGCGTCTGCGATTTGTCGGCAAATCCTAGTTTTGTCATCTGTAATTTTTTTCATAGCTGCAAGTTCTATCGTCTATGTGGCTTAGCGTCTCTGTTCTACTATGTTAGATTGTGGTGACTGATAAGGAAAGTACTGTACATACTTCATAAATTCTTTGGGGTTTGAGGCATCACCTTGAAAAAAAAAAATTTGGGCCCTATTTTATCAAGATTTTGGGCCGACATGTAATTATTAATTATAACCCTAAAGTAGTTAAAATACTTGTATAAAAAGGGCTTAGGGTTAGGGATTGTTTCATAAGGTGATGGGAAATTGGTTCTTGCAGCAATATTGAGCTATAAGGGATTACAGATTGTAATCACTGGATCATAAAAATATTGGACTTGTTGTTTGGTGGACATAGCCCAGGGATTGGGTGAACCATGTTAAATCTTCGTGCCTTGTGTTCTTTTCTGTGTGATCTATTATTTTCTATTATTGGTTATATTTGCATGTAATTGTTATTTGTAAATGGAAGACTATTTGTATTAGAAGGATTTATGGAAGTCATTGGAAGGCAAAGCCAAGAATCAAGGATCTATGTCAAATGATGAATGAGATCTTTTGGATAGAAAGGCACTTGGAAGTATTTGATTATTCCTGGCACCATCAGTGGCATTTAATATTCCAAAAGCAAAGATGATAGAAGAATTGATGAGAACCCTAGTGACACTGTATGAAAAGCCCTTCGCTTCAAACAAGGTATTTTTTATGAAGCGCTTATTTAATATGAAAATGGTAGAAGGTGGATCTGTTACAGATCATTTAAATGAGTTTAATACTATGACTAGTCAATTATCTTTTGTGGGTATCAATTTTGAAGAAGAAATTAGGGCTTTCTTGATTTTGTGTTCTTTGCCTGAAAGCTGGAATGGCTTGGTAATGCCTGTGAGTAATTTTGTTCCTAGATCTAGTACCCTAAAATATGATGATGTGATCGATGTTATTTTCAGTGAGAAAACTCGTAGGAAAACCTCAAGTGGATCTACATCAGGAAGTGCTTTGAATGCACAAAGCAGGGGTAGAATGACTGAGAGAGGAAGTAATTCTGGAAATTGTGGGAAATCAAGAGGAAAGTCAAAAGGGAGGAGGTCTCAATTGAGAGGACTGAACAATTACTAGTATTGTGGGAAAGCAGGGCACAAAAAGAAAGATTGCTGGAATCAAAAGAAAAATGAAGGAGATAAATCAGATGGAGACAAGGAGGCAAATGTGGTAAGTAACAAATTCGAAGCGGATGCTTTGCTTCTATCTTTAGAAAGTGTTGATGATTCGTGGGTTTTAGATTCTGGGGCTTCATTTCATGTTACACCTCATAAAGGTTATTTCATTGATTATGTCCAAGGGGATTTTGGGCTTGTTTATTTGGGGGATAATGAACCCTGTCAGATTGTTGGAAAGGGAAAAATTAAGATTAAGTTGTGGAATGGGAATCATAGGCTACTACATGAGGTAAGACATGTTCCAAGGCTAAGTAGGAATTTAATTTCAGCAAGGCAACTCAGTGATGAGGGTTGTGTAGTTACTTTTAATGGTAAAAATTGGAAGGTTTCAAAAGGTTCCCTTGTAGTAGCAAAAGGTGTGAAAGTAGGCATCTTATATCTTTGTACAGGTCATATTGTTCCTTCTACTTTAATTGTTTCAGAGAAAAATAAATGTTTAGGAACAATTGCTGTAGTTGAGCAGGGAGAACAAATAACTGCTGTAGATTCTGATACAACACTATGGCACAATAGACTTGGGCACATGAGTGAGAAAGGTATGAAAGTACTTCATTCAAAGAAAGTTTTACCAGGTCTAAAATGTGTTAATATGGATTTCTATGAAAGTTGTGTGTATGGAAAACAAAAGAGAGAGTGTTTTGTAAAGACTAGGAAGGAAAATAAAAGGGAGAAATTAGAGCTTGTGCATACCGATGTATGGGGACCAGCTCAGGTATCTTCCCTTGGTGGCTTTCATTACTATGTTACATTTATTGATGATGCAACTAGAAAAGTATGGGTTTATTTCCTTAGACAGAAATATGATGTATTTCAAACTTTTAAGAAATGAAAATGCTTGGTTGAAAATGAGACTGGTAAAAAATTAAAATGTCTCAGATCTGATAATGGTGGTGAGTATTACAATCATGAATTCGAAGATTATTGCTCCATTAATGGTATTCATAGATAGAAAATTGCTCCAAGGATTCCACAGGAAAATGGAGTGGCTAAATGCATGAACAAGACTATAATAGAACGTGCAAGGAGCATGAGGTTGCATGCTAGGTTGCCCTTACACATGTGGGCAAAGGTTGTCAATACTGTTATATATTTGATTAATAGAGGTCCCTCTACTCCTTTGGGCTATGGTATTCTAGAGGAGGCATGGATTGGTAAGAAGGTGAGTTATTCTTTTCTCAAAACCTTCGATTGTGAAGCATTTGCTCACATAGATTCTGAAAATAAAACCAAGCTAGAAGCTAAGTCAAAGAAATGTGTATTTGTTGGATATGGCATTACTGAGTTTGGTTATAGGCTTTGGGATTTTGAAAATCATAAAATTGTAAGAAGTAGGGATGTCATATTCAATGAGAAAGTGTTGTACAAAGATCTATTGCAACACCATGAGAAGAAAGAAGATGATTATGTAGTGCCAGATGATACTCCAAAAGCTAATGTTCTAGTCATTCCTCATGATGTGCAACAACCACAACAACAAATACCACACACACCAGTGAATGTTAAACGATCAACAAGGCAAATTAGACCTCCACAAAGATTTTCTCCCTCTTTGTATTCTATTTTACTTACTGATGCTGGTGAACCTAAAAGTTATGATGAAGCTATGTAGGTGGATACTAAGATTCAGTGGGAGTCTACAATGAAAGATGAAATGGACTGTTTGCTGAAGAATAAGACATGGGATTTATGCAAGTTGCCTGTAGGTAAAAAGGCTTTACAAATAGGTTAAAAGAAGAGGATGGAGGTAAGAAAAGATTTAAAGCTAGTTTAGTTGTAAAAGGATTTGCACAGAAAAAGGGAATTGATTTTGATGAGATATTTTCTCCTGTTGTTAAAATAACTTCTATCCATACAGTTTTAAGTCTAGTGGCTACTAAAGATTTGCATTTAGAGTATTTGGATGTTAAAACAACCTTCCTTCATGGTGATTTGGATGAAGAGATATATATGGTTTAACCACAGGGATTTGCGGTCAAAGGTAAGGAGAACTCAGTGTGCAAATTGAAGAAAAGTATATATGGCTTGAAGCAAGCACCTTGGCAATGGTATCTAAAATTTGACAATTTTATGCATGAGCATGGTTACAGTAGGTGTCATTTAGATCATTGTGTCTACTTTAAGAGGTTGGATGATGATAACTACATTATTTTATGTTTATATGTTGATGATATGCTTGTAGTTGGGTCTAACATGGATCACATTAAGGGGCTAAAAAGCTAATTAGCACATGTGTTTGCTATGAAGGATATGGAGGCAACAAAACAAATCCTTGGTATGAAGATTTGCAGAGATGGGAAAAATAGAACATTGACGCTATCTTAGGTTGATTATGTTGAGAAGGTGTTGCAACATTTCTCTATGGAGAATGCTAAAGTTGTCAGTACACCTTTACTTGGTCATTTGAAATTGACTAAGGACATGTGTCCTAAGACACAAGAAGAGGAGGATAAGATGTCCAAGGTACCCTATGCTTCAGTTGTAGGAAGCTTTATGTATGCTATGGTATGTACTAGGCCAGATATTGTACATGTAGTGGAAGTTGTTAGCAGGTATATGAGTCATCTAGGAATTGAGCATTGGAATGCAGTTAAATGGATTCTCAGATATTTGAGAGGAACATCTAATAAGTGTTTACACTTTGGGGGCTCTACTACTAATTTATAGGGCTATGTTGACTCAGATTTGGCAGGGGATATTGATACCAAGCAGAGTACTATAGGTTACGTCTTTACTATTGGTGGGGCAGCCGTAAGCTGGGTTTCTAGGTTACAAAAGGTTAATTCTTTATCCACTATAGAGGTAGAGTATGTAGCTACTACAAAGGCAACCAAGGAGATGATATGGCTTCAGTTCTTCTTACAAGAATTGGGACATCCTCAAAAGGATAATTATTTGTTCACATATAGTCAGAGTGTCATTCATCTTGCAAAGAATTCACCTCTGCATTCAAAGACCAAACACATATAGTTGCGGTACCATTTGATTCGGTCAGTTTTGGAGGATGGAGGGTTAAAGCTAGAGAAGATACATACCAATGACAATCTAGTAGATATGTTGACAAAGGTAGTAACAAGGGAGAAGTTGAACTCCTTTTCAACTTCGATGGGTCTTCTAGACTAAATATGAATAACAGAACAGTAAAGTCTAGGGTGGTTTGCTCCAATGGGAGCCCCATGTGGTAGCGCTATTGCTATAGGATCAGTCTCCAAGTGGGATATTGTTGTTTAGTGTGGAGCCTGATTAGTCCCCAAGTGGGAGATTATTAGATTGTGGTGCTTTGTGTTCTTTTATGTGTGATCTATTATTTTCTGTTATTGGTTATATTTGCATGTAATTGTTATTTTTATCCATGGTTTAATCCTAACATACTATTGTCAATTGTGATAAAACAAACTATCAGGTATTCACCATTTCCTCTTTTGTCATCTTCGTTTTGTTGTGTCTGAAGTTTTATCGTTTGCACCTACATTCTATCGTCTACTTTTTTTTAAAGAGTATAAAACAAAAATTGACTTTTAGTGGTTTTGTAGGCTATGGGTTATTCTAAGTTGATTTACATGTATAAAAATAATTTTAAAAAGTTAAAATAAGTTTTCCCATAATTAAGCTTTCATTGCTGGGGATTTTGTTGAACCTAATCAAGTTGTTTATTGCAGCATTGCAAAAGGGAGCCTTCTAGAAACACCTAATCATGTTTTCTTGCATATTTTTCTAAAAGTTTTGTTGCTCTTAGGAAATGAACTTGAATGCTTAAACACCTGTCTTTGAATGTATGTTACACTTAATTGGATAAATCAAACACACTCTTGAATGACTAAACTTAAAACAAGCAAATCCAATCTTGAACGCATAATCAATTGAACAAAAATCTTTCATTTGGATAAATATTCAAACACACTCTTGAATGCCTTAAGAAATGAATAAGCTTTTCATCGGAATGAATGTGTAGAGTGACAAAACACAATCTTGAGTGTCTTAAGGAATTGATAGTTTTTCATTGGAATGAATGGTTAGATAGAAAACACTCTCTTGAATGCTTGAAAGGTCAAAGAACAATACCATGATACACATTTCAATTTGGGTTTAAAATGAGTCTCATCAAATCTTGAATGCTTAAGGTTCAAAGAACATTGCAATGAACATTTGGATTTGGTGCTTAAAACAAACACTCACTCAAGCTTGAATGCATAAACGAATTGACTCTTTCCTTATCAAATTTCTCACATGGACGATGCCTAATTTACTTATGCTAGAAAAGTCTCAATTTTTATTATGTTTACGACATTTCTAGGTTGGAAAGAACATTGTATGTTATAATCAAAAGTGTCTTCAAAAATAAATTACAAACCCTAAATCTCCATAAAAAAAGAAAAAGTGTCTTTTAAATCCGAAACCACTTATGTATTCACTCCTCCCGCACCTTCATGTGATCTTGAGTGCACAACAAATAAGTGGCTTTGTTTTACACTTTTTAGGAGGCCTGCTTGGAGATTTCATCACCCCTTGGGACAACCTCAACTCTAGCATTGTGGTGGAATATAAATATCAGGAGGTGAATCAAAAGACACCTCTCTTGGAAGTAAAATCTTGTCACTCTTGACTAAGTCCCAAAGAACTTTATACCTTTGGAAAGTGAAGGTGGGGATTTGGGTTACCATCTCCTACCGGTTGTGTGGCATTATTTTCTTTCATCTATAAATTTGGGCCTCACATACCTTACGTATATTGAGGAGACGCCTAGTTGAGCCTGTATATCGTAGTCAAAACCTTATAGGATTGTTGGTATGTTTGATGTTCTTGAGTGTTCAAAACCCTCCCCAATTGAAGGGGACACACCATCTAAACTTTTCTTGTATATATTTCATTGCATGCTTTGCATGTTATGTTTCAAGAAAATCCAAAAACATCGTAAATATTCAAAATCCAAAAACATTTTAAAAACAAAAATAATAAAAAGAAGCTCTTGTTTTCCACATCACTTCTTCTATTCATCCATTTCATCACACTCTTCAAAATCTCAACCCTCCTAATCATTTCCTCACTTTCTTAATCATTCCATCAAATTCCTAATCTTCATCTTAGTCATGATTCATAATCCACATCAAGATCCAATTCCCTTGTCCAATGATTCATCCTCGCGATTCTTAATCCAATCCCCTATCAAATTCATTCATTTCTAATCAATTCATAATTCAATACATTTACATCCAAAATCAATCTTTTTAATTTCATCTACTCAAATCTTCTTCTAATTGAGTCTTCCACTTTGGACATAGGAGCACCATCATAAATCTTGGACTTTAATCCTAGCTATCTTAATGCACTCAAATCAATATCATCAATCATATTTCTCCTTCATCAAGATTAAATCCAATCTTTGGGAAGAAAAATTTATGCAATGTGTGATACTAGACCTCCATCCTTAGCAAACATTGTCCTAGTTACACTCTCTCACTTGGGATTATTTGTCCATCACCAAGTATTGAGTCATCCATCTTGTATCCTATTCCAACTTGGGATCATTTTTCCATCTTAAAGTGGAAAAATATATCATCATCCAAATCCAACATCCAATTGTTTGAAATATCATAAAGTATTTATCTACATCAAGGTTATCTCAAACCTTCATATCAAATCAATCCAAATCCAAATCAAAACAAAGTCCAAAATTGCTCCAAGTCCTAAGATCATATTTCATCTATCATCAAATATTTCACCACTCCTCATCTAAGTTCCATGGATACGAATTGGCTTAACCAAATGGTTGGGAACCTTCAAAGGTAATATGGAGTCACACCTCCAGCACAAACCTCATATCAAATCAATCTTCAAAACTTCATATCTAATTCTAATCCATCTCATGTTCATTATTCTTCTACCTTTGACAAGGGAAATCCACCTCATTATCCTTCAACCACATACAATTCCATTCATAGCCCACACAATTCCTCAAACAAAAATGTCATTGCCAAAGAAATTGAGGAACTCAAGAATTCTATCTTGAACCTAGAAAATCAAAAGCAAATATCTACCTTCCAAGACATATGTCCTCTTCCCCCATGTTTTGAAGACCATAATCCTCATGTCCCATCCAACCCAAATCCTCCATGTAATTCCCCATACTTTGAGCTTAATGTCCACAACCATTATCCCAATCCCCTACCTAGCTCTCAATCACCACATAATCCTAATCCTCCAAAATCAACATCATCCCCACCTTGTAATAAGTATGTCTTTGTGCCACAATCATTGGCAAAAATCTTATCTAAGTACTTTTGGTGTAAATTTTTTTTCCTTTTTTAATTATGACTCTTGAATGCCCAAATTATGAACAATGTCTGATTACAAGTAGTTGAAAAGCCACTTCTGGATAGATTGGCCTTTCTCTAAATTAATAGGTACAACTCCCTATGGTGGATTTGCAATGAATTATGTTTTATTCCTAAACTAATATGGGGGTGTGTTCTTGACCGGAGAACAAAAGAGGTAAAACTGAGCCAGAGCTAAACAAGATCTAACTCAGGCAGAAAAAGATTTCTGAGGAATTGATTAAGTTTATGAACCCACACATCTTATGAGCTCACAAAGCTTTAATAGCATAACAACTAATACTAAACTGAATTAACTAGGATCTGAACTACAGAGAAGAAGAAGTTAACTAAAAGGGAGAAACGTTTAAGGGATTCCTCTTTGAACATGCAATGACACTACTTATCACATCCATTCGTTGCCTTGAAATAGGGGAATGAAACTCTGTTCTTTCCTTGCTTCAATCCAGACAAAAGAGAAAACATGTAACTACAATTAATAGAAATGGAATAGAAAATAGTTGATACAAAATACCGTTCAATTGACTCTGCAAGCTCAAGTACTTCACACCAAAATAATTTTGACCTTTTATTAATCTTTCATTTTCATACATATAGGATTCTGAGATGACTGTTACAATAGAAGTTCAATCAGTTCATCTCCTCAAAGAATGATAAATGGCAAGAAACTAGTTTGTCGTATTGCAATAATTACATAAGAAAGTGAAAAGGGGGCGGAATGTGAATCACTTCATCTTCTTCCCCTTTTCTACTTTTGTTCTATAGGCCTTAGTGGCAACTATGATTGGGATTAGCTCTTCATGCCTAAGCACGTGTATGTTGGTGTATCTCAAGAGCCACTTAGAATGTTCCCTGGCCAACTCCTTCACATCATTCAATTGATTTGGCAATTTCTCTATGGCCATGTGTATGCATCTACTGAGTTTCTAGAGTTCCACAACTCTATTTTGATTATTGGAAGATACATCAGTCAAACTATCTAAAAATTTGGAGAAATTCTCCTTCGTGATGTTTATCCCAATGAGTGCTTCCCCCTGGCCACTAGTCTATGAATTTGTATGTAGTCCCCTCATGAGTTCAAATCCTCTGTCTTGAGTCTTCTTCACTTTATCCTCTATTTCCTTAAGTCCTTTTTCTACTAATAAGATCATCTCTGACTTGAACTGCATGCTCTGAAGCTATTTGAATAGAGGTTTGTCTCCCTTTGGCAAGATTTTTGCTTTAATGGCTTCCTTTGCCTTCATTTGGATGATCATCTTTAGAAGAGAGATACAATCGTCACTCTTTGCTCTTTCTCTAACCAAAGTACTGCTATTTGCTAAGATATTATCCTTCTCTATTTCTAATCTTAAGATAAAATTGCCAATTTGTTCTATAATAGCGACTCCCTCTAATTTGAGCTTCCCAATCCAGTCTTTACCAATTTGGCCAAAGTGCCTATCTTCTTGAAGTTGAGAGATAAGGGCTTGAACTTTGGTAGTAGTAGGATTTCTTATTATTGATACTCTGGAGTTAGTTGCCAATGGAGTGACCAATTGTCTGAAGAGTCTATTCAACTCTTCTATCTCAGCCTTCATCCTAGCTTTTGACAACTTCAGGTTTTCCAATTGTCCCTCAATTACTTCATTGGTTGACCTCCACAAGCCAACCTTGGTGTCATGTCTAGCCTCTCCAAGGTCCATCGAGTGCAAAGTAAAATCATCAATAGTCATATCTTCAATTCTTCCTTCTTTTTTGGCTTGGCCATCTCCATTGTTAGGTGCCCTATTTTTGGATCTTGCCCAAGTATAGAAAAAGTCTTCTACTTCTTTACTTTGGTTAATGTAGATCCAGAATGAATTGCAAGGGATATGGTATCCTTGGTGGGGCGCTTTCATCTTTCCTTTTTCTCTTTCTCTCCATAGTATCCTCTAACCAAGAATCAATGCTCATCACCTTGGAGATTGTCCCAAGTGAATCTATGCTAAACATCTTCTTCTTGACTAGAGTGATTGTCACTGTAGTTGTAGAGAAGGGATTCTTTGGGGCCTAAGAAATGAGCTTGGAAGAGCTCTAGCCTTTCTCCACCTCTGAGGTTCTCTTCGTTGCCTCATCAGATTCAGTAGATTCACTGCTACTGCTCTTTCCATCTCCCAAGTCTACTATCTGTATTGGAGAGTCACTTGGTTGTAGAAGTGTACCACTTATTGGTAGAACTGGATTATGATGAGAAGAAGGGACTGGTATAACATGAGGAGAGGGAATTGGTGTAACATGAGGAGAGGGAACTGGTGTAACATGAGGAGAGGGAACTGAGGTAACAACATTATCCTTTAGCTCCTCTATCTTCTTCTCGTCAGCACCAGTTTGGGTTCCAATAACTGGGAGGGAGCCATCTTGACACGTCTTAGCTATGGGAATGCTCTTATCTGGAGTTTGGTCACCTCCTCCTAAAGGTTGAGCCAACCCTTGAGTGATAGCTAGTGTTACGCATGGTGTAACACTCTGAGAGGAAGAGGGAGTTGTAGTTGCTAGAGAAGCTTGAGTGGTTGTGCCCTTACTCTGGCTTCTTTTGGTTGTCCATTTGACCCACTTCCTAATTATTTTGATGATTTAGGCCATCATAGTGTCTAAATATTCCTTAGCATCCTCATAAGGCTCTGAACGGATAGGAATGTTTCTTAACTTAGTCAGATATGTATTACAATACATATATTTCCCATCATCCTCCAATCCTTCAATATTAAGATTGATATTATATGTTTTTATTTGCTCCATTGTGAGCCTGGCAAAAGCACGATCTTGAATTTCAAATTCATCTTTACAATTCGCCCAATAGTCTTCAATAGTGATAATGTGTTTGATCACACTCCCAATCTACAACACATCCCTAGCATATCCATTCAGATCAAACATACGTCTCAAGAACTCATACATCTCCAATTTGTATTTCATCTCGAACACTTTGAGCATATTCTTTGCATTAGAGTAGGACTCGCAACTATAAGATGTTACTTTCATAGGGAGCTCATATCCCTTCTTCTTCAAGCTTTCACTTAGCACATTCACCTAGATTGCCTGCCTCATGATCTTTATCAGCACAATCATGTAGCTCAGATACCTGGGCAGATTTAAGGGGAATCCATTGAAAGCTACAAGACGCAAATATGAGAAAGATGAGAACTGGATAAAATAGCTTCTGAACTGACTAATAGCTATCATTGCCTCTAGATTGAATCTCCTCTTCAGGCATCCTTGGAGTTCCCTACAAATTCTCATTGTGAATGCATCATTAACTTTGACATACTTTGCATAACTATTTTGCAATTGCAAACATGGATAGAACTCATAACACTTCACATCATCAGGAAATTTTTGTATTCTTGGAAGGCCTGACCATAACTGTAGAGATGCTAGCATGTAAATTAGAAAGGAAGACATATAGAAAGTGTTGTAGAACTTCGTGGCCCTAAGAGCATTGGAAAGATTTTCACTTACCTCATGAGCCCAATCAATATATTGTGTATTTGAACAAATAACTCGTACTAGAAAGAAATACCATTCAAAAAAATTTAAAGCTTCTACCTCACTTTTTAGTCTTGCAAGAGAACCAGAATATCTACAATCTCAGGTTTGAGATTAGTACCAAATAGAGTTTTGGGGACCTTACTCTTAGCGCTCTACGGCTTTTGAAACCAAGATTGCATAATTTCCTTCCACAACACCATTTTCTTTGTGGAGAACTCAAAGACTACTCCTCCTACTGTCAAGTTCGAAAACTCCTCCTGTTTTGGAACTCAGAGGCAATTCACCACAGTTTAGCTATCAATGGAGATTAATATTGTATGATCAGGTAACACAATTTGTCTGGTATCTAGATTGTAGTGATTTATGCATTCATAAATCAATTTTGGAGCTTGGACTACTACTGGGAAACTAGTTGCCTCTACTAGTCCACTTCCTTAGAGCTTCTCAGTTATGGGATGAATCGGCTCTAACTTCAACCTCCTTTGGAAATCTTGCATATCATAAAAATGGAGTGAAGTATCTGTGAAATTTTGCAACTTGGACTTGATTCCATTTAGCCCATCAAAACCCACAAACCTGGTTGCCATTCTATTTGAGAATGAAGTAAATTGGAACTTTGAATCTAGATGAAGAATAGGATATTGAATTCACAAATATAGACTATTTGAAAGAATTATGCAATTTAATAGAATAACAGTTCAAGAAAAAGTGATAGCTTGAATAGCTATTATGTTTCCATCTATATAGGAGTCTCAATTCATTTGTTGATCTTCAAGATTCGCACCACACGAATGAATTAAAGGATAAATTCATTGAAATAGTAAAAGCGAGAGCTCTAACAGATATTTTGGTGTCTTTTCATTGTTTTTGTTGGCCCAATGATAACTTTCCTTTCTTTCATACTTACCTTTCCATTTCCCATTAAGTTTCGGGGAATTATGAATTTAGTATCCCGTAAGGAAATATCTGCCTAATTAAATTCTACACAGTATACCTTTCTTGTAATGGTTAAATTGTTTCCATTATCATCTTATGATGTTTTATGTGTGATTTGTGAGCCCAATCTGCTTACAAAGTTGATTTTCTCTTGAATGCGAAAAATTGTCCTCATGGGTAGAAAACCCACCGAGGAGAAGACGATTCTCATTTTTCCACCCAAGCTTTCCTTTAAACTTTGTCTTTTGAGTTAATATTTTCTTTGGGCTCAGAAAGGCTTAAAAGGACTATGAAAGGCAAAAGGAGGCCCACTTTCTCGTTTCTTTCCTTTACAACTGCATTTGGCAGAAAATGGACTTCATGGGTCAAAAGCCCATCGAGGAGAAGTCAGTTTTGAGTTTTTCGCCTAAGATGATTTTGAGTGCTATAATGAATCTTGAATGTCTCCCAAGGTAGAATATGGTAGTGAAAATAGGGATTTTCCATAAGATAGCTCATTATCTTCTTACGTCGATCCATGAGCCCCATTTGTTGCTCTTTGCAAGAAATCGCCTTCATGGGTAGAAAACTCGCTGAGGAGAAGGTGATGCTCATTTTTTCACAAGCTTCCTTCTTTCATCGAAAACATGATAAGCCACAAAAAAGCCTAGGTTTGTGAATAAATTTTGCATGTTGTAAGAATCCCCATCGAATCAGGTACTAAGCTACCCGTAAACTCACAACATCGAGGATAACCACTCAACCATAAAATATGAGAGAAGGGAAAGATGAAAAATCAAATGGAGACTCTTTTCACCTAAGAGGAATTAAAACTAGACCTAGAAAAACCTAGGCTTAACTGAGACACAAAATTTTCCACTTTTGCAAAATGGTTACAGGGTGAAAAGTGGGGCAACAAGTACCAAACTAAAAATGAAGTGATCCAATCACCCAAAGTCATACACCCAATGCCATGTCAAGCACTTGTTCCAAAGCATTCCATCATGGATTCCTCTTCTCCTCTAGATCTAAGCAATTCCCCATCCCATAATTCCCTTATCCCTCAACATCCATTTATCCCTCTTAATCCATCTCATGATCCCCTTCCTAATCAAGATCAAGACATTCCATGTACCGTATTGTTGATTACCCTCCATCTCTAGAGCTATATTCATTGATCCTTCATCTTATGGTTCCATTCCCTCCACTCCATTCTATGATTATATTCCATCTCATGATCTAATCATTCAACCACATAATCCTCTTATAAGTCAAGATCAAAGCACCCCTTCATTTGCATTTCATGATCCTAGTCCATCTAAAGATCATGTTATCCCTCATAATCCCCCCCCCATGATCCTAATTCTCCACATGATCCTATCACACCTATCCAATCCACTCATGAACCTGATATACATGGACTCGCATCTTGTATTGAAAATAATAAGTATCCCATTGAAGAAATAATGTCTCAAGATGTTGGTACACCTTCAACTCCTTCCAAATCCAAAATTCTTCCATCTAAACCTAAATGTTCCCATCATCCATATTCTAAATCCATTTCAGGACCTTATATCAATAATCCTCTTCCATCCCCATTACCATTCATTCTTGGTCCTTATGTTCCAAACAAAAACCCTTCATCCATTCCATCCATTTTGGGTCCTTACATACATCCATCCACAATATCCAATTCTTCCACTTCATCCCCTCATGCTCCTAATAAAGATCAACAAAGGAACACATCCTTTAATTACTTTAAATGTTCACCATCCCTAATTTCATCCATAAGCTCTCCATACCATTTATCCTCATACACCCGTACCATGGCCAATAGAAGCAAATTTGATGCCAAAGATAAAGTGAATCAAGCCAAAAATATGCAAAAATTCAAGGATCGACATTTCTCCTCTAAAAGACATGTTCAAGAAAAGAAAAATATGATCCAAAACAAAGAAAAAAATTCAAAGGCCGCAAAGGCTGAAAATAAAAAATGCAAAAATCATGTGGATTCCAAAGCTACTCAAACTAGCAATGAGTCTCAAAGAAAAGTCCAACATGACATCCAATTTTGCTAATCCAAAGGCTTCCCTCATCCATAAATCCTCAAAACTTCCATTTACCAACTCTATTTTGGGTCCTTATGTATCCAAATCCACCATCCTAAATCCATCATCTCCTTCATCCATTTTGGGTCCGTATGTCCCAAAAGTCAAACTTTCTCCTACATATCCTCCAATATTTCCTCTTTTCCATCACTCTTCAAGGTTTGTGTCAATGAATATCTTTCCACCTCCTTCATCCACTCATTCACAATTCTTCCAACCTAGCATCTATCAACCATTTCTTCCTCCAAATCACTCCACCCCCTTAATCCAAACTTTGTCATAAGTCCTTGACCTTCATTTTCTAATCCATTTCATCGTTCTTTTCAGTTTCCTACCAACATCTATGAGAAAATAGTAAAAATTCCTTGAAAAGAAGAAAGAGAAATAAAAAGGGATACCATCCATGTATCTTGATGCTTGAGTCCTCCCTTTGTATCCGATGCCTTTCAATTCATATATTCAACCATTCACTTATCCTTCCATGTGCACTCTATACTGGGGGCAAGCTTCATCCATATCCCATTGTCTTACCATACTTCCATATACCGTTCATCCTCCTTTTCCATCTTTGATCTTGACTCTCCTTTACCTTCCATCCATCCATATGCTCAACCTATCCTTGGCTCATAATCCATACATAATCCTACATACTTCCATTCCCTCCCATGCCTTTCCTCCATTTCATGTTCCACACTTCATCCATTTCCTTCATACCATTATCCCTATCATATTTATACCCTTGCTTTCATCAACTGTATTCATATCTCTTCCACTTTCATACCCTCCCTCCCATATCCCATACTCCTTCCACTTTCATGCCTATGCTCATGATCAATACTAGAGGCATGATAACAAAATGTTCATACATGCTTTGGAAGAATACATGCCTTAACTTCCTCCATACAATAACTTTTGCACCATCTTTCCATATTCATTCATCCTTTCCCACCATATTTCCTTCCATTTTTCCTACCCTTCGTATAGGACATTTTTGGTAACTCCTTTGAAACATGGTCCTTGGCTCCCAATTTTCCTATATTGGACCCTTTGGTCCCCCATATTGTTCCACCATTTAGATATCCCCACCATCTCATCGATTTACCATTCCTTGGATCTCCCTTGTCAATGGTCCCAATCTAGTCCTTTTCATCAATTCAATCAATTCATTTCTCCTCTAATCTAATCATATTCCCTTCTTCTAATCATCTCATACAAATCAATTTCCATAATCAATTCCTTCATTTTTCCATTTATTTTCATATACCTTCATCAAATTTGTAGTCTTCCATTAAGAAAACTTTCCTCTAGAGAACATTTATCACTTGCTCTCTTGCATTCTCCTTCCATTCCAATTCAATTCATCCATCATCTTATCATAACTTATCTAAATTCTTGTATTCAACATATGATCTCAGGACATTGAGCTTCACCCCATCAAACTGAGCTTATCAAAATAGTGATTGCAAAAAAAACTTACACAAATTCACACTGAGACTACATGATTTGAGAACCCATTCCTTTCACATAATTACTAGCAAACAATCACAAACATTTCAATATAATTCAATCAAACAATCAATTTTTGCCTTACAGGATGAATCCTTCCTACACAAACTTTACAGATTCACCATTCGAATAATGTTCATGGCAAGAACTATGAATTGAATGACTACTTGGTCATGAGGTCTTTTTGTTGATTTTATCTTTGTGTGTCAGCGACAACCTTCCCAAATGTGCCTCAGTGCCTCAGTCTTCAATATCTTGGTATCATTTTCATGGCTTAACTTGATTAAACGTGTCATTTTGTAGTATGATCTATTTTCATGATTCTTTAAAACATCTTTGACAGTCTCCAGTTATAGTTATGCATTGCTCATGGGGGGCAACAGGTTAGCACAATTTCCACCAAGATCCTTGAAAAGACTTTGGGTGTGCCTAGACCTCTCTAGTGCATATATGTCATTTGTTTCATCATGACTATGAAACTTACATCTATGTTCCTAAAGTCTCTATTGTGTTGAGAGTCTGGTCCACGCAAAGGAACTTTGTCATCCATGTTGCTATAGCATTTGATGCATAGCTCCTCTTGCAATATCAAACTAGGGTGTGCTCTCCCATATGAACACAATTGAATCCCTCGGTATCATATAGTTACAATGCATTTATATTCATTATCTAGTTATATCATTATCCAATTCACCTTGCTTCATTTTGATCTTACCGACAAGTCATGCAAGGTCATCTCTTAAGCCTTTTCTCTTTCCCTTTTCCTTCATGTGTCTATTTTCAAGAAAATGGGGCAAAATATATTCCTTTTGCACCCCATTTCCTCA
This sequence comes from Cupressus sempervirens, assembly GCA_028749045.1. NCBI lineage: Eukaryota > Viridiplantae > Streptophyta > Pinopsida > Cupressales > Cupressaceae > Cupressus > Cupressus sempervirens. Next base: position 549,203,747 of record CM053789.1, read on the forward strand.
AGGGGGCACCCTCGTCCCTTGTTGTCTTGACACCACATCAAAGAGGGACAAAATGTAGACACTTAAAATTGTCCTAAACACTATATTAATTTATTAATATTTCTTTTGTATTTGTCATATTCTTCTACTTGTTTAATTAAATAGGTTCACTTCCCTAATGCATTTAAATATAATTTGAATACTCCCCCTAATGTGTTAAATTTATTTAATGCACAGTGCTCCATAAATCCCCTTTTAAATAAATTTCAATTTATTTAATTCCCTCCACTTTATTAAATTCTATAATCCTATGATAAAATTAAATCTTATTTAGTCTAGTCTTAATCCCACCTAAAACCTAGTCTACCACCCATCACTGTCATCCTTCTAAGTCTACCCACTAGTTAATCCCACTTAATTATCCTAAACACTTTCTTAAGCATCATTTAGTCCCTAAGTATTTTCTCACACGTGTGAGAAACTCAAAATCCAAGAAAGTCTCCCTTTTATTATTTTATCCAAAAAGTCTCTTACACTCTTACACACTTGTCCCCCTTTCCTTTCTCCAAGGTTGCTCACACATGTGTGAGCAAACCTTGAGCCATCTCTATCACCAAAAAGGCTTATGTTGATCATTGAATGACTTGTCTCCTTAGCCCATGTGTCTCTCTTGTGGCACCTATGTGGATGTCACATAGATGCCACATCCCTGAGGCCTCTCTCAAGCCTATAAATAGAGCCCTTGTCTCAATAATTTCTCATCTCCTCCCTTGCATTATTATCATGCTAGTTTAGTTTTAGAGCTTTTAGAGATTTTCATGCTTAGAGCTAACCCTTGTTAATTGTTTGCATTGTTTCATTTTCTAGATTTTACATAGTTTCATGGTAGCATAACATTATTAGGTTTCTTTCTTCATTGCATCTCATCTCCATTCACATCTATGGAATCTTTTGAGGTTGGCTTACTCGTAGCCATTTCTTGAAGGTATTTCACATACCTCTTAGCATAGTTTTCACACATGCATTCTTGCATTCATTTGAATGATTTAAAAGGATTCATTCATAGTTGTGTTTGAGGAGAGCACATCCACATCTCTCATCTTGAACACACCAACAAGGCCTCTTATGTGCGCCCTTGTTGAGTTGCTTTGGGGTTGTATGATGACTTTTCTTTTCGGTTGCACCAAGTTTTAAAACTCAAGCATAGGATTAGTTGTATTTTTCTTTCTTTTAGATATTTGATATACATGTACAACTAACGTTTGCTTGTTTATGCGTGCTCCTGACAGGTTAGGTTTTCTTGCATACATTTTGTTAAGAAACATGTGTTTGGTTAGTTAAACCACAATCCCCTTTGCATCATAGTGGTATCAAATCCATTATTTTTGTGATCAGTTTGGTATATGTTAGTCACCAAAGAATCATTATTTCTAGAGATATCAGAGGCTAGCACAATAACTAAATATCAGAATGCAATACTCTTATTTCAATACTTAGCCAATGGAGAAAGAGGTATCCCAAGGACTGAAAATGTCAAAATTATCATATGGAAAGGGCACAAGTACAATGTTGGGCATCTCTTCTTCAAGCTTATACATATATGTTGTACAAAAAAGTAGGAAAAGCACCACTCTTTGTTTAGTCTTCTCCAATATGTGCCTAGAAAATTCTAGAAAATTATGTTGGTTGAGCAAGGAATAAAAAAGATTCTTTTCTGTTGTAATAGAGTTGTGTTGTGTTATATAATTATTTGTGTATTTGTGTTTAAAATTCTTTTATGTTCTAATAGAGCTTCAACCACATTTATTTTTCAGACAAGTCCCATAAATGTAGTTTGGGAGGGGATCAAAATATTACTGATTACTATCCTTTATTTGTAACAGATTGAGTAATGATCTCATATTCATGCAGAGAATTGGTTAAGAAAGGATCAAATATAATAACATTGATATATGAAAGGGATTGGGTACATTATCCATTCTTCTTCTATACATATCAATGACATAAGCTTATAATAATATTGGTTAAAGTTACCTAATTTGATCTGGGCCATTGTTATGATTTGATTAGTTAATAGTGAAGCCATGTTGTGAATGGACATGGCTCCACATTTTGGAGACATTTCCTTTCATGACATGTCTCCTTCATAACATACTCATAGCAATTTCTTAGAGCTAAGAGAGATATCAAAATCTATTAATATTTTCTGATTTTGGTGATTTTAGACTTGAATAATAATAAGAACTCTGATCTTAAATGAGATCTTTAACATGGTATTAGAGCCTAGTTAAGAGGAAGATCATATTTATTTAGAGAGATGCCTCTTCTATGATGGTAGGTTTTGTGGAGTTTGAAATAATGTCTGTAGATGTTTGTCAATACAAGCTCGACTATTTCAAGAGTTTTCCGCTCTTTCTTGAGATAATGACTATTCTCCAAAAGTAGACAATAGTAGGCAAGATCACAGAGTAACCTAGGCACAAGATGGATAACCATGAGGCTGGGAAATATATGAATAGACCCTCTTATGAAGTGTTTATGAATTAATTAATATAAAGAACATTAAAAAATTTAGTTCTTTCTGGGAAAAAAAGGTAATCAATGAGTTTATTCTACGATGAAGGAAGAATCAAGCTCAACCTTATTCGCAAAGTTATAGTCACACCGTTGAGTAACTGTCACCAGATTAGATGCCATTCTTCCATGGAAGCATGCCAGTTGTCAGGTTTTAAATAAATATGACAATGTTTGTCTTCCAATGCACTAAATAATAATAGGTCATTGAGGTTAGTGTTGCCAAGTAAATGTTTACAATATTATGTAAAGTGTGATAGTCCTATAGCATTCTAATATTATTCTTGGCTAATCACCAATTCAATGAGGAATTCACCACAATCCCTACAAATATCTAAGAATTTGAAGTGTCAAAATTGGCCAGAGTTTCTAAAAACATTCATTAGCATTACAACATTCTTGTGATCAAGATGTTTAATGAGCATGAACAATAGAAAATGACTAGAATGGTCTACAAATTGACCAATAAAAAAGCATGAAATATCATAAAATATTAAAATGAAAAGGTGAACTTGGCATTTGGAAATAGTAACTGAAATATTCATGTATAAACTATAATTTAACCAAAGTATTTTGAAAATAAAATTCAAAATTCAAATAAGTAGGTATCATATATAAACCTAGCTACAGATGTAGCCAATGAAGTTTGACTTTTGCGTATTGTAATTTTCAACAAGGATTATAAATTGTGAAATTATAAATGCTACCTACTTTCTCCATTAAGCGTTGCATGTCATATAGAACACATAGTGCGAGTCGATTATGAAGGGACTAGTGTTTCCTACTATCAAAAAAATGAAACGTAGGTTCAAGTACATGACATATTGTGGTGGCCTCCTTTTCTAATTTGGCCATGTTTTGAAGACAAACCTTTGACCAAACTTTAGGATCCTTTGCTTCCTCCCTGTACTATTATTCAAAATTGTTGGAATTACAAGTGGGAAGAGTAAAACTTCTGCGGGAGGGGGTGAATCAAGAGTTTAAACTTGGACCCATAAAACTTTTACCATTCATTCATCACATGCATTAGCAAATAAGCTGAAATAACACGTAAATCATGTGCGTCTAAATCATGCAAACATGTAATCAATCACACACATAACACCAGCTATGATTACCCATAAAGCCTCCAAGTGAGAAGGTAAAATTGGGGTGGGGATGACACTCAAAAATCTTCACTACTACAGCTATAAAGTGTATCCAATGAAGGTTACAATGATTTGACCATGAATCATGGTCTACCCTATGAACGATCTGCCTTGTTAAAGGCTTACAAGGACTATTAGGTCTCACCTTGTTAGAAGATTTCAACACCCTATTAGAAGTGTGCCTAGTTAGAGTACTTCAACTTATAATTAAGTAAGCACCCTATTAAAGGATTTCATACAACCTGTTAGGACTACTCTATTAAGAGATTTAACTGAAATCACCTATTAAAATGTCTCAACATAGATCCTGCGATTAACACTTGCTTTCGTGATAACAAATCACCTCTACACAATGTCCTTTTGATCCTTCATGATTAGATGTCTCCAATGTTGTATCTTGCTCTCTATCCTCTATTCTTCTCTAACTGGTTTTGCAATTCACTCTTACTTCTAAGTCACCTTGAATGCTTTGCATGAAAACTATCTTGTTTGCTCCTCCAATTCAATCACTCACCCATTGTAAAGAGTTTAGTGCTTCATCCTCCTTAAGAATACTTAGGTGGCTTAGGGTTAGGTATGAATCTACGGCTGAGATTCATCTATTTTGCTGCTTAAACCTTCCCTTTTTCTGATTTGTGCATGTAATTGCACAGGGACTCCAAATATAGATTTGTCCTTATCTTCAAAAGATCACAATCTATCATTAAGTCGGCTAAAAAATGGTTTACATAGTTATTTGTGCCATTACAAACAAATATGTAAAAATTGTGTCACTTGGCATATGAAGTCTTTGATGCTCGACATGCACTGTTCTGTATACTGTGACTTTGCACTTGCATTACTCGGCGTCCACTATTTACTTGGCTCCTGAATCACTCGACATGGTCTATTTGCTCAACACTTGAGTGACTCAGCACATCAGTGACTCGACACTTATTACAACTCGACATGGTCTAATATTTACATGTTGTGCTCAACATGAACTGAGTAAATGGATTAAGTGTGTTGACACTCACTTGTCAAAACCAATCTGAGATCAACAATCTCCCCCTTTGACACGAGTGTCAAAAAAACTTGAATATACATAATCAACTTGAATATTCTTGAGCATAACATATCCATGAGTCAGATTATATACAAAATTTCAAAATTTCCAAAATTATGCAATAACCTATATACCTCAAAATTGATAACTCCCCCTAAGTTAATGTATCCAAAACCTGTGCCCCCTTTGACTTCAATGCACTATATCTGATACTCTTTCATATGATATGCTCTATCTTAGTTGATATTTGTATCTATTCTCTCCAAAATGAATCTCCCCCATTCTTTATTCTTCCACATTTATTGTTATTTCATTGTTATATCTCCCTCTTTCTTTATTCTCCCCCTTTTTGACACTTATGTCAAATGGGCTATACACGTATAGTGTGTTTGTCCAAAAAGGATTTATGAACATCCATTATGATCTTGAGGGCTACATCCCAATTGTCACATGCAACATCCAATAACTTGATTTGGATTGCAAGCTCAGCAACGAGGTGCACTAGGCCATCTAAAGTAGAAATATTGGGGTCTTTCTTTAGTAGTCTCGACATAACCTAGTTCCTTTTGTAGTATCTCCATGTGCGAGGTAAGGGATTCCTACATACATGTCATTTTGGCTCTTATGCTAGCCTCATATACTGTCAGTAAAACTAATTGACTTTGTGTCTAAACTAATGTTCTGAAATGCTTCTCACTTTGAGATGGGTTCTAAGGTAGCTTAGTACCTAATATGTTGAGGTTTCTCTCTAGACTCAAAATATGACTCTTGATCTCTTGAGTGAAGAGTGTAGGATCACATAGCTTTGTGTATAGTGAGAATATATTCTCAAGTACCTTCTTCACCTATTCAACTTTAGTTACCAATGCAACTTGAGTTAGTGTTATTTCACTAAATATTTTCTCATTCATCTTTCCTTGAAACTTCTTCTCAGACCATTCTAAAAGTTTTGCACTTATATCAAGGTCTTCATTACTGACCTTTTCCACTATATATGTTAGTTGTTCTAATAGTGGCTTAGTCTCTTCAGGAGTTGATAGGTTGAATGCATCTAAAAAGATGTCTTTTATATCTTGGAGTGCTTGCTTTTGCTTGTGTTCTCTCCTAAGCATTTCTTGATGTTTTTTCCTCTTTAAGGCTTGTTGCAAAATGCCTATTTGCTCCAATGTCATATTCAAATTTTGGAATCATAATTTCTTCATCAAGGCTGATGTCTCTATAGTGAATTACCTTTTCTACCTTTGATGAGTTGGGGCTTGGCACTGAGATTTATAATGGAATAACTTCTGTGCTCAGCTTCTAAAGAGCTTGTGTAGGAGAAGTGCTAGATGTTGGCAATGCTACCATCACTTGAATGGCTTCTTGTTCCTTCACCTTAGGTGTTAACTTATGCTCTTCAAGCTTGCCTTAATCTATCACTATGACCTAAATAGCACCTTGTTCCTGTGCTTTAGGTATAGATGAATCTATTTGTCCTATTTTTTGTTGTTGACCCACAATATCTTTCTCTTCTGCTTGCTTTTTCTTAATAGTATTAACTTTAACACTTGTATCAACCTAGTAGATGTATCTACTATTGTTTGAACTGAAGCTTGTACATTAGTAACTAAAGGGATGAAAGAAGGTGGTTCCTATGGATTCACCTGTTCCCCTGTGACCTCAGTTACTACCTTTTGCAATTCTTCTACACTAACCAAAATTGGATTTTCATACAGTTTAGCTTGGAGTGTAGATTGGTCTAGAATCTTCTTGAAGTCTTCTATATTAAGTGGATTGATGTTCTGAGGTGAAGCATCAGAAACATCCTTTACAATTATAGTTTCAGTTGTTACACTTGTGTCATGAGGGGACTGACATTAGGCATTTGTGTGTCCTGCATACTCTGTTCATCTTGCTGCTGCTCAGCTATTGCCTTCTCATCATTTTATTTTTTTGTCTCTCCTCCAACTGTATTGTCTTTACCATCATCTTTCTTATCATCATCTTGCTTGTCATCATCATTGTCATCATCTTTATGATCTTGTTTATTATCATCCTTATCATCTTGTTTACCCTTTGAAGGGTCAGGTTCTCCTTATTTCATAGTGGTCAACCCATAGATAAGTTTCCGTATTTGAGTTCATTTCTTGACCACATCTTCAATTTTATTATGAAGAATGTTGAAGGCTCTATATTTAGGTGTAAACCTAACTACATATCTCTTGACAACCTTAGCAATTTGTCCCTTTGTCAACTCTGGCATCACTTGAACTAATGTTGTTTCTCTGATCTGTTTTTCTAAATTTAGATAGTAATGCCATTTTTTCTCAACAATATCATATAAACCTTTTGGTATATTGTTGGCAAATTCTAGTGGAGTGTTCTTAACTTTTGACATTATGGCATATAATTCCTCTTCCACTTGATTTTTCTCTTCTTTTCCAAGTTTATCAAAATCAATATGTTTCAAACTAGATAAATCTACATTGCTTTTGATATTTTCACATAAAATTTCAAGATCAAATAGGGTATTGTGACTTAGCACTTTAAATTGGTTATTTTCATCCGATTTTGTCCTTTCTTCATCAGAATCTGGCTGTGCCACATATTTTCTTCTTTGTCTTTTCTACTCTTGGCCACCTTGCTCTATTTTCTTGGTCTTTTCCTTGGCCTTTTGAGTTGTAGCACATTTTTTGGCTCTAGTGGTAGGAGCAGTGGGCTTGGCTAGGCTAGGTTTAACAATCTTCTTTGCCCTTGCCACTGGCTGTGCCTTAGCTTTCCTCTTCTTTGGCTAGGTAGGACTAGGTGCTTCCTTGGCTTCTTCTCCCTTGACACCTTCAGTTTCCTCCTCTTTCTTGTCTTCTCCTATGCCTTGGGTCAATGCAAGAGGTTATTGTGCTTGTTCTTCTTCTTCATCCTCTTCTTCTTCTTCTTCCTCCTCCTCTGCACCTTCTCCAAATTTTGCTTTCAGATTCTTAAGTAGCTTATCTTTCTTCTTGAGTGTGGAGGCAGTTTTCAACTCCATAGCAATCTTTGATTTTACCATCTCATAGTTGCCAAATATCTTTACACTTTTATCTATTTCCTTTGCTAGTAGTGTTGTGGTGGCTACTGAGGCTTCATCAACATTAATTTCATACCCAGGTGGTCTTAACCATCTTACCCTTGGTGTGGCAGCTTGCACAAAAGTGTAATCAACATCAATAATGAAACATATGTCATTATAGTGTTGTTCAACCAAATAAACTGGTATCCTCATTCTTTCCTTCATTGATTTCTTAAAATCTTCAAAATAACTTGTCATCAAGGTTTTAAAGTTTTCTCCCATTTGCTCAATGAACTCATTGATCTACACTGCAATTGACCTATTGGTCCTCCATCCTATAATATCAAAAGAGGGAAATGCATTCTGTACATAAAAGAATATGCAAACCAGTATTGAGCCAAACTTGCATTGTGCACTCTTGGTTTTCCTGATAGCTCCAAGATTCTCCATAAGTTGTAATTGTAGGTTTGCCAAATCACATGTATGATCTTTCTTTACAATCTTGTAACCAACATCCATAACTATGCAGGGTACACTATTCAATCTACCAGATTGATAGAATTTGTGTGATATTACCCTTACAAAAAAGTTTAGTAGTGGATCAGTGATGGTATTTATAGTCATACCTCTCTTATTCCAAAATGCTCCAGTGTTCTTCTCAATTACTTCCTTAGAGTCACTTCTGAGTGTCTTTGTCCGATTTAGGGTTGGATAGCTAGTAACCCTATGAATTATTCTCTTGGTGATATTGATAGGTCCTCCCTCTAGCCATAAAGAACCATCATGAATTTTACTTAGTACTATTCTTATCCACTCAGTTTTAAACACATTCAAAAAATCTAGGGCTCATATCAAATCCTTTTTCTCAGTGATTTTGTATTCCTCCTTCAAAACACCATTCTCACACAATCTTTTATACGCATCTCTTACCACCATGTCTCCTATACCTCCTATTTTGCAATTGTAATACTTCCTCACGTCTTGCACCATATTTACGTTTGGCAGGATCATTGACAATGTGCCAAAAGGATCTTGTTTATAGGTGATGTCAGGAATGACTTTAAATATGGGTTGCTTAACTTCATTACTGACAAGCTAAAAATTCAAAACCTCCTTCCCTTCAACATTTTTTGAACTAGATGCCATATTGTCAAATTAGGGTCTATGCAAAAGTAAACTGCGTAGCTCAGCTTATGATAAATACCTTCTGAAATTTGATAAGCTTGTGTGAGATCATTGCTAAAATCTCTGCAAACACTTTGAATAGGCTTCTGAATTTCCTTTTGCCCCACTTGCTCTTGCTCAAATTTGAAATGATGAAAAATGAGCAGAAATCAATCATATACCCTTTGAAAACCTTGCATTTAATGTTGAGTGCTTACACAACTATAAGCTCAGCATCAACCAATTTTAGAATCACTTGGTATCCATTGATATTTCCATCACTCAAAAGCTACTATGAGCTTGGCATCAACTAGATAGTTTGGTAGCTTGACATCAACTAACATTCCACTCGACATACATAAGAAACATTTCATACTCGACAACAACATGAAAAAACTTAAAGATTTAATTTGAATTTTCAACAACATCTTGCATCTTTATTCATGCTAATGTAGTCTTTTCAGTACTATCTTCTTTGGAACTGATGTATGATATAACACTTGAATATTAGTTCTACATACCTCTTGATTGCCTATTTTGATGAGGTGTGATCACCTGACACATTGGGTGAAGTGATCCCTTCTCCATTTGATGTGCTGCAATCATCCTTCTTTTTCCATGTCTTGCTCATCTCATCTCTGATGTGTTCAACATCTGCCTTGCCTTTTTCTTTATCAAATTCACAACTTGGTGCCTTTGACCTATTTGGACAATGCTTAATAATGTGACTAATCTTAAAACAACTAAAACATGCAGTTTGACTCAACCACCTTTGTAGTTACCACTGAAGTGTGTCCTAATGCAATTCTCATGATCATGTCCATATTCTTGACAATAATGACAGCTATATTTTGTATTATAATCTCAATTATGAAAGTTCTCATTGTTTCTTAACTTTCACTAATACAAAAAATCAATATGTGATTAAAAAAACTACAAAAATTTGTATATATACGACTAAAATCAGTCATGTGACTAATAGTAGTTAATATCCAGTCATTTATAACACTACTAAATTTACTACTAAACTATTTGATCACTGATTTTAATCATCGATTTAGTAGCATATTTAATCACATATTTAGTATATTTACTCACATATTTGGTAGTCTATTTAGTAGCATATTTAATAGTATATTTGGTCACATATTGAGTAGCATATTCAATAGCATATTTAGTCACATATTTGGCACATATTTGATAGTGTATTTAGTAGCATATGTAATAGTATATATGGTCACATATTTAGTAGCATATTCAATAGCATATTTAGTCACATATTTGGTAGTGTACTTGGTCATAATAGGGCACGATGGAATCGAACCACCATCCCCCTGCTTGTAAAGCAGGTGCTCTTCCATTGAGCTACTGCCCTTTAAAGAATACATAATAAATTATTATTTGTTTCATTTCATTCTCAATATAGCACCCAAAAAGGTTATGGACCTATATTTCTTGAAATGGGGGCAACAAGGCAACATCCAATCAAGCTGGTAGTTTAAAGGCTCCTTTTATTTCAAAAAATAATTCTAGTTTGTCAAACTTAAATCAACTAGAGGAGAAGGGAACTGGGTTAATGGATTTTAAATTTAAAAATGGTGTCCAACTTGTTACTAACAATGTAGAAGTGCATGAAGTGACTAGAAGATTGCTTCAAGTGTGTCATCCAAAAAAGACACTCTGTACTGGATACAATGTCATTGCCTATAATGACACTCTGCACTAGCCATTGGCATGACACTCCACTAATAGATGAAAAGCCACCAGTCATAAATAGATGATCCAAAAAAAGCACATACTGAACTATTCATAATCCATACGATCCATGTACCTATCAATACAAGAATGTTTGCTTGTGCCTCATTTTTGTGGTTGGCCACCTCTAACAATTCCTACAAACTTAGACGTTAACACTAATAATACAATGAGAATATTTACACTACAATAAATAATACAATTGAATAATATTCTTAGTGCACACAAATAAAAATTTCTAAAAACTTAGATGCAACACTAAAATACAACGAGACTATTTATACAACACTAAATAATGCAAAACAATGATGTTCTCAGTGCACCAACTTCTTCAAAATTAGCAAAGATCATTCACAAAACAAAGTACTAGGCTCTATAAAGTCTACAACAACAAATAGTTTGGAGCTAGACAAGGATAAATATCTCCAACTATGTCATTTAATCCCAAAAGTAGAGTTCTTGTGAAACATTATCCAAAAATTTGAGTTGATAAGTGTTTACTAAAAAATATGAAAATAAATCTCAATAAAACATCACATAAGAATAACAATCACCAAGCTAGCCACGCAATGATCTAGTAGTGTAGTAGGGAAATTTTCATGCTGATAATGGACTCAAGATGTATTGGCCTTGCTTCAGAAGATGGTGAATCTGCAATAGTGCAAGCTACACCAGTAAAGGTTGGATGGCAGTGATTCTGAAAAAGGTTGTTTTCTTAGGTAAAGCTTCTAAATCTTAAGAGTATTCTAAGTTGTCCATGTTGTATTCCCCACATGATTAGACAACAAAGTAGCATGAATGCACCAAGTACCTGTTGTTGTTGTTGCTGCTACTGAATTTGTTGTGCACCACCCCTCCTTCCGCCCATTCTCTGTCCTTGTTGGCTTTGCTTCTATAATTGAAATGGTAGCATAAAATTTTGCATCTATGCCATTCTAGGGCAAATTCCAAGTAGCAGTTGTTGTTGTTGATAACCAAACTTGCAAGCTGCAAGGAATTACAAGAATCAGGGAATTTCTAGCCAAAGTAACTCCCTATGAATCAAAATTAAAGTACTTACCATCCCATTTATGAACTTGTGGAGGAATCAGGCCATGAGGACCCAAACGTAGAACAGTTGTTGTGGGGCAAACCTTGGAGCACTAGGATAATATGGTAATAAACTAGTTGGTATCGCAAGAGTAACTCCAATAGGAGCTCTCATCTGAGCAAACTAAGCCTAGCATGACAACAGATCAAGCATTTATTTTGTTTGCAAGCACTTGAATCTTTTGTGCATCTAGCAAATCAATAATGGCATCTTGAATTTTCTACCACAAGACTTCTTGACAGTCCCTCTTTTCACTAAACTTATCACCAAACTATTCCTACCCAATCTCTGTGGTCCTTTAGTCGCCAATAGATCATCTCCTATCCATGATACTCTAGACAAACTCCCACTCTTTGTATGGGCAAAGCTTCCTGAACTTATCCTACAAGCTCTATAATTAAATAACAATTTTCTTCTATAAATGGACTAAGCTTTACCTTTATTGACTCTATTCTCTGTTACCTTTTATAGAGACATCCATCCTTCTCTTTATCAACCCGATCTCACTTCCTTATCTATCTCTATATTGCAATTACAAAGATGAATCACGATCATTTCTTCCTATTCAGTTTATTCCTACCCTTGAATGGTTTCCTGTAGTGCCTGACCCTAGTTTGCATTTCTATTATCATTACCGAACTCTTGTAGGCTAGTTTGATGTATAGGATTAGTAGTATTGTTTTGAGATTGTCAAATATTGTTTTACATTCAGTTTATTATATGATGAGATTACTTGGTACTCTATATTTCATATATGCATTATGATTATACGGTGTTTTCAGTTACTAATGATGATCAGTTAGATGGACTATTATGTGTTTTCTTATGAATACTTACCCCATACTTGCATGTGTATGGTGTGTGTGTTTGTTTTCTTTATGTATGGCGTGTCTGATGTGGTTAAGGAAGGGAGTCGTAGTCACCTGCTATTTGGGATCTACACGATGCACCACTTCCTGCCATTGCCTATTTAGCTTAGAATATTGTGTTTGTACATGCGTGGATTTTATGCAGGTTGTAGGTACCGGGTATCGACTTCCCTGAATTGCCAGGATGAACGTACCTTATCGCATTATCTCAATGGTAAGAGAGGGGAGATAAATTCTTAAGTCCAAATTCCAACCCTTTAAGCCATTTGTCTTAATTTAAAATTAGGACAAGTATTTGAGTCGAGTACACTCCGAATGCATCGAATGGCGTTAATTCGTGATTATAACCCTTTTATTTGATTTGGTATGCATTTTTCTATGATGGGTTTTCGTATGTTGTTTTGTGAGTCCTTGGTGTATTTTCTATTAATTAAGTCTAATTAAAAGATTAATTAATGATTTAATTTAATGGAATATTATTATGATATTTTAAGATTTAATTATATTTAATTAATTGAAAAATTAATTAAATAAGAAAGAATTAAATTTGGAGATAAAAGTTGTAAGTATAAATTTAGAATGTGATAATATTAATTTAATTTAATAATAATATATTTAGAGTTTATTTTTAAATAAATGCTAAATATTATTATTATTTACGTGAATAAGTATTTTATCAATTAAGTTTCTAAAATAAATTAAAAAGTGAAAATATATTTAAATTAATGAGAAAGTTTTAAGTTCACATGACTATTGCATGAGATTAAATAAAAGAAAATTAATTAAAAGATAAAATTAGTGAATATAATAATGTTATTTTAATTTCATAAAGTGTGCATGAGATTAAAATAATAAATTAATTAAAAATAGAAGTCAAATGAAAATTAAATAAAGTTATTTAAGTATGATTTAACGTGCATGGAAAGGATAACAGAGTAATGCAAGATAAAAGAAAGATTAATAGAAGCTAATTTTGGAGTTGAGTCTTGTAAGCACAGAGTTATCCTGGGTGAACGTATAGTTAGTTCCCCAATTTAAGGAGAGAGAAACCTTTATCACAATTAAGAGGTTTAGTTTTGAAAGACACGGATTTTGGAGACATGAGTTTTTGGGAGACGATTATTGAACATGAATTTTAGAGACAAATTTGGGAGAGGGATTTGGAAGCCAATTTTGGAAGTGAATCTTCTCATAATGTTCGGTTGATTGCGTGGTAGGATCAGAACTAGGTAGGCTCTTGAGTTTTATGCACCTAGTTAAAATTATGTTATTTAAATAATTTTGTCTTCTTTGTGACTGGTAATTTGAGTGTTTGTATATCATTGCAACAAATCCTTCAATCTTGTAGTTTTTGGAAAGTCCTAATATGCATGTTGATTCCATCTGTGTGCAAAGAGATCAAAGAAAAGTAAATCAACCGGAAGCGCTCATTCTGTAGATGGAAGAAATTAGAATCCATTTGGGAAGGGTTTGAGATTTAAGAAAAGACAATTTTAATTTAGAAATTCAGATGCTTAAAGAATCTTTCCTATTAGATTATGGTTGCAATTGTTATTAAAAAGAGGATGAGAGAGATTTGAATTTAATTTTATTAATTCTTTTAATAAAAAATAAATTTAAATTCATATAGTGAAAAGAGATATAGTTAATTCGTATTAAATTTTAAAATAAAATAAAATATATGACTTTATTTGAAGAAAATATTTGCATTATAAAATTTGTATATTTATAAAATTTGATTACATAAATTTATTTAATAAAAACAACTATTTTAAAGCAAATAAGTTTATGCATGCAATGGGGGATTTGTCTATTTAAATAGTAATAATAAATACTAATATAAAATTTATTACTATTGGAGAAGAAAACTTTAATTTAAAACATATTTAATAAAATGTAAATTAAACAAATATAATAATAAAATTTTATTTAAACATAGTAATAATAAAACAAGAATAAAATAAAATACATAAAACATTACCCCACACTTACCTCATACCGCTGGCTCCCACGAATTTGTGCACTGTACCTACGATTTTAATAAATTGCATTTGTTTCGTAAAGTGGTCTTTTTCTTAAGAAATGCCGCAAGTTTAATAAAAACTTTATTAAGTTTTGTTTTTAATAAAAACTTTATTTATATGTTATATAATTATTAATCATTAATATGCAAGTTTTAAATTATTATTTTTTATAAAAAGTATTAATATGTCATGACTTATTTAATTAATTAATTAAGGACTATTTAATATTAATTGTTAAGAGTTGTAATTAGTAATTATTAAAGATAAGTAATTATTATTTATTAAAAGAATTTTATTCATAGTTTATTATTAAATTAATTAATGATTAATAGATATTATTTAGTAAATAAATTGTTATTTGATATTGAATATTAATTAATTATTAATTATTAAATAATTATTAATTATTAATTTAGAAATGAAAGTGGATATTGGAATTAATTGGAACTAATAATAAAATCATGATAATGATATTGATTATTTGGAAATTTGATTATTAATGAAATTAAGATTATTTTTATTTAATAATCAATTAATATCATTATAATAATTTTAATAAAATGATTATAGTTATTCTTAAGTCATAATATGATCTTCTAATTAAAAACGAGAATAGGCTTAATTGCAAGGGTAGAATTGAAATTCTTTTATACTCAAAAACTTGTACTGTTTCTATTTTTGGAGTTTGTACTAGTGATGACTAGTTTAGGTTGTTACCAGAGGCTCGGGGGTTATGCGATTGTGATGATATGATGAGTTGTTCTCGATCTTTCTAAACCCAACCATAGTGATGTGTGATATGCTCTATGATGGATGTATTTACTGGTTGTTATTGCTTTCTAGTTTCTTTGTGTGAAACTGAAGTGTATGTATATGAGATACCTGACTCAACCATTTTTGAGTCATTGATCAATATATTCGATTTGCCTTCCAGTCGCTTTGAGAGGACTGAGATGTTTTGGATGATTTTCTCTTGATGATGTCATGTTGTGACATGTTTTGACTTGACCATTTTGGAGTCTTCAATTAGTATTGTGATTTAGTATTGGGATACTTTTTGGTTGCTCGTTGGAGAACCTTTGGATAATATGATTTATCATGGATGCCTTCAAATGCTAATAGAGATCTATTGTGATCATTATGATTATTATTTGATGCTATTCAGTTGCCCATGGAGAACTGATGTGGTTATTGTGAATTATATATATGATGTTTTCAGTCGCTTATATAGGACTAAGGTGATTTTATTATGATTCTTTGATTTGAGATTTCATGAGCCTAGGGTAGGTTATCTATGTGTAGTGTCGGGAAGTGGCTTGCAATGGGGGTCGGGGCTCTAAGAGGCTGCTTGGAGAAACCCATTGTAAGTTGTTTTTAATAAGTGATAACATTTACACTAAATGGGGATTAAAATGAACCTAATAAGATAATTGTATGTTCTCTCTCATGCCTTGAGTGCTAGTACAGACTAGGATGGGGTAGAGAGAACGCTTGGTTGCGACCTTGCATTTCGTAGTATGCCTCGTCAGTACGAGAGGATACTAGTGGCCACAAGAACACAGGGGACCCGAGATTCCTAGGGGATTGCTCGGGTAACTTCCAACGTGATTCGTGCAATGACACTTTCCCACTTGCATAGTAGGTTTCCTATGTGTCTGTGTGGTGCCTCTAGGTCTAGATGTCGATCTATGTGTTGGAACCTTTGTGTTAGTATACTTTTAGGATTTTCTGGACTTAGAGAGTACTTGTGATTATGTGATTTGATATCCTATTTGGGACTTGAGACTATCTCCTCAGTGCGGTGGGAGTGGACCATTTAGGTTCCACGTGGTCGGGTGGTAGTGCTTTTTCACTCTTACCATTTGAGATCAGTACGTTGCTACCGTGGCTGGAGCTTCTTGGGATGCTTGTTCATCATGTTTAGGTGATGTTATCTACTTTGGAGGATCATCTTATGCTTTATTATTGCATGTTAGCTTTCTTTATGCGTATGTGGTAGCATGTTAGATTTATTTATGCATATGATGTAGTATGTTTTAGGAGTGATGTCCCTATTACTATAGTACCAATGATCTCTTCGGTGATTTGGGATGTTATGCGTGGGGGATGGCTAGGACCCATGATGGTCTAATGATGCTATTGATGGTTGGGAGGAACCACACACTTAGATTAGTTGTGTTTTATGATAGATGGATAGTTGTATTTCATGTTGGATGTTTATATCTTTTATGATGGATGGATGTATCATGTATGGTATATAGTTTCATTTATTTTACTGTACTTTATATCATGGATTCTTGGAGGATGATGTATCTTTATTTCTACTTATGTATATTCTTTTAGCCTTTCATACCCTATGACATGTACAGTGGATGATTGAGCATTCCGAATTAATTTGCCAAGAGGCATTCGGAACAAATGTATATTAGATGGACATTGGACTTTATAATTATTCTTTCATGTGGATGTGGTAGTTGTTAGACTTAGATTAATTAAATTTAAATGTGACTCAACGTCTTGGGATCCTTAAGGAATGTAACCTGTTATGTATGTTTGTTGATGATTACATGTTATTGCTTCCGCTACTATGTGTTTGATGTGTACGTTATACTTTCTTGTTTTAAAAAAAAAAAATGTTTGGCAAACTTAGTAAAACTTTAGGTTAATTCTTTTGGATCCCTTGGCAGGGCGTTACATTTCTTGTGGACTTAAAGAAGAGTAAGGTCTATTTTTTCCCATCTTGTTTTAGCTTCAAGGTCTAAATTAATACAAAGCTATCACATTTTTTGTTCCCCAAACACCAGATCACAAGTTCACAAATGCACTATATCTCTACAAAATAGATGAGATATACAAAGAGTACATGGGATCTACTATAACAGCCTAGGTTACTTCGATATTTGTATCCTAGGGAATAGCGTTTGAGTAATCAGTGTTCCAAAGATTAAATTAACGATGACTTGTTGCCCAATCAATTACAACAAATGAAACTGGAAAAGTGAGATATTAACATCGTAGATCAATACTAGAGCATAATCATGACAGTAAAAAACATATAAAAATGTGCATAAACCCTTCTTCCATTGATGTCAATACTTCATACACAAACTCCCCCTCATGATCAGGCTGTCCAAAACACTTAATGATATACAAAAACTATATTTTATTATATCAACTTTTCCTACATCATTTCTTTCACACCTGGTTACATTTGACATACCCCATCAATGTCTATTTCCTATCAAGATACACATATTGACTTGCCTCTACAAAGATTCACACCTCACTCACATTCTCTTTTTAACAAATTGGGCCCTTTCACATATAAAAGACCATTGCCAACTGAATCTCATATTTTAATGGACAAACTTTATGTTCAGAACTCCAAATTCTCTAACAAAAATTGAAGCAGTAAAAATTGCCCTTCACAGCTTCTTAGAAATATACTTAGAACTTAAAACTTTGCTCATTTAGATTTATACAGTGCCAGACAACAAGTTGTGGTACAAGTAAATGATGTGCACATAATGCGCGCACACACACAATGACTGCATAAGAATATAAGAATTGATGATATAATAAAGGGTAGTACACAATCCAATTTAAGTCACAGATGGTTGTGGAACTATAGTTGTAGAAGCACTTTGGTCTGTCAGTGGTACCAATCTCTTGTTATTTGTAAAAAATGCAGATACCGGTGCCTGCAGCATCTATGTATTGTTGAGGACCATACAAACATTAATTATTTTCCTGTTATGAATCAATTTCAGAAACACATCACTCCATGCTACCATATTGAGTCAAAAGGACTGTCATTATTGTTTTGCATTTTCTAGGCAAATGTGGAGGAATTTGAAAAAATTGTGATATGGAATTTGTCTAGGACAGGCCCAATCCAATTTTCATGCAGCAAAATACTCGTAAATGGAAAAATAAATGCTATAATACTGGTAACAAAAGTGTTATTGTATGTAAAAAATCAGCTGTAAATAATCTCAATATGTATTCAATAAAGTTATCATAGGAATTATGCATTCATTATAATTTCAAATTTCTCAATCATAAGATTATCCATATAAAATTCAACCCACCATCCATAGTAGGTCATCTGAAAAGACAACTCTCAAGAATCCAAGACCCAGCTAAATTTTTTCATATTACTCATGGTTTCTTTGTATTTCTATGTAATAACATGTTTCTTGATTAGATACTCATATTGCATAAATATACTTGGTTTTGGAACAAACACATACTAAAGGAGAAGCCATGGTTTCCAAATTTCAACCTCATGACATAAACTTTCTCCTTTCTTTCTACTTGGCTAGGTTGCAATGCCTCACTACAATTCTAGGTGGATTCATGTCTTCTGGGTGTGGTCTATGCTCCAGGGAAATCCTTCGCATTTGATCCAAAAATTGATGATTTAATCGACTAGAATTCAAATGGAATGATATCTTAAAAGTTTTATTGGATGTGATACGGCCAACAGTGGTAGATCTTGTATAGAAACAAATGAATATAGCTTTCAGTTTTGGGTAAGTGTTCTATTGTTGGTCATGCAACAATAAATTGGCAGGAAGTTGAAGCAAAAACATTTGAAAAAAGACCTGCACTAGAATGCACTCTACTTAATGTGCTGATCAATAATGAGGAATGACCTTTTTCTTCCATAAGCATAATCAGGATGAAGTTGAAAATATGGCTTATGATGTTAGTGCATCTGTGACGACACTTTCTATCTCCCCTCCTCCAAATGTAGATAATTATTTGGGATACTCTATAGAAGGAAAGTATTATAATGGGTAGCATGCAAGCAGGAAAAAAATCCTGAGTTTTTGTTGAGTCTGTGGTTTTTGAGATTTCTTTGGGTCTTCCATGTTTTTGAACTATGATACAAAGTAAATAAATTTAGAAAACCTTTTTCCAACATAAGTGTAGCCTTACTTTAATCATAGGAGTTATAAACCATGGAAAGAACAAACCTATACTTTTTTATGCCTTTTGAAATCAAACATACCAAATTAGTAATTACATTTCTAATACAATTTAGCCTAGTAGATATTTCAGTAACTGAACCCTTTTTAGAACAAAAATGTCCAATACTAAAAGCGCATATTAAAAATAAACTTCACTCGCTTGACCTTCCAAGTTCCTCTTCAACATCATTTCCTATTTTATCAGAAAATGATAAACAAGCAGGTCCTTTTATCTTCCTTTTCTTCCTCTTTTGTTTTTTAGGCTCCTCTTCCCCACAAAATTATCATATGTTCAAAAAAAATTATAGAACACAAAATTTTTGATTAAATTCAATTTAAATATCAAGAGTGTTTGGATAAAGATATCTAGTGACCAAAGGATTCTTACTCCTGTAAAAGTTTCTGAAGCTTATCCTTCTCCACCTCCTAAACTTTTCTATGGAGGTTGACCCATTGTAATATAAAAATCGGATAAAAGATAATCAATACAACATACTATAATAGTTACAAATGGAATTCAAAAATGATATTAAGAAAAGAAAAACATGGTTTATACCTTCTCCACATATTTCTCCGTATGAAAAGTCCAACTGTTCCTTTCTTAAGAATACTTTTAAATATCTGCAATTGATGCTCATACAAGGTGAAACAAATATAGAAAACTATCGTGTATATCCAAAGATCTATGACCTATTAAAATTGTATCACGGTTCTTGTTTATTAAGGACAGATTCTTCAACTGTGAGATACAACTTCTCACATCAAGTGTTTTCCTCCAAGACACTAATCAGAATCAGTCAACAAAGGTTCCCTCAACTAGTTCTCCTAATCCTCACACTCTCAAGACATTTTAATGGTTAATCCTCTCATTGGCTAATGTCTTCATGGGACTTCATATCTCATACAGGTCTTTTTTTTGCATAACACTCTTTCCTTAACACTTTATGATAGCATACACTTCTAACACTCCCTAGGATAATTATTTTTCATCACCGATCCCATCTATTCTCACTATTCATCCTTAAGGCTATGATCTTGCCTAAACAACTCTTTCATCAATATCCTATTACTGTCCTACTCCCTTGGACAATGCACATAGACTCTTTTCATTTTTCAATCTCCAACTCTTTGAAACTTCAACCATTACACGCAGTCAAGATTTTTTCCACTTCTTCCTAGCTCCCATCAATAGACTCACACTCAAGTCCCAACCAATAACTTTTCTTATCACCCCTTACTATCCAAACAATAACTTAGTGATCCTTTTTTATAGACCCGTACTAAAATACCAATAACTTTTGAACCCGATCTAATTTCTTCAATCGCTTCGGTGAAAGTTTGGTAAACTTTCCTCCCAACAGCATATCAAAATTTTAGCAAAATCTAACGGTTAATTATTGAGATATGGGTTTTGAATTGAGACTGTAGTTTTTGAGACAGTCATTCATCCTTCCAGCAACTAACCTTTTTTTTTGAGACAGTCAGTAGATATCTTTTTTAATACTTAATAAAAATAAGTTCTTGAAAAGACAAAACAATAAAGATTTAATACCTTGTCATCTACACTTGATGGATCTTTGGAAAGATATAACAGAGGCCTGGAAATAACCCTAAATTCAGACTATTCTAACTGTCAAAACATGAAGAAAAAATAGTAAAATCACACTTTTTTGTTCATATGATTGATCCTTACCTCCTTACTATATTGGGTATTTTCCATGGTCAGATACTATACCCTGCTTATGAGGGACATTGATCTATTGTTGGTCCCTACATAAAAATGAGTCTTGTTGGGAGCTTCAATACAAAGATAACCATGGATGATGTGATTGCAGAACAAATGATAATTGAGAAACAAGAAATGGACCATTATTAGACCCTATCATTTGACATATATGTAACCAATCTTATACTACTATGATTGTCATCATTGTTGCCATGATTAACATCATGATTTTTATAATGCTGTCATGATATTTTATTGTTGCTGTTAAAATGATGCAATGATGCATTTAATAGTCATTTTTGATTGATATGAATTGTTATCTTTTGTCTCGTGACGAGATATAGGGTTTACGAATCCAAACTAATTATGTGATGCTATTGACATTGGCAAAGACTTGTAGTATGCAAAAGTCGAACTTGTCTATGAGTCACATGCAATGTATCCATCAGCAACAGAAAGGCCTACAAAATTATTTTAATTGGTGTTGACAGTAAATGTCAGAGTGCAAGCATTGTTGGATCCTCCATCATACTCAGCTTTTGAAAGATCCCACAACTTAAGGGTATTATCTGTAGGCGCAAAAACTATTTTGCTGGAATCTATAAACTTTACATAACTAACTGCCTTCCCATGGCTTGCCAAAGTGCATCATGGAAAATTCGTGTGATGCAGATCATAGAAATAGACCTTGTAATCAACAGATCCAAATGTAATCATATGGCCATAATTAGGTGGAATCTGAACACAACATACATTTGCCACTATCTTGATTACGCCAATACTGCTCTCCTAATTATTGCTCCAAAAATTTACACAACAGTCATTGTTTCCACTTGCTAGCTTGGTCAAACTTGCATGAAAAAAAGCCATAGACCATGCACACTTCTGATGTTCCTTATACTGTGCAGTTGATTGTCTGGTACTAGCCACCCAGCGCTGCACATCATCATCATAATCAGTTGATGAGATGTAGCTTTTTATGTAATTGTTCTAGCAGACACTACTTAGCTTTAATTTGTTTAGTTATTTCAACAGTAGGACATTGGATACTTAAGTAGTTGTGGTGCTTGATATTTTATAAAAGTTTATATTAGATACTTAAGTAGTTGTGGTGTTTGATATTTTATAAAAGTTTATATTTGATACTTAAGTAGGTTATTTGCAACATTATTTTGACAAATTCTAGGCCCAACATGAATTTGATTAAAATTATAATTCTGAGATGTTTCAAAACTACATTCTATTTATTTCTAGAAGTTTAGTAGTCCCAAAAAAATTGTCAACATTCATCTGTTGACAAAATTGTACTACTAGCACTTTGAAGTACACATATTTTGCAAGTCAAAATCCGACTGTTAGCCTTACCTTTAGACATTCAAACATGAGCACTCAATGTTTAGTTCCATCATGTTCTTTATATTTGCATTTCGATTTAAGGTTCAACTACAGATTTAATAACAATATTTCAAAGAGGTTCAAGTAAAACCATTACAGAGAGAAACAAAAGAACAAAAGTCCAGATGTTTGGACAGTCAGACAACCACAATCAATCCTTGTAAAAGTTACAATGAAGTGTATTGAAAATTTTCATGATTAAGTCTACAATAATAAAATAAAATAAAATAATGAAAATTATACTCTTCAAATTTAATTACAAGAACTTAGTTCTGTTCATATAGCCTTTCTATACTTTCTTTGTTTCTACTTCCTTTACAAGCTTTGTTTCTCCAGTCCTGCAAATTAATTTTTGTTCACTTTTATATACCATCAAATTGTCGCATTCAATGTTTCATTTCTTCTTCAAACTGATTTAGCTATCCTTTTATTTATTGAACAAATCTCATTAGAGACTATATGAATCAATCTTAATGTTTAAATTAAGCCTGAAGGTTATTACTTATTATGTCTTCATATCTCATGAAATAGTCTAATTTATTATCAAAGCCTCATGAAATAGTCTAATTTATTATCAAAGCCCACCTACAACATTGAGACAGAACTGTCCCACAAATTGTATTCTAAATGAAAGGCTTCAACCTTACCATTTTTAAGTGGAGTTGTGGTAGAAACATAGATCTGCACAAAATAAATATTAGAAACATATTAAAATTGAATAGAGAAAAAACATAGAACAAATACTTAATGTATATCTTGACCATTTTGTTCATAGCTACAGTCAAGTTCGTTTATGTATTCTCTAGATCTTGCTCTTCTTGTTCAGTACTCTATGTAAGGGTGTTAGATAAGTCTGATTTCTATTGAGGAATGTAATCCATGATTGTAAATTGTTTTAATTTTTCTAACTTTGCAGGCTTTTAAATTTAGGAACTCTGAGTACTCAACAACTACACGATATATTCAGATTTGATAGATTTATATCTAAACTTTTCATCTCATTATTATATATCATCTATGCAATATACCTTTTCTTCCACTATCTATAATTTACATTCATGCTTAATAACAGGTTGATGAAAGTTGTTACTAACAATGAGAAGCATATTCATATTTAATTTCTATAGAGTCACATTGAAGTTCTTTTCGGCATCCAACTTAAAACATATCAGTAAGGCTTAATGGCTCCATGGTTGACCTCATTCGTTATGTAGACCACTTATATATGGCACAAGACTTTATCAACGAAATGGAAATAGAACTCGATGTTGCTCTATGGAGAGCTTTTCTTAGAGCCTACAGAATTCATAGAAACTTGGAAATGGGAGAAAATGCAACATGACATTTTTTTAAGCTGAAACCTAAGATGTTTACTTCTTATATAATGCTGTCAATAGTTTACATCAAAACTGGCAGGTAGGAAATTTTTGAAAAGGTAGAGGAAATGTTCAAACATGGGAATGTAAAAAAAGAAACCTGTGTGCAGTTGGATTGTGGTCAACAATCTGGTAAATGCTTTTTTTGTAGGAGATGGATCTCATTTGCAAACTGAGATAATATATGAAAAATTTAGCTGGTCTTATAGATGTAATAACTAAATAGATAACTAATCTAGGCCTTATTTCTGATTTATTATGGTCTGGATAAGCTTCCCCCTAACTATCCAATAGAGATAAAATTAATCCAGTCTAAACATTTGAAAAAAAATAGGGATTTAGAGGTGAGCTCTGGAGTTATTTGTACAGGTTTGGTCAGCGTAACAAGATTACTGAGATTACTTAATGATCTGAATGAAGAGAAGAGGTTAACTGTTACAAGATTGACGTGATTACAGTGTAATAAGATTATTGTAACTATAGATGTGTGGACCATTAAAAATGTGTAATAATGTGATCAGTGAGACTTTTCCATCAGATTTCAAGATTATTGAAGACATTGATGGAAGGATGCCAACTTTTTCCATTATGCCTAATGTAGATGTTATCGCTATAGGAATGCTCTTGATGCCAAAATAGCCCTGCTCAGAAATCATCTGAAAATGGCATGTCTAAAAGTGTTTCTGTTCATGCCATAAAATAAAGGTAAAATCACATTATAGAGTTTGGAAAAGGTAGAAGAATGATTCTGCACTAGGCAATTAAACCATGCCTTCTATTTTAAAAGAAAAGCATTATACTACTAGAAGCGTAGATGCCTGCAGACATGGGGATATGGGTACTGGTATGTGTTTGAGACACAATTCAACTTAGAATATGTGGGCAAATGAATAAGAATATGGTCAGAATATTTATAAATGTACTCATAAGAAGTAATCAATATTCCTATAATAGAATTTATCGTCAACTATTACTTGAAGTGAATAAAGAGGAAGCTGGCAGTAATTTTAAGTTTGAGGCTTTATGAAACAAACATCTCCACTAAAGAACAGAAAAATTGTTTATATCAACACTTACCTAACTGTCTTCTGTGTCATCGCATGCAAAGCATAAAAACAACATTAAAAGTTGAGTAATAAATAGAAATATGAAGACGCATTTCCATACAACGGTCACGAGGAGGGCTTGACCTCAACTGCATAGTGAGTAGGAGCATTCTTATCTTGTGTTGTACCTATATTACCTACCTGCAACCCATCTAATAACAAAGGGAGGGGAAACAAATCGATAAATCCATATGGCCTAGCTAGAGAATGTGAACGGTTCCCTTAATCAATCTACAAGGGTTGGTAATTTTGAGAGGGGACTACATGAATAATAGGCAACTATAGAGGTGGGGGTGGGGCATCTTACTTGAAGTATCCATGGGGTTTTGACATACACATTCATACCAATACAAAATCATTGCACCTCCCCATCCCCACCCCTGCTCCATTTCTATCAATACTTTCTATTTCCGTCCTCCATGCTTCACGGTGCCTACTCCTCTGCTCTCCTCACTATTATGTTTTTCTATTGCTATTACTAGTATTTAAATGAAGCTTATAGATGCTTTGTAAAATACATCAATGTTAAATTCAACCATATGGTTATTGAGGGTGACCTATGCAAAGATGGGTGTTTAGTTACTTCTATTTGCTCATTTCCAGTCTTATCATCAGCCTCATTATTAGCTGATATTCTGGGAGACTAGAGAAATAAGGGAAGAAGAGCATGAATTACTGGATTCCCTTCTAACAAAATTACCAGTGCAATCAAATGAAGAACAAGATACAATTTCAGCAACTTCTGTACACCCTGGAGGTCTGTATGCTCTGTATACCAGTTTTTTGGCTGGAAATTCAGGGGAACAAATTTGAAATTTTGCATGTCCAACAACCATTGCACTTTTACATCTAATTCTACTACCAGTTTCTATTCTGGGTTTTATTGCAAAGCTTGGTATATTTGCTGGAGGCCCTTTGGTTGATTCCCTTATGGATTTTTATCCAAGAGTGTCCGCTTTTAATTGTTTAAGCATTGTACAGATTGCTGATCAATTAATATTAGCAGGAATGAATGTTTATGTCCTTGATAGGGCCATTCTTGTTGTTGCTTCTACCACTTAATTGCTTTTGCAACCATGGTTTATTATCTTAGTCCTAGCAGGTGCTATTAAGAGGTTGACTGGTTTAGTATCTGGATGGCATTTGAACGCGATTGGGTGGTCCTGTTAGCTGGCACAAATCAACCAATTGCACTTTCTCATGCCAATCCATACTCAACAGTGTCAATATTTTGTGTGAGGTTCAAGGAGCATCAATTTTTGGCATTCTACTATTCATGTTAGAGCTTGTTAAATATTTAAAACTAGCAGTTGCATTAATGATATGCTCACTTCCTGTTTTGATTATGGAGGTTTGGCCATGGAAGATGACACGAATCTTGGTAAGAGAGAGGAAACAGTAACTATAACAAGCCTAAAAGTGCACAAGGCTCTGCTTAAAGCCAAGCAGAGACATGTGTTCCTCAAATGGTGTCTCTTGGACCATGCCACAAGAACTCTCTAAAAGAAGATGTCATGGATGATTACAAGCTCAACTCTGCAAAACATGCAACAAAAGACAAGCCCACTCTCTTCGAATACTTCCTTGATCATGTAAAGGAGATGGCCTCGAATTTTGATCAGTTCTACAAGTTTGAGATCGATGACCCAACAAAATTTGTGACGACCAATTTCTCTATGATGGATGGATTCTTTCTCTACCAAGCTCTCAAAAATGGGCACCATGATGCTCAAAGTGAAGTAAGTCAAAGAAATAATGAAACTCGGCCTATGGTAACTACAAGCATCAAATGTGATATTGTGAAGTTGGAAAATCAAATCTCCCTTTTCCTTCTCTTTGAAATAGATAATACTCTACACAACAAGACACTTGGGTCTTGTCTTAACTCTCATATTACTCATCTCTCATGCTTTCAATTGTATAATAACTTCAACACTGATTATGAATATGAGCCTCATCTGTTATATTGTGTGCACAAATATGACTCATACTTCTTGCATACCAATAACCCAAAAGAAGAAGAAGAAGATAAGCCAAGGAATTGTATTGGATTTGAACATTTCACGATAACTCTTGACCACAAGGTTTCAGCCACCTTTGGTTTCATCTTTCCCCACCCAGCAAAATAGGGCCATGGAGATCTCATTGATATATAAAATGCAAAAGAGCTCGTCAAAGAAGGAACAAAGTTCAAAACCTTGGCCAAGGTGTGGGAGGGGCTTGCCAACCCTTCGTTATTTTCTGAGTTTGTGGAAGAGCCCCATGTCATTAAAGTTGCAAGTAGTAAAACATTGATCAATAATTATTCTAAAAGGAAGATCAGAAATTGATGGGACATGCATGTCTGCAGACCGTTCAGATTTTAGATTATTGGGAAAAGGTATACAAGAAGACGATCTTGAAAGGAAAACACAATATTCCTATCACTATAACAATCATTGTTGGTACTCACAATGGGTTAGTAAAATTTAATATCTGAAACATGCTAAGACTCTTCACACTTAATTTATGAAGAACTACATCATAAAATATAATAAATTGTAGAGAGTTCACTACATTATTAATAGTGGATAGGTGAAAAAATGTAAAATTTATCATTGACAAGTTAGACATAATCAAGAGAACGTGTAGTGGCTAAAGATATTATTGGAAATTGTCTAATGGGTATTCTTGTGTCTACAATGAGGCTAATATTTTATTATCTAAAATTTTATCCTAAATTAATTATACTAATAGTCATAATCATCTCAAGACTTTATGGAAATATCACCAACCATCTAAAATTCAATTGCCATAAATTGTAATATATTGTTTGAGACAAGCTCTATTTTACAGCCACCCAAATACAATTTGGCAAGATTAAAACATCAATCTCTTAATGTCTTAATAGATATTGTTCCAATAATCTTCGTTTAGATAACCACTTTTAATAGTGACATCAACCTTTCCATTTAGAAATTCAAATTCTCTCATCTCTAACCCAACACACTTCAATGATTTGCAATCTTTTGTATAGGCCAACAACCTTTCTTCTCTAGAGGAAGTGGCCACTAGAATCTTTCAATAACAAGGTTCCATACAACTTGGAACTACATTTGAACTTTCTCCTCATAGACTCTTTTTAGTCTACAATCTCATTGAATGGGTGAGCTTCCTTACATACTTTATCACCTTTGTAGTCAGCAATCTAAATCTCCTCCAATAACTTATAATAGATCAACATTTTTGACATTCTTTTACTAATTTAATCATCATAACTTATAACATATTATTTGGGACTAATCTATATTCTATAGTTGCTAACTATAATTTTATAAGATTAAAATATCATTCTCTTAATGTTATGATGGATACCATCATAACAATCTTCTTTTATATAACCACTTTAAACAATGATATACTTCCCACCCCTTCCCATTTAGAAAGATTAATTCTCTCCTATCTAATCAAAATATTATAATGATTTGCAATCTTCTCTAGAGGCCAACAACCTTTCTTCAATATTGGTAGTGGCCTCTAGCAGCAACCTCTATCAAGGTTCAATACACCTTGTAGCTGCATTTGATCTATTTGAAAGGGGTGACCTTCCTTGAATACTTTATTTGTAGCTTGATCACCTTTGACCTCGACATCAATCTATTTATTTTAAACTGGATTTTTTTAAAAAAAAAATACTATGTAAACTTCAACATCTTTCTAATTTGTTGCGACTTTCTTTTATTTGTGGTAGTGACAAGTATCTTCAGAAAACACAACAACCTCATTTAGTTAGCAGTCTCCCTTCTTAGTCTACATTGCTTATTCTTAATAGAAACATATCACTCACTCTCCCAAATTCGTCTTCCTCTCTAGCCTCTTTAGGATTATCAAATATCATGAAAAGATAGAATAGAGGACAATGCAAACTCTTTTACATTCAACTTATAGAAAAATATATCATGAACTATAAATAAGAGTTACCTGCGACATTAATGATAGGTTGATAGATGGGAGAATATAGGGAGAAACTGTGCAATAGCTAATGATAATACTGGAGATTCCGTGAGGTATTCTCCTGTCCATGTTGTGACAATTCTAACATTTATGTTTCTTAACAGTATCAACCTTTTAATTATATTAAAATACATGCATTCATATATGCTAAAGAATGATAAACACAACAAGTTTGGGTGTTATTATAAAACTTCATATTACAATATATAGGACTAATCCATGCACAGATTGGAAATAAATAGAAATAACTCTTCAAATAAATTCATTGAGGTCTGAATATTCGATTCCAGTAACGTTTCAATATGCAACAGAGACTATTAGTCTATTTGTTTTGAGCCCAAAATCTATAAAAAATAATTTGAAGTGGCATTACTATATAATAATATATCTGTCCAGACAATTTTTTTATCTTCTTTTTATCTTTATCAGTTATTAACATAACACTTTAAATACAAATATAAAATATCTGACAATTGTGAAACCAAAATTTGAATTGTAATGACCAAGTAAATATGAGAATCACTAAGTCAAAACTTGAAGAAGTGTATGTTATTTCTGAAGCGTGTGTATCTTACTTTCAATTGAAATAAATATTAAATCTCAAAATATATTAGGGGTGTTTATTGTGATAATGAAATAGAAAAATGGAGGTTGTTGGAAACCCATAATCTGGTCACTTGATTAATGCTCCCTTTGTTGGAGATGAAAAGCATTTCAAGGGCTATCATCTCTACATTGAAGAAGACCATACACCTACACAAAGCTTAATACAATTCTAAAAGAGACTAGGGATTTCTCCTCAAGAGTCATAAAGATAAATGTTTGCCATTGATTTAGAAAACTAATTACCCATTGCACTTGCTAGACAATGGAGGAAATAGAAAAGGTCTCTTCACTCTCATCTTTGACACATGTCCAACCAAGTAGGAAGGTTTTGCTAACCTTAGTTTAAGGATTTTTCTATGAGGCTAACATCGCAAATCCAAAAGGGGTAAAAATATCAACAAGATAATTTATTGTGCAACTTACAAAGCCAATGGCCCTTTAATGGTATGATGGAATGTTCCACATGTGGAAGCTCTTTCTATAGTGACCTTCAAAAAAGCAAGAGATTTTTGGTTGTAGCCACATGCCTTCCTCACTTATAACCCTTTCCACAAAAGAATCCAAGCAAAAATTATTTATAATGCCTTCCCTATGTGCAAAACTCTCACTGATAGGTCAATATCTACCATCTAGCATGAGTATTCATAAGTTATTTCATATTGTACATCTGGAAGACTCAGATTTTGTAAGGGTCATTCTGGGTAAGGAGGTGTTTTCAGATACATCATGCTAAGAAAATGACATCCTTCATTATAGACTTCTTGTCTTGGTCATTAGTGCAAAGGATTTTGGATAGGTAACTTCTAGGCTGAATTACAAATCTTTTTGTCAAATGGGAGTTCATACTAGATGATGCAATATTTTCACTACCAAGGGAGACCCACTACCACATATAATCTCCAACAGTGTATCTATCTCACCCTTTTACTTTGATTACACACCCACATCCACCGAGATTGTAGAAGAAAGTCTGCTAGGCTCATGACCCATTTATGAAGGGCTCCAACCAAGAAGACCAAGTAAGTTCTCTTGAACATAACTTTGAATCCTTTGAGGTACATTAAACCTTAGTTTCTGCAGTTACTAAAGGGAAGAAATTGGTAGAGTGCATACATTGATATCATTGGTTTTTGCAGTTGCCTAAGGGCAGAAATTGGTAGAGTGTAAACACTTAAATCATTGGTTTCTTCCCTTGCATCTCATCAAGTTCAAGAAGCAGCCAAGTCCTTAGGATCCGCACCAAGTAGCCAAGTCCATTGACCTTACCCATACCCTACCTCATATGCCCATTATCCATGGTAGGAGGTAGGGCTGTAGAAATATTGTGGAGCTACTTCATGGGCTAGTTAAATCTCTTCAAGAACGGAAAGCTTTTATGCTTCCTCATAAGTTGGTTGGGAAAGTTTATCATGCCTCAAAAATCTAGAGGGATCACATCAAATGGAATAAAGAAAATGCATCTTTGTAAGTAGATCTAGGAGGTAAGAAAACCACAACTGTGGTGATTAGGTTTCTTTCTGTCAACAGATGTGAATGCAAAAACATTCATTACTCTGGCAAGAGTGACAGATTGGGAAGGACCCTTGAAGGAATTATTTCTATGACAAAATTGGCACAATATAAGATGTGAAAATGGTTGAGGGTACATCCCAATTGGCTAAAGACAAGGAAAAAGAGTTGGATATAAGATGTCAAAAGGCTTTGAGATAAGACATACTGGAGGACTTTTAGTTTAATTCTTGAGATCAAGTACCTACTGCCAATGTTCCTTAATACTATTAAAGGTTTGTTGTTCAAACCATTCCTTGCATATGAACTTGTGATAGCTTATGCCAAATGTTGTTGCATGGGACTTGTGATCATACCCAAAGAATTTGTGCACGTTAGGTTACTTTTTATTTTTTTTCAAGAAAGGCAACATCCTTAAAGCATAGCACCCAAGTGATGTTAGTAATAGCAAAGTGACAAAAAAAGAACTTGGAACTATACCTAAAGCTTTTGATCCATAAAAATACCTTGTATAAATCCACTGACACTAGAAAATGCATGGGTTCATCATTTCCATAACTACAAATGTTATGCATAAATGCTATACCAAAAGAAAGTATTGATGAGAAAAACTATTCAAAATTGATCATCCTAAATGTTATATTTGTCGTAAATTTACTTATTCTTGGGTACCAAGTCCATGAGCAGAAGATAGTCAGACTTCCATTCCACTTTCTTGTATTTAGAACTCAAATTTAAGGGAAGTGTGAGGTTATTACACGACATATTTTTAAGAAGAACTCACTTGAAAAGGTCTATTATGAGATGAGATATGGCTACAATCCACCATCTTACCCAAAGAACAAGATGCATTGACATGTTGAAATTGAAAGAATAGTGAACTAGAGATTGTCCTGAAAAGAATAAGGCATTGTACCATGTCTCAAGGCAACAATGATAGTACAAGATTGCAAAGGCTAGCTCAAAATTGTAAGAGGAAAGGTTTAGATAAATATTGAACAATATATACCATAAGGGTTGATTTTAGAGCATTTTTCATTCCCATGTCATTTTTTCCATTAATAGTACTCTATTAATTGTTAGTTTTGCACTTCAAATGATTTTTGAATAGAAGCATAGCGAAATAAAATTCCTTTTATGCTTTAGGTAATTTTTGGGGCAATCATCCTACTGTGTAACTGTTCCTATAGAATTAATCATAGTTTCTTTTTACAATCATTTAGGGTTTTGCCTAAGACATATTCATCTCTATACCAAGAAACAAAGAGACAATATGAAATAGATAATACCTGTAATGGTAATCGAATCTTGAAAATAGATGAAAAGAGATTTTGTTCTCCTATAATCAAAGCGATGCTTTCCTACACTTGAATACTTGCCAAATTGATAAAACCAATGGAGGTGTACCCCTCCTCAGCCTGCCTCTGCATTCCCGCTACAACATTAACAAAACCACATTGAGGTCTCCTTGGTTTTTGCACTAAACATTTTCATTCCCTCCTAAAACTAAAAATATTTTGAGTCATTTCCAAAACTTAAAGAAATATATGTTGACGCTAAGAGATATGATTTTGATGGGTGTATTTTCTTAACAAAGAAAAATAGATAAATTAAATAAAATGTAATTTTAATTTATGAATTTATTTTATATATTGTATAAGTAAAGTAAGTTATTAATTGTACATATGATGTTAGATAATTTGAAATAATTTACTTTTTTCTTTGTTGTTATTTATTTTTATTCAAAAATATAATAACCCTTTACTATCATATATTTATATTTTATCAATTTTTGAAGAGAAAATAACTTAATAGACTATAAATATTAATGTCAATAAATAATAGTTTTTAATATAAATTTAATTTAAAATGGTGAACAATATAATACTAAAATTTAATAGTTATAATTTAATTATATAAATTTAAAAATATAAAAATATATCAATTAAATAGAAAATATATTAAATCATTATTTTTAGTAGTGTTAATAGTGTTTTATGATACTCTTCTTAACCCTCATTCTTACTATGGAGGTATTCATCATCCTAACTCAAGGACACCTAAAAAAATTAAGAAACACAAAAAGGAAATAAGTAGATAAAAATAATTAGTTGGTTCTACAATTCAAAAACAACTAAAGATAATTTTGTCCTTCTAGTACAATATTAGGAGAAAATCACTTGTTGAGGCTAATCAACACCACGTTGAATGATGAGTTCTTCTTTGACATGGCCCACCAATACAAAGTAGTGGAGGTATATACAATGTAATCCAAGTCATTTGGTAATAGTTTTGTAGAAGTTTCTCCAGGGTGAACCAAAAATGTTTTGCTCCAAGCTTGAGAATGTTACTAATAGTATTCCAAAAGGAATGCTTATTTCTCTTCGTGAAGAGGGGTATGCCTAAATAGACACTTGGTAACTCACCCTGTTAGAAACTCAAAGCCTTTGCAATCCTTCATCTCTAAGACCTTTCTCAGTGTTCATAATATAGATAATGCATTTGTGATTGTTCATCTTTTTTCTAGAAACTTAAGTACAAAGTTCTAAAAAATGAGCCCTAGATAGACAAGAAATGATTCGCTTACACCATATATCTAAACAGTCAAATTTTTTAAGAACCTTGATAAGAAATAATAACTAGACTATATTATAAGTCTTTATTTAATAGTTTGGGTGGCTAGTTATTAGTGACTAATTATTTAGTAGTTTGTTTGATCATTTATTCAGTAGGATTTGTTTGAGTAACTAAATATTAGTGACTAACAATCATTTAGTAGTTTATTATTTGGATTGTTTAGTCACTTGATCTTTTGATTTTACCAAATGACCAAATTACTCACTTATTTAGTCACCTATAGATGCAAGTTGCAAAGAAACAATGGAATGTGATTAGTTTTAGTCACTTGATGAAAAGTTTTATTAGTGTGACTAAAAGTTTTAGTCGCCTAGTCACATATTTGCCAAAATGTACTAGTGTTTGTTGGCTTGTTTGATGACTACATGGATTTGGATCTGCATTCAAAAGCTCTATATCCATACTTCTGACAGTTGTAGCAATAACCTTCAGATCTTTGTTTATGCATGGTCCTAGTTCTGCATTCATGTGCTTGATGGCCTTGCTTGTTGCACTTATGACAATGAGTCATGTTCTTAGGCTTGACATTCTAATTTGTATTCTTGCTCCTACACATATTAGCAGTATGTCCTTTCTTACCACAATTATGACAAGTAGGTTTGGAGTTCTTACCTTTGATATTCCTTTCTTCAGTGACTTTGGATGATTCTCCTTCTTTAGTGCTTGTGTAACCCAATCCTAATGTATCATTGTTGGATCTAGGGGATCTCAATAATTGTTCAAAGTATTTGATGGCTTCATTTGGCTTGTTGAGACTTTCAGCAAATTCCTTTTCTCTTTTTAGGTCACTATGCAGTTGTTCATTCTACAACTTCAATGGAGTTATCTCAATATCCTGGACATTCAATTCATAGTTGGCATTCATCATTTGACTTAGAGTATCCAATTGCATGTTGGAAATCTTGGTTAGTTCTATTAAGTTCTTTTCCAATCTATTTGCCAGAATTCTTTTGTCTTCTTCAACCATTGCTTTGTCTTCTATAGCTTTCTTTTTTTGTTCAGTCACCTCACATAGTAGTATAGCTTGTTATTCTTGCTCTAGCTTGAGATTTCTAATTTTCTCAACTTGGATTCTATTCTTTTCCATTAGATCTACAACTGTTGCATCAAATTCATTGAAGTCACCATCTACAAATAGCTTGGTAGTGTCTATCTCTATGTATAATGTGTCATTCTCTGCAATAGCAATCTCTTTCCTTCTCTTCAAGGATTGCTTTAGTTCCTCTCTTGCCTCATTCAGTTGATGTAGTATGAAATGTATTTCAATCTCCTGGTACAGCCTGTTAGGACTACGCTGTTAAGAGATTTAATTGAAATCACATGTTAAAATGTCTCAACATAGATCCTATGTTTGGCACTTGCTTGCCTGATAATAAATCACCTCTACATAATGTCCTTTTGATCATTCACGATCAGATGTCTCTAATGCTGCATCCTTCTCTCTATCCTCTATTCTTCTCTAATTGATTTTGCAATTCACTCTTACTTCTAAGTCACCTTGAATGCTCTGCATGAAAACTATCTTGTTCGCTCCTCCAATTTGATCACTCACCCATTGTAAAGATTTTAGGGCTTTGTCCTCCTTAAGAGGACTTAGGTGGCTTAGGGTTAGGTATGAATCTACGTATAAGATTCATCCATTTTTCTACATAAACCTTCCCTTTTTCTGATTGGTTGCATGTAATTACATAGGGAATCCAAATATAGATTCTTCCTTATCTTCAAAAGATCGTAATCTATCCTCAAGTTGGCTCAAAAATGGTTTACATAGTTATTTGTGTCATTACAAACAAATATGTCAAAACTGTGTCACTCGACATATGAAGTCTTTGATGCTTGGCATGCATTGTTATGTATACTATGAATCAACACTTGCATTACTCGACATCCACTGTTTACTCAACTCCTGAATCACTCGGCATGGTCTATTTGGTCAGCACTTGAGTGACTTAGCATATGAGTGATTCAGCACTCATTGCAACTTGACATGGTCTAATATTTACATTTTGTGCTCCCAACATCTAAATTCCCCATTAACATCTAAAATTCATTCATTCTATTAATAAAATGTAACATTCATGAATTATCACATGATAACATTCAATAACACATTAGTTTAATTAGAACATTCACATTAACATTGAAACATAAGACTCATTAGAACATTCACATGAACATTCAATAGAACATAAATAAAATATCTATACATAAACATCAATCATTATCAAATAAGTTACATGAATCATTTATTTTTTCTTTTTTCTTTTTTTTCCCTTCCCTATATTGTTGCAGAGGCATATCCATGTCATCATCGATATTTCTTCTCACCTGCAAATGTGCACTCGCTATCCTTTGCAAAGGAAAGTCCTCTGCAATAACAAATAAAAGGGTTTAATTTAAAAATTTGAGACTTGAAAGATTATAAAGAAAATTGTAGCGCTCTTTACCTTGTCCAACCACATCATCTTGCCTGTTGGCTTGGATGACAACATGCTCATCAGGAACAACCTCTACATCCCCTACAACTGCAATACAAGATGTTTTTTAATCTCAACACATATTAAAGTTAAATTTGTATTGCTATGCCAAATTCAATTTAAAATGTTTACTTGTATTAAAAATTTAGAAGAAAAAAATTGAATAGAAAATATATACCTTGAGTACTATGATCCACATTCAAATTGCCGCCTCCAAGGTGCTCGGCTAATGTATCAGGATTGGAAAACTACAATCCAATATAAATAATTAGTGAATTTATCATCAATATATACATATAAATACAAGACAAATACTGAGAAATCTTAATCATTCATTTTAATACGTATAAATATATTCACTTTAAAGTTTTAAACAAATATATAATCATTGTTTCCTTACTTTAAACAAATATAACGACTTATATTTTTGGAACTTAATATCAAATACAATAATTGCTAAAGTATTCAATTTAAAATAAAAATCAATTGAATTATTTACCTCATTGACCAATCCAGCAGAAGAACCTTGCACACTCATTGCTTAAAGTCATTTAGCCATGCTTGTATAGCCTCTTGTGTAGCCTAATTTCTTGTCCTCTTCAGAGATTGTTTTTTAAAATTCCATGGCCTACATTTTTGCTTTGTAGCATGAATTTTTTTTGTAATCAATTTCATCAAAGACCAAATTGTTTACAATTTATAATTATTTGCATATAATTTTTCATTGACTTATACTTACAACTCATGCAACAAGTTTTGAATATCCACCTGAGTCGATCTTGTGCTACCCATGCTTCTATTTTTTACTTTAGTTGCCTTTGATGTGTCAAGAAACCTATGTGAAGTTTGAAATATGTTAGATCACATAAGTATTAAGAGTAATGATTACATAATCTCATTCTTAATATTATGACATACCTTCTTTCCTCACTTGGTACCATTTCTCCATCATCTCTCGCTTTTATCTTAGTGGCATCCTTTATAAGATTCTCCCACTCAATAATGGGAATATAAGAGGGCTGCTAATAACAAGGGTTTTTATCATTTAGGTCATGTAGTTGAACCTAATATACTTCAAAGATTGGCCCACTTTCTCAAGGAGCCTAAGTCTTTGAAAGATGTTGGGTCCAAAAAGTGATGTCATGGCATCAATGAGTTGGTCCGTTAATTCTTTCACTTGCAAATTCTATGTTTTAAGAAAAGAAAAGAAACTGTTAGATTCATAAATGAATTGAAGATACCTTTTAATTTACTTGAAGAAATTGGTCAAATTAAGGAAACATGATCTACCAATGAAATCAAAATATGATACCCTATGTGTATGGTCGGCCCAAATATATGCAAACATTCATCATTAAGTTTTTCATAAAATATATTATTCCCTGTAAAATATAATGTGATTAGTAGTTATTGCAAGGGACTGCACAAGAGGTCAGTGCATTTGATTATGCGCATAAGATTGCATAGTAAAAGAAAGGATCAATCTTTAAAGTACCTAAAAGTTGAGGTACTTTTAGGGGAAGACAATCTTCATTGATAACAAGCAATTGATCACAATTCTTTAATGTTCTCGTACATCTAACACAAGAACACCTAGGAAGGTCCTCATCACCTCCTGCATAAAATGAATCCAATATAAAAAAATACCCCCATGAAATAATAGTTCAAGTGAAATAAACACATGAAAAATGAGAGAGAAAAAGATGAGTCAACTTACCAATAGGCGGTGCCACTGCATCTATTGCCGAGCTACGTGTTGCCAAATTTGTAGTTGGCAATGCCTCTTTGATTCTATTCCTTGTAGCAAGTAGTGTAGTGAATACAGGATCAATGGTAGGAGCTGAAAAATGAGATTGTTAGAGCTATTAAAAAATATATTGTTCGAACAAAACACAAGTGTAGGATAGAACATGCGATGTACTTGAACCACCTGAAGTATCATCCTTTAGGAGATCACCCCTGAATACCCTTAGCATCCTTTGAAAAAATAACACATGCATTTTATTTAATGACGTAAATAAAAGAGTATACTATAAAAACCATTATTAAACTCTTGTTATAATAAAAAACTACATTAATACTTACTGTATATGTATAAACCAGGTTTAGCAACCTATCAATCATATCATTTGATGTAGGAGTTTGAGGTTGAGTTAATACCAATTGTGATAATTTGCTTCCTATATGATTACCCACCTTTTTCAATGCAACCATAGGATCAAGGGTTGAACCAAAATCAATAATAAATTCAACTAGCTCCTCATGCGACTCCTCGTCCTCATGGACTACTTTTTTCTTTCCCTTGTCTTGATCAACACTCATTTGTGAGAGAAATATTATTAGCTCTATATTTAAAATCAATCCAAAATAGTAACAAAGAATAAAACATAATAAAAAAATACCCATTAACATATTTCTTATATCTAATTTGTACAACAACAATGAGTTTTACTTGTTGGGAAGAAGAACCATCGTCGCCATGCGTATCTTGTGGCTGTTGATCCATACTATAGCCCTGCATTTCAAAACAAAATTATTGAGACATGTTAAAACACGTGTTATTATTTTAAGTTAGCAAATTTTTTTATTTTAATAATGTGTTTATCTTCATTGCTTGGAATTGATTTTAAAATGTGCATAGCACTCTATACATGAAAAACCTACTAGTCAGGAGTACACTTAAACAAGGCAAAAATGTTAGTCGTACATGTTCATATAACAAGATTCAAACAATAAAAAATCTAAAATACTTGCATTTTACTAAGCTAAACAACCAATATATATGAGTCCCATGCAACTTTAGAGTAGCTCAACAAGGGCACCCATGTGAACCTTGTTGGTGTACTATAGTTGAAGGGATGTGGACGTGCTCTCCCAAACATAATGATTTGAATTCCAAGATGATTTGATATGGAATGCAAAATGTATGAACCTAACTAGATGTGAAAAGAATGCTTCAAACAATGGTTATGGATGCAACCATGCTCAAAACATTCAAGGATAGTGAATATGGATGCAAGAAAATAAACTAAATTAACCATGCAAATAAAATGATGCTAACAAACTACCAAAGGTTAGCAAAAATGCATGAAATTACTAAAAGCTCAAGAACTATACTAGCATGATAATAATGCAAATGAGGGAGATGAAGAATGCTTGAGACAAGGGCTCTATTTATAGGCTTGAGAGAGGCCTTGGGGAGGTGGCATCTATGTGGCATCCACATAGCTGCCACAAGGGAGACACATGGGCTAAGGAGGCAAGCCATGCAAAGGTCAACATAAATCTTTTTTGTGATTAAGATGGCTCAAGGTATGCTCACACATGTGTGAGCAACCTTGGAGAAAGGAAAGGGGAACAAGTGTGTAAGAGTGTAAGAGGCTTTTGGAGGAATTAATGAAATGGGGGCTATCTTGGATTTTGAGTTGCTCACACATGTGTGAGCAACCATTTAGGGGCTAAAATGTGTTAATGAGGGTATTTAGGATAATAAAGTGGGATTAACTAGTGGGTAGGCTTAGGAGAATGAGAGTGATGGGTGGTAGGCTAGGTTTTAGGTGGGATTATGATTAAATAAAATAGAATTTAATTTAATCACAAGATTAGAGAATTTAATAAAGTGGAGGAAAATTAAATAAATTGGAATTTATTTAAAAGGGGATTTATGGAGCACTATGCATTAAATAAATTTAACACACTAGGGGAAAGTATTCAAATTAAATGTAAATAGATTATGGAAGTGAACCTATTTAATTAAATAAGTAGAAGAATATGAAAACTATAATTAATTAATTAATATATAATTAATTATAGTGTCAAGGGAAATATTAATAAATTAATATAGTGTTTTGGGATGATTTTAAGCGTCTACATTTCCCCCCTCTTTGATGTGATGTTGAGACAACATTATATCTAAGAAAAGAAAATATAGGTTGCCCTAGAGAGGAGAGGAGTCTTGGGAGTTGCGTTGTAATGACGACACGGGAGGAGGGTGTTCCCTCGAGAAAATGAGATGAAAGAGGAATATATTTTCCCCCATTTTCTTGAAAATAGACACAGGAAGGAAAAGGGAAATATAAAGGCTTAAAAGATGACCTTGCATAACTTGTCGGTAAGATCAGAATGAATTAGGGTGAATTGGATAATGATTAATCTAAATGCATCCTAACTACATGAATGCATGGGATTTAGTTTTGTTCATATGAGAGATCACACCCTAGTTTGATTTTGCAAGAGGAGTTATGCATCAAATGCTATAGTAGCATAGATGGCAAGGCTCCTTTACATGGACTAGACTCATAAAATACAATGTAGATTTTGTAGCTATGATGGAAAAAATAACATATACACACTAGAGAGGTCTGGGCACACCCAAAGTCTTTTTAGGGATCTTGGTGGGAAGTGTGCTATCTCGTTGCCCCTAGTGAGCAATGCATAACCATAACTCAAAACTGACATAGATGTGCTAAAGAATCATAAAAATAGATCATATCACAAAATGAACCATGTAAAAAGGTTGAGTCATACAAATGATACCAAGATATTGAAGATCGAAGCACACTTGGGGAGGTTATAGTTGACACACAAAGATAAAATCAACAAAAGACCTTAGGACCAAGTAGTCATGCAGTCCACAGTTCTTGCCATGAACTTTATTTTGATGGTGAATCTGTTAAGCCCGTGTAGGAAGTATTCATCCTATAAGGCAAAAATTGATTGTTTGATTGAATTGTATTGAAATGTTTGTGATTGTTCACTGATAATTGTGTGAAAAGAACAAGGTTCTCAAATCATTCAGTCTTAGTGTGAATTTGTGTAAGTTTTGTTTGCAATCACTATTTTGATAAGCTCAATTTGATGGATTGAAGCTCAACGTCATGAGATTAGATGATGAATAGAAGAATTTGGACAAGATTATGGATGAAGAAAGAACTTGATTGGATTAGAAGAATGGTTTTGATAAGGTTGGGTTAGAAGAAAAAGATAGTTAGATAGGATGGAAATTGATTTGTTGGAAATGATTGGAATAAGGGAATTTTATTAGATTAGAGGATAAATGAATTGATTGCATGAATTGTAAGAAGTAAAAATTTATGGAAGGTGGAAGAAATTAGAACCAATGACAAGGGAGAACCAAGGAATGGTAAATGAATGGGAAGGGTGGGGAGACTATTATGGATGGGATGATATATGGATGAAATGAGAGGTGAAAAATATGGGGGACCAAAGGATATGGTATTAGACAATGGGGAGCCAAGGACCATGTTTCAAAGGAGTTAAAATGCCCCATACCAAATATAGGAAAATGGAAGTAAATGTGGTGGGAAAGTATGTGATAACCAATACCAAAGAAAATGCCAAGGACTATGGGATGCAAGATATTGATAGGTGTCAAGATCAAACATGTGAAAGTGGATGGAAATATGTAGGATAATGGATGGATATGAAAAGTGAGAATGAAAGGATGAAAGGAATAGGATAGTCAAGATCAAAGATGGACAAGGATGATGAATGGTAGAGAGGAATATGGAAGATATATAAGGAAGTACAGTATGGATGGGGCTTGCCACCATTGTTGAGTGCAAGTGGAAGAGGACAAGTGAATGGATGGATAAGTGGAATTGGAAGACACTAGATACAAAGGGAGGACTCAAGCATCTAGATACATGGATGACATCCCTTGATATTTATTTCTCTTTCTTTGTTATTTTCAAGGAATTTTTTACTATTTTCTCATAGATGTTGGTAGGATGGTGAAAAAAAGGATGAAATGGGTCGGGAAATGGAGGTCAAGGACTTATGAAAAAGTTTGGATTAAGGGGGTGGAGTGGTTGGTAGGAAGACATAGTTGATGAATGCTAGGTTGGAAGACTTGTGAATGAGTGGATGAAGGAGGTGGAAAGATCGTCATTAGCACACACCTAAAACATGATGGAAAGGAGGAAATCTTGGAGTATATGGATGAGAAAGTTTGAATTATGGGATATAGGGACCCAAAATGGATGAAGGAGATGATGGATTTAGGATAGTGGATTTGGGTACATAAGGACCCAAAATGGATTTGGAAAATGGAAGTTTTGAGGATTTACGGATGAAGGAAGCCTTTGGATTAGCAAGATTAGATGCCATTTTGAAGTTTTCCTTCAAATTCATTGCTTCATTAAGTAGCTTTGGAATCCACATAATTTTTGAATTTTTTATTTTAAACCTTTGTGGCCTTTTGATTTTTTCTTTCTTCTGGATTGTATTTTTCTTTTGTTGAACATGTCTTTTAGAGGGGACATGTTGATCCTTGCATATTTGTAGATTTTTGGCTTGATTTACTTTATCTTTGACATCCAATGTGCTTCCATTGGCCATGCTACAGGTGTATGAGGATAAATGGGATGTAGAGCTTATGGATGACATTATGGATGGTGAACATTGGAAGGAATTTAAGGATGTGTGCCTTTGTTGATATTTATTAGGAGCATGAGGGGATGAAGTGGAAGGATTGGATATTATGGATGTATGTATGTATGGACCCAAAATGGATGGAAGGGATGAAGGGTTTCGCTTTGGAACATAAGGACCCAAAATGGATGGAAGTGAGGAAGGAACGGGAATATGGATATAAAGGCCAAAAATGGACTTGGAATATGGTTGATGGGAATATTTAGGCTTGGATGGAGAAATTTTGGATTTGGAAGGAGTTAAAGGTGTACCAACATCTTGAGACATTATTTCTTCAATATGATACTTATTATTTCAATACAAGATGTAAGTCCATGTATATAGGGTTCATGAGTGGATTGGATAGGTGTGATAGGATCATGTGGAGGATTAGGATCATGAGGGGGATTATGAGGGATAATAGGATCTTGAGATGGATTGGGATCATGAAATGCAAATGAAGGGGTACTTTGATCTTGACTTATAGAGGATCATGTAGTGGAATGAGTGGATCATGAGATGGAATAGAATCATATAA
This sequence comes from Cupressus sempervirens, assembly GCA_028749045.1. Lineage (NCBI taxonomy): Eukaryota > Viridiplantae > Streptophyta > Pinopsida > Cupressales > Cupressaceae > Cupressus > Cupressus sempervirens. The sequence continues at coordinate 549,247,191 of CM053789.1, forward strand.
TGGAGTGGATGGAATGGAACCATGAGATGGAGTGATTTGATCTTGACATGGAGGAATTGTAGTGGATGAAGTGGAAGGAAAATCTTCATAAAGTGGAGGATCAATGGATGCTAACTCATGAGATGGAGGGGAATCAATAATGGGTGAAATAGAGGTAATGTCTTGATCTTGATTAGGAAGGGAATCATGAGATGGATTAAGAGGGATGAATGGATTTTGATGGATAGGGGAATTATGAGACGGGGAATTGCTTGGATCTAGAGGAGAAGAGGAATCCATAATGGCATGATTTGGAATAAGTTCTTGAGATAACATGGGGTGTATGACTTTGGGTGATTGGATTACTTCATTTTTAGTTTGGTACTTAGAAAAGCTTTCTACCAATGATTGTGCGATAAAGACATACTTATTACATGGTGAGGATTGTTAGAGTGGGGTTGCCATTGCACCAAAAGACCGATCTGTCAATGCTTGATACACTCACTCAACTTATAGTACACAGGAGGTGGTTAAGCCATTGTCACAAATCCTAAGGGGAGCACTAACCAAATTTCCAACAATCTCCCCCTCAACATTACTCGAGGGTCTGAGGATTTGAACCTATGACCAAACTCTGATACCACTTGTTAGAGTGGGGTTGTCATTATACCAAAAGACTAATTTGTCAATGCCAAATACAACCACTCAAATTATAGTACTCAAGAGGTGATTAAGCCATTGTCACGAATCCTAAGGGGAGCATTAACCAAATTTCCAACAGGGGTGATGTTGATTTTGGAGGATTAGGATTATGTGGTGATTAGGGGTTAGGTAGGGGATTGGGATGATGGTTTTGGACATTAAGCTCAAAGTATGGAGAATCACATGGAGGATTTGGGTTGGATGGAACATGAGGATTATGGAGTTGGAAGCATGCAAGGAGAGGATATATGTTTTGGAACATAGATTTTTGCTTTTGACCCCCATTTTTCCTAAGGACATAATTTTGGAGTTCTTCAATTTCTTGTGTAATGACATTTATGTTTGAGGATATGTGAGCTATGTTTGGAATCATATATGGATGAATGATAAGGAGGTGGATTTCCCTTATCAAAGGTAGAGAAAGAATATAAAATGTGAGATAGATTAGAATTGGATACAAAAATTTGAGGATTGATTTGGTATGTGGGTTGAATGGGAGGTATAACTCCATATTGCCTTTGAAGATCTTCAACCATTTGGTTAAGCCAATTCTTATCCATGGAGCTTAGATGAAGAATGATGAAATATTTGATGATGGGTGAAATATGACCTTAGGACTAGGAGAAATTTTGGAATTTGTTTTGATTTGATTTGGATTGGATTTGTTTTTGATTTGATTTGATATTGGATGAAGGTTTGAGATAACCTTGATGTAGATAAAGAACGTATGATATTGCAAATAATTAGATGTTGGATTTGGATGATGATATCTTCTTCCACTTAAAGATGGACAAATGATCCCAAGCTAGAATAGGATACAAAATAGATGACTCAATACATGGTGATGGACAAATGATCCCAAGTGAGAGAGTACAACTATGACAATATTTGCTAAGGATGAAGGTCTAGTATCATACATTGCATACATTCTTTCTTCCTAAAGATTGGTTTGAATCATGATGAAGGAGAAAGATGATTGATGATATTGATTTGAGTCAATCAAGATAGCTAGGATTAAAGTCCAAGATTTATGATGGTGCTCCTATGTCCAAAGTGGAATATTTTATGAAAAAATGAATTAGAAGAAGATTTGAATAGATGAAATTAGATAGATTGATTTTGGATGAAGATGTAAATGGATTGAATTAGGAATTGATTAGAAAGGAAATAATTTGACAACGGATTGGATTAAGAATCATGAGGATGAATCATTGAAAGAGGGAATTGGATCTTGATGTGAATTGTGAATCATGACTAGGATGAAGATTAGGGATTTGATTGAATAATTAAGAAGATGAGGAAATGATTAGGAGCATTGAGATTTTGAAGAGTGTGATGAAATGGATGAATAGAAGAAGTGATGTGGATTTTGGTTTTTTGTTTTTTGTTTTTAAAATATTTTTGGATTTTGAACTTTTATGATGTTTTTGGATTTTTTTGAAACATAACATGCAAAGCATACAATGAAATATGTACAAGAAAGGTTTAGATGGTGTGTCCCCTTCAACCAGGAGGGGGTGGAGGGAGGGGGGGGGGGGGGGGGGGTGGGGTTTTGAACACTCAAGAACGTCAAACACCAAGAGGAGACGGTAACCCAAATCTCCACCTTCACTTCCCAAATGCATAAATTTTTTTGGGGCTTAGCCAAGAGTGACAAGATTTTACTTCCAAGAGATGTGTCTTTTGATTCACCTCCCGATATTTATACTCTGTTGAAATGCTAGAGCTGAGGTCATCCCAAGGGGTGATGAAATCCCCAAGCAGGCCTCCTATAAAGTGTAAAACAAGACAGATTTTAGTTGTACATGTTTGTATATCAAGATTCAAACAATAAAACAACTAAAACTACTTGCATTTTACTAAGCTAAACAACCAATAGATATGAGTCCCACGCAACCTCAGAGCAGCTCAACAAGGGCACCCATGTGAACCTTGTTGGTGTGCTCTAGTTGGAGGGATGTGGATGTGCTCTCCCAAACACAATGATTTGATTCCCAAGATGATTTGAAATGGAATGAAAGATGCATAAAACTAACTAGATGAGAAGAGAATGCTTTAAAAAATGGTTATGGATGCAACCATGCTCAAAGAATTCAAGGATAATAAATATGGATGCAATAAAATAAACTAAGTTAACCATACAAATGAAATGAAGCTAGAAAAATATCAAAGGTAAGCAACAATGCAAGAAATTACTAAGATATCTAGAACTATACTAGCATGATAACAATGCAAATGAGGGAGATGAAGAATGCTTTAGACAAGGACTCTATTTATAGGCTTGAGAGAGGCCTTGGGGAGGTGGCATCTATGTGACATCTACATAGGCACCACAAGGGAGACACATGGACTAAGGAGACAAGCCATGCAAAGGTCAACATAAGCCTTTTTTGTGATTAAGATGACTCAAGGTGTGCTCACATATGTGTGAGCAAGTTTGGAGAAAGGAAAGGGGGACAAGTGTGTAAGAGTGTAAGAGGCTTTTGGAGGAATTAATGAAAAGGGGGCTTTCTTGGATTTTGAGTTGCTCACACATGTGTGAGCAACCATTTAGGGGCTAAAAGGTGTCTAGGAGGGTATTTAGGATAATAAAGTGGGATTAACTAGTGGGTAGGCTTAGGAGGATGAGAGTGATGGGTGGTAGACTAGGTTTTAGGTGGGATTAGGATTAAATTAAATTGGATTTAATTTAATCATAGGATTAGAGAATTTAATAAAATGGAGGGAAATTAAATAAATTGGAATTTATTTAAAAAGGTGATTTATGGAGCACTATGCATTAGATAAATTTAACACATTAGGGGAAAGTATTCAAATTAAATTTAAATACATAAGGGAAGTGAACCTATTTAATTAAATAAGTAGAAAAATATGAAAAATATAATTAATTATAGCGTTGAGGGAAATATTAACAAATTAATATAGTGTTTTGGAATGATTTTAAGCTTCTACAAGTACGTACCACCTCGCCCATGATAGTGGCTTTGTTTGTATCTATGTGATTCAAATTGTAATCAATAAGAAGCTCTTTTCCTCCATGTATTGATTTTATCACACATGCAAATACATAATTTCCCTAGTGCGCCTCAAATATGCAATTGGGTCACTTCTTAGTTGTCGCAAGTCGTGTACTATTTATAAAACCTATAATATTCCCTGATGCTTTTGGCCTTCCGTCAATGTATATAGCTATTGTTTTACTTTGTTCACTTACTTTTTCTTTTATATAATTTGATGTGAGTGCATACCTACACATACTTTTTTATATCTAATATTCTACATCCAACTACTATAATCATAGCAAGGTTTAACATACTCCATCAATTCAATAACCTTTTTGTAAGAGACCTTTATGCCATCCATGGAAAATAGGCCCAAATCATATAATGAGGATGGTGCTATGCGATATATCCTCTCTCCAATACAAAAATTAGTGTTTATTGGACGAAATTCATTGGCGACCCATGTTTTTGTAGATGTTTGTACCTAAAGGGCGCATAAGAGTCGCCTTTACTCTCATCATCATAAGAACATGACCCCACTTGAGCAAGGAAAAATTTCATGTTCTTATTGAATTTCTTTCCGATATTTTGATCTCAAATCAATCTCCTTGATTTAGACATACTAAATGTCTCACTTCTTCCATTCCTACATTTTCCTTGCTTGAGGAAGACAAATCTAACAAATACCTATTTGTTGGTACTTGAACTCACAAAATAAGAGAGGTAGGTGGCAATGAGAAGGATATTTTACAATGGTAAATGACATTAATCTTTATGGGGTTTACTAACTTATACCTGATGATCCATGAGACAGTGTAGGATGCTCATGAAAGAGCTTCATGTTTCTGCAATAGTAAATCAATTGTCTTATGTTAGCTAAAAAATTCATGATACATATACTCAAAATTACATCGAATATTAGCATCACATATGAATTATAAACAATAAAAGGTTATAATCATCATCACCCTCCTCATCATCCTCCTCCTCCTCCTCATCATCATGATTAGTAGAAGCATCATCATTGTGATTAGTAGTAACATCATTTGCATCAAGAGCATCATCTGCTTAATGTTTATATCTACACATATGGTTTTGAAAGAAAAAATTGGTGTAATTAATGTGTTTATCTGCAAAAATATTAGAAATGTTGTAATTAATGTTTATATCTGCACATATGGTTTTGAAATAAAAATTTGGTGTAATTAATGTGTATATTTGCAAAAATCTTAGGCATGTTGTACTTAGTGTTTATATCTGCGCATATGGTTTTGAAAGGAAAATTTGGTGTGATTAATGTGTATATTTGCAAAAATATTGGACATGTTGTACTTAATTTTTATATCTGCACATATGGTTTTGAAAGAAAAATTTGGTGTATTTATGCCCCTTCATTTTGATTTTGTTTAAGGGAAGCCCATCAATGGTAATATAAAACAAGAATACATTTTCTAAAAGTTTACAATTGTTCAAAAAAATTAATGTTTTACAAGAAAATGCACCTGAAGAGCTATTAGCTCAGAAGCAAGAACATGGTGTTGATATTAGATCTACCTTGCTAAATCCCAATGGGTTGGGCTATTATTATTTGTCCCCATCACATTCACTTTCATAGCCATGTTAGGGAGTTGATCTCACCTAGTTCATCATCATGACTTTGAAGTCCTTAATCACGATCTTGGGTGCTCAAATTAATGTCCAAGACATTTGTGCCTTAGGGCCCTATTTGATCATCATTTGAAAGGGCCTTAAAGTCGACCACAAAATATCTCTCAATATGTTTAGAGGTTTAGAGGTAATGCCACTCAACTCTTCACTGAATTTATTCTTCAACATCCATGGCTTCCATTATTGGGTTAGTGTATGGAGCCTTTATATCCAACCATTTGTTATAAGTTGGGGAATGCACTTCATGCTTGGCATGCAAGTGATGCATCTACATATGCAATTTTATCACCTTGAGAAATTGTATTTGATCTTGCTACCTGGGAACAACTGATTGTTCAAATTATTTTTACTTGAAAAAATATTTCTCCATCTTCAACTAACCTAAATCCTTACTTCTCCCAGTTGTATTGTTTCTCTATTGTTATATATTGTAGAATAGATTTTCAATTTCTTTCTCCATGTTTTTATGATGCATAGAAAAGCTCATATCATCTTAGGATAACACTAAGGAAAATGGTTGCAAATATGTGAATAAAAAACTCAAAAAGAAGTTCAATTAAATAAATAACTTGTGTATCCGATGTTATTTAATGAAATAATAAACCAGCTAATCGTCATATACTTATAACGACCAAAGTATGGACAAAGTAAGATCTTGGTACATATTATTTCAGCAAAAAATAGAGGGAACAAAATTCAAATAGGGAGTCATATAGTATCTAACTATAATTATGAATTAAACATAATATCAAAGACAAACCTGTTTACAATGTAATATCATTCTGTGTATTTTGTTAGTCGACACCAAAATCAATAACAAGACAATGAGAAAGAGAATAACATACTATTAATTTTAAATATTACATTAGTTTTATATGTATCTCATTCACTCAGAAGACTTACTTGGAAAACCTATGTCCCGCATAAATTTTTGAAAAAGGAAGGGTCCTAATAGGCCATATCCAAATACATAATGATATCCAACAACTCTCAAGATATAGCCATGTATAAGAACTGAAATAAAAGAGTTGAAAAAATAGAGTACCCATGCTTACAAACCATTACCTTCAAACCACATTTCAATATGAAACCACCCATAATTAAAATTGGAAATACTAGCTATAACATATTTTTAAATTAGAGCAAAAAAATATTATTTGCATATAGCTGATTTTTTGGAGTCGTTTGAGGCCAAGTAAACTATGTCATTGCATCCAAAAAGCCCAAAAACTTTATGATCAACTTATTGAAGTTTGCATTACAAGCACCAAAGGATCAAATAATAAACAAAAACACCTTCCAAAAGAAAAAGTAGCAAGAAAGAATTTCTATATTCCTAAAAAAAGTCATAATATGCAATATGGATTACAATGAAGAGATCAATTTCTTTTATATAAATTATTAGTCCTAAAATATGCAAGAGCTAACTCAAACAAATTTATATTATAATATAGCTAGATATGCAAGCTAGAAGTGCATGATATGCACAATGTATAAACTAGAGCCCAACTAGACTAGAATATTATAAATTTAGGCTCGATTAAGTGAACTTAAGTTATAGCATGAATGTACAAATATGTTCTTGATTATGTATAAAAATGTCTATGATGATATTCTTGAACATGTAGGCAATTAGTTAATGCAAGATTGCAAATTCTCTAAGAATGAATGCATGAATAGGTCCTAACAACAAAATACCTTATTAAGTACCCTTGCACAATGAAAACCTCTCAAAGTGAAGAAAAAGGAGCAAAACCACATGGTAAAAAAACCCTCTCCAAAAGAGAGAGATGTAACTATATGAAATGTAAAATAAAGGGAGGCCTCAAGAGGACCCCTCAAATACAAATTCCTTCATTGAAATAATCAAACAAAACTAAAGATAGCATGGAGATGCCAAAGGATTTACAAAGATGCTTACAACTTGTTCCCTTATCAATGTGTACTCCAAGTGGAGAATATCATCTTGAATCAATTGTTAAATATAGTGAACATGCAGATTTCAATACACTTAATCCTCTGATGCTCTATTAGATTGCACAAAATGTGAATAACACTCTAATTATCACACAAAAGAATAATGAGACCATTAGGAAGAAAGAGAAACTCTATCATTAACTAATTAAGCTATAAAACCTTTTGACTATTAAGAATTGTTACTTTGTACTTAGCCTTTGTAGATGATAATGCAATTAGAGATTAGTTCTTGAAAAAAAAACACAATAAGGCCTAAACCACGATAAATAAATAAAACAAAGCTAGAAGTAGAATTCCAATCATCAGAATCACAAACCCAATCTAAATCTTTGAAGCCAATGATGTAAGAGTCGATTGATGAATAATATGTACTTGAAAATGCATTTGATAGTTTGCCACTGACTCATGTGGACATGAGAAAAGTGAGCACATAAAGGTCAAACATAAAAAGAAATATTAGAACAAGTATGTGTTAGGTATCCAAATGAAATATCAACTAATAAAGAAGTGATATTGATATTTAAAACAATACCCATTTGAAAGAGTGTGGCAGTAGGCTTGGAATCAAGCATGCCAAACCTTTGAAAGCATGTCACTTTGGTTGACAAATGAAAATCACATGGAAATATTGAACAACCTCAATCCCAAGGAAATAGTGTAGATGCCCAAGATCTCTCATGTCAAAATCTCCATCAATGTTGACTAAACACTTTGAATCATAGGGTGAGATCTATTTGTAAGGACCAAATCATCTACATATAATACCAAGATAAAATTATACCCCTCTTGTTGTTTCCCTCTTGCTATTGAGTGTAAACTATGGGATAGGAATGACAATGAGTGAAACTAGAAGAGAGAGAAAAATAGTTCATCTTCTCCTACCAAGTCCCATGAACTTGCTTGAGGCCATATAACAAATGTTGGATACTACAAGAAACATAGAATTCCTAAAAAATCCCTATAATTGATCCATATAGATCTCCTCATGAATATTTCTATGTAACAATGCACTCTCTACATCTATTTGGAAAATTCACCATCCCTATGATGTTATTGTAAAATAAGTAAAATGACATGGATGCCAATGTTATGAAATATGTATGCAGCTGGATCATTTTTGATAAAGCTAACTGTTCATTTTATTGTACTTAATCTGATGATAGTTCTACAAGAATTTTTAATCAACCCAACTAATCAACAACTAGACCAATTTAACCAGGTTATGGCTTGTTTGTTTCTAAAAATATCTACTATGATATGTTTTTGTAAAATTTCTTGCGAACTCTGCCCATTTTTCATGGTTTGCATTATTTTTGTGCAGGATCTTGAGGTAAGTCACTTAGCATGGGTTGAGTGAGTTTTATTGTTTATTATTTGGATTTTGGAATATGTATGCAACTGGATCACTTTTGGTAAAGCTAATTGTTTACTTTATTGTACCTAATCTGGTGAAAGTTTTATAGGAATTTGTAATCAACCCAACTAATCAACAACTAGACCAATTTAATTGGGTTATGGCTTTTTTATTTCTAAAAATATCTTCTATGATATGTTTTTGTAAAATTTCTTGTGAAATTTGCCCATTTTTCATGGTTTGCATTATTTTTGTGTAGAATCTTGAGGTAAGTCATTTAGCATGGGTTGAGTGAGTTCTATTGTTTTATTATTTGGATTTTGGAATATGTATGCAGCTGGATCATTTTTTCTATTGTGAGATAATATGTAATAAGCACCTTAAAAGAGATCTCTCTGACTATATAAATAGATACAAGTTTAGAAGGAAATAAAAAGACATACATGTTTACAAGGAAAAGAAAAAAATTATTTACATATGTACCTCTTCTCACCCTTGAAGAAAATCACAAAGCAAGGGCATGACATGACAATGAAATCACAAACCAAGGGCACAACATGACAATGAAATCGTAGAGCAAGGGCATGACATGACAAATCATAGAGCAAGGGCACAATAATGAAATGAAGAGATCACAAGGGCATAGAAACCAAATGCACCAATCACAAGGGCACAACAATGTTCATAGCTCTCCATCCTTGTTTGGAGCTCTCCATCTCTTTCACGTGCAACTCTCAACAATTAAAAAAAATGGGAAAATGATTTATGTTTTTTTTTTTTTTTTTTTGTTTATGCTCTTAGGGGTGTCACAATTATGACTCAAACATTAATATTGCAACAACATTGGGAAGAATTTAAAAAAAACATGAAAATTGCCACACAAATTGCATCACCGTCACAAATTGTCATCACAATTTGACCCCAAATATTGTATGTGCCATAAAAATCAAGAATACAAGTAGAGATAAAAAATGGTCATATATAGGATGAGGGATCAAAGTTACCATCACTCATCTACTAGACAACATGCTGAAAGACAGATACTGACTCCTAAAATTTGGCTAAGTTTGAAATCCTAAAGCCTTGAAATTTCCTAGAATCTTTATCTTATCTTGGAGAGGTCTAGAACCTATCTCAAATGAATCGTCACATATATTAAAATATATCTTAAAACCTATCTCAAATGAATCATCCTTATATTAAAATATATCTTAAGTATAAGGAATTAAATATATGTCAACTTATACTTAAACAGTCTATTTAAAACCCCATAGAAACCTCTGTTGAACTAGGAAGTTGTGAAACCCTAAAGGGTACCTAGAACACCCTTTGATTTCGAACTAACAAGTTCGAAGATACCTTCTATTTTCCCAAGTGGGTTTTTGCAAAGATGTCAGGCCATACTTTTCTAGTATTGTACGACATTTCATAGTGCTATTATGTGAGATTTCATAGTATTGTTAGGTGATACTTTTAGGGATTGCGTGATAGACTTTACTACTATCATGTGATACATTACCAGTGTCACATGATAGAACTCACTACTATCATGCGATACTTTCTAGTGTCACACAATATTTATCCTTAAGGCATGTAATACTTTTCCAGTATCGCCCAATGGTGAACCACTATTGCCTAGACTCAAAATGAAAGATGAAATGCTAAATCAAAAAGACAAAAAGGGTAAGAACCTCCACATTGAGGAGTACCAGATCCACCAAAATGAGGCTTGGACACTTGAATGAAAGAATAACATGATGGAAACACAACTATCCATCTAATCCATAACAGTAAATGAAAAACATGCAGAAAGAAACATCACAATATACATAAACAACTAAACTCTTGCATGGTTCCTCCCAACTATAAGAGCATCATGAGACCTTGAAGGCACTAGCCATCTCCCATGCATAGCATTCCAAATTTCCAAGTAGATAGTCATAGTTTTCTTATGAGGGCATCACTACTACAATGTAATAACATCATAAGAACAAGAAGATCTAACATGCTAATCCAATAAAGAAATACATATTCCAACTAAGTGAATCACATCATCTAACCATATACTAAAAATCATAATAAAGGAATGTATCAAATAAACTAACATCACCTAAACATGATATCCAACCATTCCAATTAAAGCATAAATCACAAGGAAACATACTCCAGAAACTTGAATATACCAAGTGAAACATCAAGCATCAGTCACACTGGAAATAGACTATCTTTGTACACCAGTCCCCAACAGTCATATAGGTAGCTATGCCTCCCCATCATGTGGAACCCATAGGCCCACTCCCACCATGCTGATGGAGATAATGATCCAACCACAAACACACAAGGCAATCACCCATAGATAACACACATGCCAATCAAGAACCTAATACAACATCTATATGCTCATGAAGACAATACAATACATCAGGTCACTGGTCAGACCCTCTATGGATAACTATGCAGGGGCTCTAGTGGAGTGTCATTACTTCCCATTGGGTAGCACAAGTACTTCGAGCCTTTGATCAACTCCCTCGAGAGGCTAGACTTAGCATGTATCTTTGATCAACTCCTGTAGAAGGCTAGATACTGTGCCTTTGATCAACTCCCTCAGGAGGCAAAACATACACACCTTCAATCAACTCCCTTAGGAGACTATGTGTTCCTTAATATTATCTTTCATTAAGTTTATTTCTTTTCCATTTATTAATTTTAGTTATCACTTGTTAATAACCTCTTCAGATTACCTTGTCGACCACTTCTGAGCTGGGGTACATGAGAGAAGCCACTCCACATGTCTAGCCTACATACCCATGCTCATCTCATAATGAGTGCCCGTAGGCAATGCATATTCCCAACCCAACCCCGATGAACATAACTCCACTAATAAAAACTGACAGATTGGGCTTCACAAGAACTTGACAAATACAAACGTACATGCTTGTGTATGGGCGCACCAACACCACAAAGATCATAAAACAAGGGCTAGATGAGAACACAAGCAAAATAACACTCAACTAACCTATATCTGGGAGTATAGATTCTACCTAAATCCTAAAGAACAATAAAACAAAACATCATGACTCACTCCACCAGCCCAAATTTGGGAGTATGGGTTCTACACGAATCCCAATCACAAAAATGCTATGTAACAAGAACACACATTCTACAGGCCTCAATTTGGGAGTATGGATTTTACACGCATCCTAGTGCAAACAAAAGATACAATTGTGGTCAAATTTAAATCCTATGGATATTCTAAATCCATGACCAACACCATGCCAAGAAAACTTGAGAAAATTGGGTGGCATGCAAATCGAGGCAAAACCCTCTGTTAATGTTATAATTTTGTTGGATAAATTATATTATATATATGAGATATATAATATATGAGAAATATTATATATGGAATAATTAACTTGGAAAACACATAAAAGATCCATAAGTGCTCTTACAAGTTACAGATAGATGAATGATCCTATTTCACTAACATGGTATCAGAGATAGGTTCCCTACCTGCCTGTGAGACTTGAGATTTAATGAAAATAAAGAGTTAGTACAAATGAATAAACTATATTTGTAGATGATGTCATCGATCCTTAACCTTAGTTTGAGATGAAGTGGATGGAAAATAGGAAATTTCCTTATGTAGGGTATGGCATTGTAATTTTTTGTCTGAAGATTAGAAAGTAAATTCTTCTAGATCATGCGCAAACAATCCAATATTGGCGACTCTGTGGCTATTTATCAATAGCTTAAATATGTATTTGGTGGATGGTTTATGTTGAGGTATTCATTTACTCGTGCCTTACATAGACTTCATAGCTCAGGCTTCGATGTTCTACGTTTGCAGATCGACAATTGCTAAGGAGGGCTAAGTGAGAGTGCAATATTGGAGTTTGTGTGGCTTGCAATATGAACAAATTGAGAGATTGGGAAAGTTACTGTGTGGAAGTTCTTGTTATGGACTATTCTAAGAAATTTAGATCTAAGGAATCTAAAGAACATGTGATTGGTCTACAAGATGTAGAGGATAGATGTGAAATCTCCATGACATTGGTAGTCTAATTATATAACTATTTAGAACGATCTAAATAATGAAGATGATGGCAACGATATCCTTGAGATTTTGATCAATAAAGTTCTTAGAGTTCTATAATTGATGAATGTTGATAGCCTTTTATACTCGACTACATGTGCAGATCTTAATTTGGTAACTTCAATCCCTTGAAGCGAGTGTAATGTAGAGATACAGTAGTAGATGGAGATTTTCGTGTGTTATAGTCATTAATACACAATCGATCAGAGGAATACACTATAAAGCCAATGTACAATTGTTGACATTGGATGAAGTTGGACTTGAAGGCTATTATGGGTGTCATGATCGAATCTTTTAGTTGAAATTGCTTATTCCATAAGATATAATACTGTTGCCAAGCATTGTAACAGAAATGAGAACAACCAATGTAAAAGGCAACGAACGAGGACATAAGGATTAAATGGGATGCAATTTGTGATAAGGTTAGTCACTCTGCACTATACATGTACAAAACCACTAGCAGAAGAAGAGGACGTGGATGCCACTATACATGGAACATCAATATATATGGAATTATAATCTACAGGATTAGAATCGTGAAGCTGCCAGACTGTAGGCTTGATTTAGATCACATATGCAATATGGTTTTTGACAATCTCAACCTCTATCCATGTCGACAGTTCTAGTAACAGAATTATCTTTGAATGTTCTTGTTGTGGATGACAGTATCGCAGATCGAAAGCTTATTGAGAAGCTTCACAAGAAGAGCTCTAAAATTCCTAGAAATGAGAGAAACAATACTGTGCAAACCATTAAATCGAAGGTTGACATAGATAATCATCGACTATAGTATGCCAAGAATGACTGGCTACAAATTGCTGAAGTATATAAAGCCTCTCCCTGGATACAGGAAACTCCACGAAGGTAGCAACTCCAATGTTACATCTAAATACATTGAATGGAAAGTGAAACTAAAATAAAATAAAAATAAACTCATCACTAAAGTAAGCTAAACATGGTTGAACATTATGTGACATACATTGAAGATTGATGGTAAAATAAATGCTTGGAGACCAAGTCAAATCATACTTTGCATTTGACGGTGATAAAGGAGGGACCACCTTATTGTATGTGATTGAACCGTGCTAAATCAGGGAAAGAAAATAAGATCCATACCATAACTGTGAAGGGACATAAGCATTATAATTACTCCACTGTAGGGGATACCTCAACAACTTTAGGAGGAACGAGACCTGCCAACACGTATAGTGAAGGTTAACACAAAGGTACCAGGTGTTGGGACCAACACATAATGAGGTAAGTTAAGGAAAGGTATATCTAAAGCTTCCCTTGCATTATTGAAGTAAAGAAAATATAATCTGAAGTTACATTTCTTGATAAGGAGTGTTGAAATTAAAATTAATGAGAAGACTTATGAAAATCTCATGTACACCATTATTAATTGAGACTTATGGTGAGTGTGTAAGATATATATATATATATATAAAGAGATGTATGAGTGGTTTAAAAAGATGACATGAAAATTAATCCCACTTCTAAAGGGATTCATTATTTTGGCATCTTCCTTTAACTATAAGAGTTTAGGAACATTAAAAGATGCAATTTCATATTAATTTATTGGGAGTGGTTATAAATTAAAGATGATGTGTATCACAACAAAACTTATTATCATTATTGACTTGGGAGAAAGCTCAAGTATTTTGATCACCTTTAGCATATATGCGATGGTTGTCTCTACCAGTAACAATTATATTCTTTATTCAATGATGATAAAGCTAAAGGTTAAATGTAAAAGTGATCAAAGAGAATATAAATCCTTTGAGTGGAATATCATTCTCTTCTGAGTGGTAATCCATATATGAAGTAGAAATGAGTAAGTAAACAAAATAGTCATTGCTATCGAGTAAATAAACAACATATTAAGCTCTTACATGACCAAAGGGTGAATAGATGATACACAAAGGCAATCAAACAATAGGAATGTACAATGCGACATGTATGAGTGTGTCCCACCACTAAACAAGAGGAGCACATGGGTGTGGGACACATTGCAAAAGCCATACCAATGTGGATTGAGCTACAAGGAGATAGGTTGTGTGTCCAAATATAGGCAACTTTGTTGGCGTACCTATATGTTCAATAATATAAGAGTGGGAATCTAACATTGTAAAGGGGAATGATAACCAATGTTCTTTTCCCATTTGAACCGTCCTTATATGAGAGCAAAAAAGATGTACTCAAATTGTTTGACAAATTCTTACATGGAGACATTCTTGATTTGATGCATATGGACATTCATTGGAGCAACTTATTATTGCAGATAAGTATTTATTATCCTCAGGTATTGCATTTATCTACTCTTTGTAGTCTCTCTCTTATTTTGTATTTCTATAATTACTATAAAGAGCTATTTGCATTGATCTTTTCCTTTGTCTCTGAGGATGTTCTTGCAGGAAAAGAAGATTGGTACATTAGGCATGCTACCTGTATATGAGCAATGTTAGTATGCTAATAGAAACCAAATTTAAATAAAGCTTCTACAAAATAAACAAAATTCATAAACTTCAAGATAGACTAAGATGAGCTCTCAATTGAGAATATGAGACATTAATGGACTCTCTCAATAAGAAGCTCTCTTGTTGAGTGGCTTTGTCTAAATAGATAGGATGTATGCTCAAGCTTATGCTTTAAAAAGGGCTTCAAATGGAGTTGGAATTTGGGTGTGAGTGTATGTTTTTGATGTAAAATGGCTTCTTAAAATGGCATTATGACTTTACTTCATGGATTGTGTTATTTTGCAAAGGGGAACGATCCAATTTATAGGCAAGAGGCTTGAGGGATTGAGGGCTAAGATGCAAGGATGGGAAAAAGCTCATGGAGGGCTCAAATTGCATGAGAAGAGAGCACATGGATTGTGCTTCCTTACAACCAATCAAGGAGTGACACATGTCACATGGTGAGAGGATGGAGGAAAGGGGAAGGATGAGTCAACAAAGGAGGCTCAAGGGATAAAATCTTCATAAAGACCCTCATAATGGCTTGTAAGAGCAATAAAAAGGCTTGGAAGAGTCATTTATGGCCTAGTGGGCTTCATAAAGTTTTATGGTTGAGATATTTTGAGGGAGATGAGAGAAATTTTGACTTGGGCTTGATTAGGAGGATTTTAAGCTTGATTAGGATTGTGCAAATGATTAGAGGATGGATTAGGATGGTTTAGGATTAACTTAGGGATAGGTAAGTGGATGGCATTTAATGAGGATGGGTGAAGGAGGAGATATTTGTTAACTTTGGCTTGGGTTAGTAAGTCTTAACCCATTTTTAGGGAATGTGACAAGGTTAGGAGGGGATTAGGATTAGGTTTAAAGACATCTTCTAGAAGAGTCTAGATTTTGGATGAGGATAAAGACTTTCTAGAATAGTCTAGAATTTCCTAGGATGAGGATGAAGACTTTTTAGAATAGTCTAGAAATTCTTAGGATGAGGATGAAGACTTTCTAGAAGAGTCTAGAACTTCTTAGGATGAGGATAAATTAGATTTTTAGGAAATAAATAAAGTTTTATTTATTTCAAGGGTTTGGGTTGAGGAGATATTTATTAAAACTTTTTTAATAAACATGAGGATTAATATTTAATCTTAATTAAATATTTTGAGTTGGGATTAGGGGTAGGAAATGATGGGATTAGCCTTTAATCAAAATTAAAGAAGGGTTAGAAGATTTTGGAAGAGGTTAGTGGTCTTAAGGAAATTGGCCAAGTTTTGGGCAAAAAATAATTTATTTATTTATTTTGGGTTTTTTGGTCAATTTATTAATTAAATAATTAATAAATAAGGAAATAATGTTTAAATAAGATTTAAACATTTTTGGGAGGGATTCCTTAATTAAATATTTTTAATTAAGATAAAGGGATTTAATGGCATAAAAATAAATAAATAAATTAAATAAATAATTAATTAATAAATGATGATGTCATCAGAAATTTTTTAGAAAATAAAAATACTTTATTTTTTAAAGGTTTTTAGGTGTCTACACTACCAAATATCGTGTAGACTCAATCTTATGATAGTAGCTCCAAAGAAGCTATGATTGAGGATTCACAAATCATTTGATGATTAGGTTGGATAATATGAGTTTCTTGAAGCAAATATCCTTGATGATTGAAATTATGAGAGTGAGTCTGATAGTTCATTAGAGGCAACCTTGGAGAGAGAGAGGGAGTAGAAAATAAAAATGCTTCAATCAAACTTTTGATGATATTGCTTCAGAAGGAGTAGACCTTGTTGATGGATTCAACACTAGTCAAAAACTATAACAGCTAAAGGACTCTGATTCATGAGATAAAGTCTCATGTATGTAGGCTGGAAGGCCTTTATGCTATTAGGATACCCATTGAACTAGGGAAGCATGACATGACTTGCTTCTAAGAGGATAGAAGGATGATAACAGATTAAGAGGAAGTCTGGTACTTCATCGGAGAGAACCTTGAGCTAAGAAGTCCGAAAAGTTGATATCAAACTAAGAGGGAGAAACCTTATTCTCTGATATTTTTTACGGTGAATGTTGTGACACCACCACATGACAGTATTCATGGAGACTTCATGTGAACCTTTGATGTCATACATATATGAGCATGTCCCCTGTGTACATCATGAAGAAGTGACGACTTCTAAATGATTATCACTTGTATTAGGAGAAGTTGTTGTAAAGTGATGTCCTTACAATAACTTGTAGCATGATTCATTTTTTTGAAATTGATTCATGTAAAGGCTTTATCTTATAAATCAACAACTAGGTGGTTGATATCATTAATTTGATTATCTACAAGTTGCTTGTATAGATATATTTTTGGTACTTGGTGTATATCTTGCCTTAATATTTTGATAGGCCATTACCACATTGAGTACTTGGTGGATATCATTTAGTTGATGTTCTGATAGTCATTACTCAGAGTATTTGGTGAATATCATTTGATTGATATTCTGATAGGCTGTGCTCATGTTACCAAATATGATATCAAATAGTAATTGGTGAATATCATATGTTGATATTTTGATAGGCCAATACTTACATGATATTATATTCTAGAAATCTTCTGATCAAAGATTTCCTATATGTATTATTTTTAAAATATTACCTATGGTGTAATATCTATGTGTTTGATGCAGGAGCATCCAGAGGTATAAGGGCAATCCTGTGTCAACCAAAAAAAAAGTACTTAGACTTAGTTTCTGTTTCATGTGTTTTCATTTTTGGATACCCATTTGGGTCAAATAAAGGTTCCAACTCTCATAGTTCCACTATCAGTGTTCTAGGATAGAGTATTTGAACACCTTGGGATACATGTAAATGCTAAAAAAATAGGAGTATGTAATTGAGCCATCATTTTAGTGAACTAGAAGGTGTAAATTGGTTAAAAGATTGTAATTGTAATTTAGAGCACTTCAGAAAAAGAATCAGGTCGAAAGGCCCCACAGTTTGAAAGTTATTGCAATTTTTTAATTTTTGGAGACCTCTTAAGAATGCTTCAAAATCAGGTTAGGGGCATTAAATGACCTAAAAAAGGGCCAAAAAATGGGAGACAAGCTCAACTATTCCATAGGGCTATAGAGAACTTTGAGAGCTTTCCAAAAATGTAAACGATTCGTCAATCGGAGCTACAGTTGAAAAGTTATGCCTCCCGAAAGTTCGGTTACCATTTTTGGATTCTTCTAGATTTGTGTCTTCTAACGCAGCTTCTAGAGCCTTCTATTTGGTTGGTGGGTGCCAACTAGCACTTTCTAGAAATGTAATCCTAATCCTTAACCCTTTGGGGTCTATTTAAGAACATTTCTGGCATTGTAAAAGGCAGTTCGGAGTGGAGTTTGAGAGGAGGTACTAAAAGGAGAAATTATCTTCGAACTTATACTGTTGTAAGCCCTTAGGGCATGTTTTGAAGTCCATTTTCTCTGTACTAAATGTAATAGCATATTTACACAGTTAATAAAGTTTCCCCTTTCCTGTTCTGTCCATTTTGTGCTTGGGTTGTGTCCCCATCAAGTGGTATCAGAGTTGGTTTTCCTGAGTGTGTAGATAGAGCGCCGATTGTGAGGCAGTTTGCACCAGGACTGTGTGGTTGTGGGTTTGAGTTAAGAAGATGCCTCCATGAAGAGAATGTGGTGGAAGGGCCAGAGCTAATAATCTTGAGGAGGTTAGAGCCCTCCAAAGGCAGGTACAAGCATTGCAAGAGGAGCTCCGTAGAAGAACAAATGTTACCATAAGTGATGAAAGTGAGGAAGACAATGAAGAAGAAGAAATTGGACCAGAAGGGGAATTTGATGGGGAATTTTTGAATCAGGCAAAGGAAAGGCTTTTTAGGGCCATTAATAAGTTTGGGAAAAGACCTACAATTGATGTGGGTGTATTTTTAGGAAATCTGAAACCAGATGAGTTGATCGATTGGATCAATGAACTGGAAGAGTACTTTGAGTATGAGGATATCAGGGACCCAGATGGGGTTAAGTTTGCAAAGGCCAAACTGAAAGGGCATGCCAAAATCTAGTGGCAAGAGGTTCAATTGGAAAGAAATAGAAGAGGAAAGGATAAGATCACAAGGTGGGATCGCATGGTGGACAAACTAAAGAAGCAATTCATTCCTGTTGATTACAAGCTTGATTTGTTTAAGAAGATGCATGGGTTAAAGCAAGCAGGAAAACCAGTCCAAGAATATAAAGAGGAATTTTACCAACTTCTGATTAGAGTAGGGCATGCAGAAGCAAATAAGGAGAAGGTTTCTCATTATATTAGTGGGTTGTGACCTAGCATCCAGGAGGAATTAAGTCTGGTAAGAATAACTAGCATTGAAGAGGCATACCAGTTTACCCTACAAGTTGAAGAGAAGCTAAATAAGAGGTTTGAAGGGAGACAAAGAAGGCACGGTCAAGGAGGAAGGGGTAGTGGTAGGTCATCTGGAGGCCGAAATGAAACCCAAAAGAAAAATGAAGATGTGGGTACTAGCAGGAACCAGAGGAATGAGGGTTTCAACCGCTCCCGTGATCAAGACTTTGGAAATCAGAGAGGAAGAGGTAGAGGACATGGACAAGGAAGATGAGGCTTTTGTGGTACTTATTTCCATTGCAATGAAGAAGGTCATCATGCCTTTGAATGCCCTCAATGAAAAGGAAGGACAGATAGGAGAGCTGATGGTCAAGCTAGGGTTGCTCATGTGGATGAGGATGCACAATCATCACATTCAAAGGATGCAAAAAGAGGAGAGACTTTAGTAAATGAAAGGGTCCTACTAAGTGGTGAGATTGAAATAGGACAAAGGAGGGGTTTGTTCCATACCAGATGCAAGTGTGAGGATAAATGTTGTGATATGATCATTGATGGTGGTAGCAATGATAACTTGGTATCAGAGGAGATGGTCTCTAAAATGAAGCTCAAGAGGGAGAAACACCCCCAACACTATCAAATTGCTTTGGTGAAAGATGATCATAAGGTCCTGGTAAGTGAACAATGTTTAGTGAAATTCAAAATTGGGAGTTACCATGATGAAGTTCTCTGTGATGTTATTCCAATGGATGTTTGCCATCTATTATTGGGTACACCGTGGCAGTTTGATAGGCATGCAGTACATGATGGTCATGCAAAAACATACTCTCTAGCAAAGGATGAAGTTCACCACAAACTGAAGCCCATGAAAAAGGAAGGTGAAAAGGTATGTAGCAGTGTTAGGATTTGTCTTGTTGATGGAAGGAAGTTTTTAGATGGCATGAAACATCAGTGTATGTGCTATGCTTTAATTCCTAGGAAAGATAAAGAAGGTAGTAGTAATATACCACTTGAAGTTTCAGATTTACTAGGTGAGTTTGGAGATATTATCTCTGATAATGTTCTAGAAGGATTGCCACCAGTAAGGAAAATTAGTCATCAGATAGATTTAATCCTAGGAGCTAGTTTTCCTAACAAGGCTTCTCACAAGATGACTCCTACTGAAATTGAGGAGCTAAATAGACAGGTTCAAGAGCTATTGAGGAAGGGCTTGATTCGGGAGAGCCTAAGTCCATGTGCGGTACCTGCAGTACTGGCACCAAAGAAGGATGGAGAGTGGAGGATGTGTATAGACTCTCAATCTATAAATAGGATAACCATCAAGTATCGATTTCCTTTGCCAAGAATGGATGATCTTATGGACTACTTGAGTGGAGCTTAGTACTTCACAAAGATAGATCTCAAGAGTGGTTATCACCAGATACAAATTCGAGATGGAGATGAGTGGAAAATAGCCTTCAAGATTGAGAAGGGTCTTTATGAGTGGTTAGTCATGCCCTTTGGATTGACGAACATCCCAAGCACCTTCATGCGGCTTATGAATGAGGTACTTAAGAAGTTCTTGAGAAAATTTGTTATTGTCTATTTGGATGATATTTTAATTTTCAGCAAGACTTTGGAAGAACATTTATTGCATATTTGTAGTGTCCTTGAAAGGTTAAGGGAAGAGAAATTGTTAATTAATCTGAAGAAGTGTATCTTTGCAAAAAGGGAATTAGTCTACTTAGGGTTTGTTATATCACCTGAAGGTCTCAAAATGGATCCAGAGAAGGTAAAAGCCATCTTGGAATGGCCTACTCCAAGGTATGCTACTGAGGTAAGATCATTTCATGGTCTGGTTAGTTTTTACAGGAAATTCATTAAGAATTTCAGTGGCATATGTGCACCCCTGACTGACACAATAAGAGGGGATAGAAAAGAGTTCAAATGGACTGCGACAGCTGTTAGAAGTTTTGAATTGCTGAAGAAGAAGGTGATATAACAACCTGTGTTGGCACTTCCAGATTTTAGAAAGGTTTTCCATGTGGATTGTGATGCAAGTGGTAGTGCTATTGGGTTTGTATTAAGCCAAGAAGGTAAGCCTATTGCATGTTTTAGTGAAAAATTGAGTGATGCAAAACGGAAGTATTCTGTTTATGATCAAGAGTTCTATGCAATAGTTCAGGCCTTAAAGAAATGGAGGCATTATTTATTGCCAAAGGAATTTGTTTTATATACAGATCACCAGGCATTATAGTACCTAAATAGCCAAGGTAAATTGAATCAGAGGCATATGAAGTGGGTAGAATTCTTGCAGAGCTATACATTTGTGTTGAAGCATAGAAGTGGAAAATCTAATAGGGTTGCAGATGCACTAAGTAGGAGACAGTTGTTGCTTACAGTAATGCAGGTATAAGTAGTTGGGTTTGATGAACTCAAGAATCTATACCCTGAGGATCCTGATTTTGCTAAAGCGTGGAAAGCTTGTAAGGAGCCTATTGCTATAGACAGAACTAAGTGGTTAGACTATTTGATTCAGGATGGTATGTTATTCAAGGGCAGTCAATTATGCATTCCAAGGAGTTCCATGAGGGAAAATCTTATTAAGGAGAAACGCAGTGGAGGGATGGAAGGACATTTTGGTCGAGATAAGACCATTTCCATTCTTAGAGAACATTATTTTTGGCCTCAAATTTCATAGGATGTAAAGAAGTTTGTACAAAGTTGTTAGATTTGTCAAGTTGCCAAGGGATTTAGTTACAATACTGGACTGTATCAACCATTGCCTATTCCATCAAAGCCATGGGAGGACATAAGTATGGATTTTGTTCTTGGATTTCCAAGAACACAAAGGGGTAATGACTTAGTATTTGTGGTGGTTGATAGGTTCTCCAAAATGGCATATTTCATTCCATGCCACAAAACTCATGATGCTGTCCATATTGTAGACTTGTTTTTCAGAGAGGTGGTAAGACTACATGGTCTTCCAAGGAGTATAGTTTCTGACAGAGATACTAAATTTGTAGGGTATTTCTAGAGAACATTGTGGAAGAAGTTGAGAACAGACTTGAAATTCAGTTCCACACATCACCTGCAGACTGATGGCCGAACATAAGTGGTAAACAGAAGCCTAAGCAATTTGCTGAGATGTTTAGTTGGGGATAAGCCCAAAGGGTGAGATTTGATTCTACCACAAGTAGAGTTTTCTTACAATAACTCTATAAATAGGAGTACTGGTAGATCACCATTCCAAATTGTATATGGAAGTAGCCCAAGGATTGCACCAGAATTGAGGAAGATAGAGCAAGGGGAGAGGACAAGTGCTAAAGCTGAAGAATTTGCTGAACATATCAAGCGTCTACATGAGGAGGTTCAGGCACACATTACCAAGATGAATCAAGAGTATAAAGCTAGGTCTGATCAAAGGATAAGACATAAGGAATTCCAAGTAGGGGATCTAGTCATGGTACACTTACGGAAAGAAATATTTCCATCCGGTACTTACAACAAGTTGAAAATGAAGAAATTTGGCCTCTGCAAAATTATGAAAAAACATGACTCAAGAAATGCATATGAGGTGGAGTTGCCAGATGGTATTCACATTTCTCCTATTTTCAACATTGCAGACTTAACAGAGCATCATGATGATGGTGCAGATGAGGAGTTGATGTTAGAGCCATGTCCAATTCCTGCTTCGGAGAAGGAGGAGATAGAAGACATTCTAGATCATCGTGTGGGTAGGAGTACCATAAATAGGTAGTATGAAGAGTATTTGGTCAAGTGGAAAGGACGGCCAATAGAGGATTCAGCTTGGATTTCAGCAGCTGAGGTTTCTCATTTGGGATTTCCTCTACCATTCATAAAGTGACAGGGTCACTTTTCAATCTACCCTGGGTGTCTGATGCAAGAGCATCTAGAGGTATAAGGGCAGTCCTGTGTCAACCAAAAAAAATGTACTTAGACTTAGTTTCTATTTCATGTGTTTTCATTTCTGGATACCCATTTGGGTCAAATAAAGGTTCCAACTCTCACAGTTCCACTATCAGTGTTCTAGGATAGAGTATTTGAACACCTTGGGATACGTGTAAATGCCAAAAAAATAGGAGTATGTAATTGAGCCATCATTTTGGTGAACTAGAAGGTTTAAATTGGTTGGAAGATTGTAATTGTAATTTAGAGCACTTCAGAAAAAGAATCAGGTCGAAAGGCCCCACGGTTTGAAAGTTATTGCAATTTTTTAGTTTTTGGAGACCTCCTAAGAATGCTTCAAAGTTAGGTTAGGGGAATTAAATGACCTTGAAAAGGGCCAAAAATGGGAGATGAGTGAATTTGGTCCATAGGGCTATAGAGTGCTTTGAGAGCTTTCTGAAAATGTAAACGGTTCGTCAATCGGAGCTACGGTTCAAAAGTTATGCCTCCCGAAAGTTCGGTTACCATTTTTGGATTCTTCTAGATTTGTGTCAACTTCTAATGTAGCTTTTGGAGCCTTCTATTTGGTTGGTGGGTGCCAACTAGCACTTTCTAGAATGTACTCCTAATCCTTAACCCTCCGGGGTCTATTTAAGAACATTTCTGGCATTGTAAAAGGCAGTTCAGAGTGGAGTTTGAGAGGAGGTACTAAAAGGAGAAATTATCTCCAGACTTATACTGTTGGAAGCCCTTAGGGCATATTTTGAAGTCTATTTTCTCTGTACTTAATGTAATAGCATATTTACACAGTTAATAAAATTTCTCCTTTCCTGTTGTGTCCATTCTGTGCTTGGGTTGTGTCCCCATCAATGTTTTATCCTTCTTCATTAAGAGGGAGTGTTAATGTTATAATTTTTTTGGATAAATTATATTATATATATGCGATATATAATATATGACAAATATTATGTATTAAGAGTGATATATATACATACATATATGTATGTGTGTGTGTGTGTGTGTGTGTGTTTGTGTGTGTGTGTGTATCTTGTTATAAAAGTTAATATGTCAAAGGGACATGTCTCTTCAAGAGACATGCCTCTTTATTTCCTATATATATTTATTTGTATAGTAAGTTGGAAAACACATAAAAGATCCATAAGTGCTATTACAAGTTATAGATAGATGAATGATCCTATTTCACTAACACCCTCAAAAACCTAATGTTTATGAAAATCAACAAAAATAAAACCCATTCTACCCTCAGGTAGATGAACCACATAAAGCCAATAAAAATTGGGTTTGAGTTTTGTATGCAAAAATGACAAGCATAACGATGCCAAACCCCAAACCCTCATCTCGAAAAATAGGGAAATTCTCATACTTGCCCAATTGGGTAGAGCTAACACTCAAAAATGGAGGGGAACCCTAGTTCTAAGCCTCCTAACAAAAAACTACCAAAAATAATAATAGAAATAGAGCCGAAATAATAAAATAGAAGAGCCCTACTTGACAGCGAAAAGGGGCAAAATGAGAATCTAAACAATAAAATAAAAATCCCGTAGAAGTCACCAAAAATTATGGCAATCCAAGATCTTCCCAAGCTAGATCTAATGAGATTGATCTCATGATGATCCCATGCCCGTAGCTCCTACAGTGAACAAAAACACAATCCTATAGAAGAGGATTTTGAAATTTGCTCTCAATTTTCTTATTTCAGAAAGTGAGAAGAAAGGAATAAAATTCCTTTTTGGATACTTATTCACGTTTCAAGTAAATAATAGATTACGGTAAATAACCATGTCATTGAGTTAAACCATAAATCAACCCAAATGAAAACAAGATATTCCAAGTAATTGGAATTCATCTACAAAAAAGCTATCGGGAATAAAATAAAATAAAAAAAAGCTCAAAATTCCCTTAAACCAAAATCATAGAATTCCTTAATAACTTTTGTTACAAATGTGAACTTCTAAATGCACAGAGACACTCATGAGTCTAATCACATAATGCAAATGAGTCCAGATTTATTAAATCACTAGAGGGTTTAATTTAAACAATTAGATAAGGTACGTCGACCATACAGGGATGACATTGATTAAATATGAATAACTGAATCACTAATTGCATGTGCCACTGCTAGGAACATAAATCTTGCACACTAAAAAACATGATGAAGTGAA
The DNA here is from genome assembly GCA_028749045.1 of Cupressus sempervirens. NCBI lineage: Eukaryota > Viridiplantae > Streptophyta > Pinopsida > Cupressales > Cupressaceae > Cupressus > Cupressus sempervirens. Next base: position 549,272,807 of record CM053789.1, read on the forward strand.
ATTGCATATAATAATATAGCTGAAGTGATAATTACATTAAATCACTTAATTTAACCATTTATTTAATTGTATAGAAGTAATCCATTTACATTACTCACTTTCACACAAAACATCACAAAGCAAGATCATCAAGATTGCATCCTTCAGGATGAATTATAGAAATCCATTGGGAGAGGCACTACAAATCATTTCATAGTTCTCCTCAATTTGAATATGGGAGAATCCCCAATTAGAAACTTTTTAAAATTTGAATAAATGTGGTTTCTTGACTCCTCTCTTTTACCCCTATTGGAAACCTGGTGGAAGGAAGCAAAAGTCTTGGGGTCCAAAATGTGTAAGGTACTACAAAAATTAAAAATCATTAAGAATTAGCTCATTCATTGGAATAAATCCAAGTTCAGAAACATCTTTGATCAAAAAAGGGAAGTAGAGACAAAAATAGAATAGGTAAACGTAGAAGTCATGGTAGTAGGTATGGGGGAGAACTTTATACCTGTGGAAAAAACCTAAAATTAAAGCTAGAATAAATTAAATTCTAGCCAAAGAAGAAGTCTATTAGAGGCATAAATCCAGGGAGACTTGGCTTAACAAGGGGATAAGAATACAAAAAACAATTCATAATAGTACAAAGCTTTGAAGGGATCAAAACAAGATTTCTAGGATCAAAGCTAAGGATGGAACTTTTCTAAAGAATCCCTCAAAGGTGGTAGAGGAGGCATCTTCCTTCTTTGATAATATTCTCAATTAAAACTCCTCAAAGATAAATCAACAAGAGTTCCTCAAAAACATTCCAAATATCATATCCCTAGATCAAAACAAAGCCCTCATGGCAAGACTATAAACTAAAGAAGAAGTGGAAATTTCTCTAAATTAGATGAAATAGACAAGTCCCCTAGCCAGATGGTTTCTCGACAAGATTCTTCCAAAAATGTTGGCATTTCTTAGGAGAAGAAGTTATAGAGGCTCTGGAAGGAATCCATAACTCAATAGGGATTCTCAAGGAAGTAAATCACACATTCCTAGCTTTGATACCTAAGAAGAATCTCCTGAGAGCTTTAAGGATTATAAATACATAGCTCTCTATTATACTTTGTATAAACTACTAACAAAAACCATATCCAGTAGGCTTCAAAAGCTATTACCATCTTTCATTAGTGAAGAACAAACTAGTTTTGTCCTTGACAAATCAATATATGATGGGGTTGTTATTGATCAAGAAATTATGCACTCTTTACAATCCAACAGAAAACCTTGGATGCTCATAAAATTGGACATAATAAAATCACACAACAAAGTAAATTGGTACTTCGTATGCAAATGTCTCTAAGAATTTGGATTTTCTAAAACTTGGATCAACTTAATCTTCAAATTTGTCTCCACTCAAAGATTCACAGTGCTAATTAATGGATCCCCAGAAGGATTTTTTGCTCCCTCAAGGGGGCTAAGGCAATGAGACCCTTTGTCTCTTTTCTTGTCTATCCAAACATTAGATGCCCTAGGTAGAGCATTCCAAGCTAATTGTTCTAACAAAATGTTTAAAGGAATTCAACTAGCAAGGGATGATGAACCGACTACCCACTTGCAATTTTTGGATGACACAATGCTATATGGGGAAGCCAACATCTTAGAAGCCAAAAACATTAAAAGAATTCTTAACAATTATATGGAGGTATCAGGACAAGAGATCAATTTGGCCAAATCACAAGTCTTCTTTTTCAACACTAACCCCTCTTTAGAATTATGTATCGAGAAAGGCCTAAATATTAGAAAAGGAACTTTTCCTTGCAAATACTTTGGTATCCATCTTGAGACAAGGAGGAAACATTCAACCATCTGGGATGGTTTAATAGGAAAGATAAATGCAAGAATCCAATAATGGAAAGGAAAATGGAAAGATCTAGCAGGAAGATTAACCTTGCTAAAATTAGTTCTCACGAGTATCCTTATCTACCACCTTTCAGTCTCTAGCCTACCTACTCAAAAAATAGATGTTTTGAACAAAAAATTTAGGTACTTCCTTTGGAAACGATCTAATAACAAAAATATAATTTCATTAATGGCTTGGGAGAAGGTTGGTAGGCCCAAATTCAATGAAGCTTTTGGGATAAGAAACCTTAAAGACCAGGCCTTAGTCCTTGGGGCAAAATTGGTATGGGGAATGTTTAGGAACCCACACTTGAAATGGGCAAGAATTCTATACAAAAAATACCTTGATCCAAGTGATCCCCTTAGTCTCTTGAGGACCAACTCTTGCTTGACGAGATCTGGTATATGGAATTTCATGATCAGTTGTAGATTTATCATCTTAGACAAAGTTACTTGAAAAATAAGGAAGGGGGATAAGGTGAAAATTTGGACAGACTCTTGGGAAGGACATCTTATTATTAACAAGATAGGTAACTTCCATATAATAAAAGAAACCTTGGAAGATGCTTAGGGTCCTTACCTTTGTAATTATGTGGTTTTAGACAAATCATCTTTAGAAGGATGGAAATAGAAATCTCTCCATATCTTTAATGATTCCTAGTTAGAAAAAGACCTTTTTATGTTCATCCTTAAAAATAGAAGATAAGTTGATTTGGGAAGGCTCTAAATCAAGGGAGTTTACAGTAAAAGAATGTTATCATTTCCTAGTGGAAAGGACAAATTGTCCCAAAATAGAGCTACCGTGGACCTTATGTTGGGATGCAGTCTACCTTCCCAAGGCAAGAGCTTTCTCCTAGCTTGCTCTTAAAGGGAAAATTTAGACTTCTAAGAAATTCAATAGAATGAGACATGAAGGCCCCCTTCATTGTCTTCTTTTTGAAAAGGAAGAGGAGGATTCCAACCACTTATTAGTAAATTCTGACTATGCTATCATGTATTGGAACTAGTTCTTTAAGAAAATGTCCTTGAACAAGTCTTCCAAACTCTATCCACTCTCTTTTCTTATCTTGGCCTATTCTGAACAAGGACAACATTTTCAGAGGATTTTGGGTAATTTCTCCTTCCATAATTTTGTGTGAATTATGGAAGGAAAGGAATTGGAGGATATTTAGGAATGCGAAGATGGATTACCAACAACTAATAGTGAAAATTGAAACCCTAATCATTGAAGCCATCAATAGTAAGGTATGAAGTAATAGAGGATCTCATATACCCATGATTTAGTGGGATGGATCTATGAGAAATAGATGGATGGGACTTAAACTATGTCCCTTTATAGGAATAGGGAAGATCAAGAATGAAAGGGAAAGATGTGTCTAGACTCCTCCCCAAAAGGATTGGGTGAAACTTAATTTTAATGGAGCCTCCCAGGGGAACTCGAGAATTGTTGGCATTATTTTTTGTATTAGGAACCATAAGGGGGACATTTTTCTCAAATGCTATAACATATTGGAATTTCTTCTAATAATTAGGTATAATTAAAAGCCATTGTGGAAGGCCTATGGCTATGTTAAATATTCAATTTCAAATATATTAAAATAGAGGGTGATTCTGTCATCATTGTTTATGCCCTCTGCAAGGGCTCCATGCCTAATTGGAAATTAGAATAACTACTAGCAAAAGCCTCTGAGTTCCTTCAATCCTTGAAAAAAATTATCATTACCCATATCTATAGAGAAGGGAACATCCTAACAAATCCATTAGCAAATGAAGGAGCTAATGGAACTAATAAAACTAGTATAACTCAAAGTATTTGGTCAAATGGCCAACCCAACCTAAATGATATTAATAAGGATATCCCAATTATCTCCTCTTTATGAAATTTGTGACATCAAATAACATTTTCAAACCCATGTTAGCCTAGTAAATAATCTGGCTAATAATGGATCTAAATGGAAGAGTGAAACCTAGGTGTTCCCTCTTTAACCCTCCTAAACTTTTTCTAAGTTAAAATTAGCTATCTTTTTAATATTTTTTTTTATTAATTAATAAAACTTTCATTGCAATCCTCAACTTTAATTGATGTCTTTCTACTTCAATACTAGTATGAGTGGGGTCGAGGATTCTATCTCACATTTATCATACTTATTTTCCCTTTATTAACTTGATTCTTGAGGGAACCTAATGGATTTCATTTATGAGGAAATTCATTTTCTTATCCCAAGTATCATTTTTCCATTTAATTTTAATCTTGGATTTACTTTCAAATTAATGCCAATTTAATGCTTTGATAGGGTGGCAAGCACCCGCCATGCATCTAACACCCTAATCTTTGTGCAAGCCTTAATTACATTTATCTCCCCAAGAAATAATGAGGACTTGTTCATTATTTCCTTCTATTTCTTAAGGAATGTTTGGATGTTATTTTCATTCAAAAATATGGATACACCTATTAAGCTTAACTCTCTTGCTTGATTCATGGCCTTTGATCACCCCATTAAGATACAAAGAATTATGCAATTTGTCTCCATTAGGAACAAAGTAATTTGGGGATATATTATCTAATGCCTAGGAACTAAATACATAAATTTTCCTAATAGTTTCTGCTCTAATGCATATATTATTTCTATGTTTATAGAAGTTACCCACCATTTTTATGTTGATAATGAGCTCATTGCTAGTCTTTGTTGTGAACTGTTTGACGAATAATTATTGGGTGATCTTGACATTGTTCTTGTAAATATTAGCGGGGACCTTAAAATTCCCTTGGTGGCCAATTACAATATACTCTACATTAGAGGCATTCTAGTCCCCACCTACCCGATAATCTTTATTGAAGATTTGGAAGGCTTCTAAGAGGATAGGGGAGTTTACCATAGGAATTATGGGCTCCTAATTTAATAGTGTTTGAATAACTAGATAAGATGAAACAAAATACATCTAAGGGCAGATAATTCCTATGATGGATGCACTTTGAATACAACATGCTCCAACTATAGGGCTATACTCCTTCTACACTTTAGGCTTTGAAAAACCTAGAGGGGTAGACCTTAGATACATCCATATGACCAGTGCTAAAATATAGATCTAAATCTTAACAAAGCATATTGAAATCCCAAATTCTTCTATACTCATGCAATAACAAAGGTATGCATTAGCTAATTACAAAACCTCTGCATTCACAAGCTAAGTGAAGGTTATCCTTCTAGCTATACAACAGAAAAGGGAAAATGATTTTGATATTTGATGATTCAATAATAAACCAAGTATGAAACAACAAAGTTTGCAATTTCCTAGCTGAGATCAATGCCCTATCCATGAGGGCATGGAGTCATGAAGAATAAACCATTGCATATAAACTTGTGAAACAACTTCAAATCTATATAGTAGTGTCTTAAAATACCTCACATTAATAATTATACTTCATCCTTCTTATCAAATCCTTGTGTTCTAGACCAACAAATCCCTAGTATCTATCAAGAAAATTTAATTAATCCCTTGGATCAAAGCATGAAGACAAGTTAGTAACTCATAAAAAGATAATGGAAGAAAGAAACATTGCTTCATTTCATCCTAAAAATTAATTGATTAATACATTGGAGAGAACCAAACCAAAACATCTTTTCATTAAAATATTTTCTATTCCTCATATACAATGATAATGAAATTAAAAACTCAAAGACCCATAATGATTCAACAACAGATCCCTTCAATTTTTCTCATGAAATCTATAGAATATATTATTCATACACAAGACAATGCTAGAAATGGTGAAAACACAACCATGAGAACTTGCTCAAAGTGATAGAACCAACCATGTACAATGAAAGAGAATGAGAAGATATAGAAAGAGAAAGAGGGTCAGATCTGACTTGAAAGAGCCAAATGTCCTCTTCAAAATCCATGTGATGTTGTTGAAAAGATTCTCTCATCTCTTCTCTTCCAACTAAATAGGTGCCAAATCTACTACTAAAAATTGTGCCAAACTTCATCAAAAGGTTTTCATAGCAAGATAACACTGCTAGGAACATCCATGTCAAATTAGGAGAAAACTGACTTGACGATTTCCCTAGAAATTGAAAATGAACCTCCAAGCTAAAAGCAAGAAAACTTGTTGAGAATTCTCATGTTTCACAATTCTTTGAATAAATTTTTACTGGTTGGACATGCACACAATTCGACTGTAAAAATGGAAAGCTCATCCTCTCCCCTTTCCAATGGTATATAATAGTCATATGTTGTGACAAAAATGATGTCCTAGGCCTTTGAAATGTGTTAACATATTTCATTTTACGATAAAGTTTAGACTTTATATCATAACACAAGTTATTTGAGATTTTTCTCCAAGTGTGCATGTTCAATCTTATAAGGGAAAACATTAAATTTTAATTTAATTTGTTTTCCTTCCTAATTGGGTCAAACTTGGTCAACTACAACTAGGCTCATTTTCTGTCACTTCGCAACCTCCATCCTCAAACTAGATCTAACCACTGAGAGGTCATGACTAATCACTAGTGGTTAGTCACATCATCTTAACCACCAACCTTAACCACAACTGCAACCCAAAGATATCACACTCAAGCCTCTCGCAAATTTTCCAACAATTTTGCTTAATTACATCTTTGACCCACAAACTCTTGGTAATCATCAACTTGACCATTATGCAACCTCAGGACCACTTATTGCTAATAATGTCTTTGGACAACAAAATTGTGATCTCTCACAGATTCATCATCAATTTTCCTTAATTGCATATGTTACACTAATAAAAAGCCTTATCATTTTCTTCATTTTGGTTTTTTCCTATCTCCAAAGTTGAAGTTGAAGTTGAAGTTGAACCATTCATTTCATCTTAAGTTCAAGTTTAGGTTAGAGTTAGCTGTGTAGGAGTTTTTAAGTAAAGACCTTCTTTTGATCCTAGTCCTTTATTGATAGTCCATCAAATTGAAGATTTGAAGTCGAAGTTGAACTTGAACTTTTCAACTTCAAGTTCAAGTTCAACATTATTCTTAGTGATAGATTGTGGCTCCACTATTCTTGCAGGTCTTATTTCAAATGGGAATTAAGTGTAGATCTTTGGAAATCATACACAATGGCATGATCAGATGTTGAAAACATGATGATAATGACAATTGGGAGGCATGTGTCAAAGTACAAGTCATCATCAAATGGAGTGCAATTACAAGTCGAGGTCATTCAAGTGTGAGATCGTGTGCCAGTTTGACATGAGCATTTAACTGAAAAGACTAAAATGTCTTGTCAAATAAATCTTTGCATGGATGTATTAATTATTTCACATTCTTGTATCTATTCATGATCTTTTTCAAAATTGCACCTTAAGTATCAATTTCTTTGCCATTTTTCCTAACTTGCTACTCTAGAGTTTGAAGTGACAAAGCTGGTAAAGGATTGTGGGAGTAGTTTGGCACACAAAATCGGTGAATACCAAGCATCCTTTTCTATGATTTTCCATTTCTAGTTTCCCTTCACGAATTTCATGAAATTGTATGTGGTGGGTCATTCTCATTTTCAAATTAACATGCCTTTGTTTTGACCAAAACTCCCAAAAGTAGAAAAAACCTATTCATTGAGTTCTCTTCATGAAAATCAAGATACATTTTTGGTAAATGTGAACTTGACAGAGTTAATGGAAGGAACTAGAAGTGCCCAGAATGGAACCATAGCTCAAAAATTAACCAATAGCAAATTTTTAGAGGCTGCAACTTTTCCTCCTACTATGGGATGCCTTGAGTTAGTAATAGAATGTGAAAATCACTATGATCCTTAGAATAGGTGCATAAAAAAGATTTAAAGTGACGTCTTAGCAAGGATTGATTGGTTGTTGTTGTATCAGCTTTGCAAATTCCTCACAAAGAACCTTATGAGCCCTGGACCTTTGAAGAAGCAACATGACTGTATGAAGAAAACAAGAAATATTACAATTCCATAATTGCAAAAAGCTAATTTTTGAGACCAGCAACATGAGGGTCAAGGTTACTTAAGCCTCTAACTATCAGGCATTTTATTAAATAAATTGCTGATATAGCTTTCCTCTTGAATAAGGTGAAAGGAAATGAACATGCTTTCCACTAGGAGGACTGGATGTACTTCTTCATACAAAATATTATAGAAGGTGAAAAATTCATTGATTGGGCTGATTTGATAGCATAAAGATTAGACAAAGGGCTATTGGGTTTGGCTAATATTTTCCCTTTCTTCATGTCATCATACTTGTCTACATTTTAGCTATTTCAAAAAAGTGGGAAGGTCTTCCTCATGAACCATGGATGGAAGATGTGAAGATATATCAATACTAAAAACATTTATAAGACAAAAAGCCCTCCAAAGAGTTTAGGAGAATTAATGATGTATTTTTGTGAACGCTAGTATTTGAGCTCAAAGGAAAATAAAATTACAAACTCTCAGAAGAGGCCATGTAAGTGATTGATACCTATGGTTGCTATGATATCCAGTTCCCAAGATTCACCTATCTTAGAGTCGAAGCCTTTTATGATGAACCCTTCAGTTACTCTATTATTGCTTAGACAATATTACACTATTGGAGTTATGCAAACAACTAATTATTGTTGAAAACCTACTCAAAAGAACTAAGAAAGCATTAGGGGTACGTTTCCCTATAGAATTGGGTCATTATAGGAATCCAAATCTCAAGCATTCTATGATGGTGAAAGATGGGGTGTTTAATCTCTGTCTTGAACACTATATCACTAGGAAAGGTTTTGATTATGCAGGGTTTGCCAAAGAGAATCTCAAGGTTGCATCTGAGTTTTGACATATTCCTCAATTGGATGATTATTGGGCTAACTACTACGATGAATTTGAAGTCAAAAAAAGGTTGTGGTTGAGGATGACCTTAGATCAAGTGAAAACCTTCAAGATAAACCCAGATGCTAATGGAGTGAAAGATGATGAGAGAGAGGAAGTGATCGATTGTTGGTACCTTGAACAAATTGAATGTTTCATGATTCCAAAATTAGATTGGAATAAGAGAAAGGAAGAAGATCAATAATCCTAAACTGTAGACATGCTCGAAAGGACATAGGAATGGCTCAAGAAAAAGAAGGATCAAGAATCTGTCATTAAGTCATCAAAGCAACACTCAAAATCTAATGAAAAGAAGTCTTCCCAAAGATTAATTGTTTCCCTTGACCATGGTGTAAATGATTCTTTTATAGGTAAACATAAACTTGAAGTTGAACTAGCCACAACTAAGGTTCAAATTCAACTTAAAGTAGAGAATATCAAAAGAGTAACCCATTTGAGCACCAAGAAGAAGCAAAAAGGACACATCCCTAAGGAGAACAGAGAAATGTTGGTAGATTTAGATCCCCTAGAAGTAGAACTTGAAACATAGCAAGTCCCTAACAAAAAAATCTTAGATATGGTAGAAAATCAATAGATCTTAGCTAGAGATGGTAGCATTCCCATGGATTCTCTAGCCCTAACTAGCAACTTCACAATGCCAGAAAAGACCCCTATAGCACCCAAATGGTTAGAGACTTCAGTTGCTAAGAAACTAACTATAATACCTTTGTCCCTACCCATTGAAAACTTGGTGAGTAAATGTCTGGGCAAGTCATCCAAGACCAAGAAAGAAAAAAATGAGTCTTGTCTTGATTTTGATAAAGACACAGGGCACTGGTTGGCAGAGATAGCCAAGCCATTTCAAGATAAGGATGAGGGCGAGATGACTACTCAAGATGACCAAGTATCAAAGGTAGATATTGGAAAAGGAAGTAGAGAAGTCAATATGAAGATCTTTGAAGTCTCTAATAAGAAGTTTTCTAACTAGGTCTGGAAGGATGCTAAAGATAAGAAAGATATGAAGGAAACAATGAAAATTATGACCCAATATATCAATGCCATCTTGCATCCAGAACCAAAGTTGCTTAATGAGATGCCTACTACTATAGATGGTAGCTCTCCAATTAATCAATAATTTTTAGATAATTTTAGAGGAGTAAGGTTGTTGCTAAAATATTTGAAGGGTGGATTTAGTTTGTCCAAGATGAGACATTTAAACAGATAAACATTTTGAATGAAGCACAAAAAGAAACTATTAATATAATGAGAAAGTTAGAATCAAACATTGATTCTCATGAGAAGGAAAGGGCTAACTAGGTTAAAGAGGTTTTATGGGTGGATGACGTAAAGGAGTATGGTTTATAGAAATTCCTTATAGAGCGACTAGTGATGGGGCTAGATGAGAAATCTTTCTACATGATTAAGGATTGCATCGAATGGAGGAATGAAGCCATTGCACAAGGTATCTTTGAAATCAAAGAATTGCTCAACAAGATCAAAGTCATAGATGACACTATCCAAGGTGATCTTAAATGGTTCCAAAAGAAGTGTGCCAAAGAAGACAAGGATTCAATCAATCCCAATGAAGAGCTCGTCAAAGACATGCAAAAGAAGTTCCAATAGGTGAAATAAAAGAAAACACCAACAACACAAGACTTCTCTAACATAACCCACATAGAAGCCAAGCTAATAATTAATTAGAAACACCTAGAGATTCATGAATCAAAGGTTGGTAAACTTTGTAAAGAGAAAGAAGTATGGAAACAAAGGATTTGATAGCTTTGCCTACCTCATCAGTCAGTTATCTCTACTTTCACTTTTGCATATGAGAACTAGAAAATGACCCAACTTGCTGCTATTCTCATGAAGAGATCCTAGGACTTGATGACACCTATAGTATCCTAGTTGGCAATGATTGTTGTAGTTTAGTTCTTTTACTTTTATTATGCTTTAGTAGTTTGCATAGTTAAGTAATTGAAAAATAATTACCTCCTTGTGGTGTGATTTTGGATCATGGTTTATCATAGCCCTGTGAGGGTGTCAGAATATAAAGTCCACGAATAAACTAAGAGGGGGGGGGGGGGGGATGAATTTGTTATCCAACTATTATAACAATTATTGACCTTATTAATCCTTAACCATATGAGAAATATAATCATAAACCATAACAAGATACTCATACATAATAACACTAGATATGTTAACTAAAGAAACCCTTAATTAGAGGGAAAACCCTGGTGGGAATGGTACCAACAAATATAAATACTCTTTGTTAGAGGATGGACCCTATTAGGAGTTTATGAAATATTTTCAATATATAGTAATCCATGTTAGGAGACTTTGAATCACTGTTAGGAGATCCCAACCTTGTTAGGAGTTGTAGAAGGAAGATGGATCCACTTTTCAAATAGCTTAAGGGGCAAGACCAATGAACCCATTGTCCAAATGTTCTCTATATTATTCCATGCAGAATAATAGAATTGAACTATACTTGCACTTCCTCTTCCTTTTTCCTATCAACCAGACTACTCTACTTCTTCTAATCTCGATACCAGATCACCAAATTTGCATCCAATAACCCCTTGGATCGCTTACTCACATTTACCGATTACTCTACTCTTATTCTTAGTCCTTGATCACAACTCACATTCAACACACTCTTTACCAAAAGGAAAATTTCCTTCCTTTATAACTTGTCCTCAAAAAAATTCCTTGAGTTGGCCTTGAGGCTTTCTTAATTAATTATAATTGGATCAAATTAAGATAATTAAGTATTTCACAATCACATAATACTATTGGCTCATAGTCTTAACAACTTCTCACACATGCATCTCTAGAACTTATGCACTCACTGGCATCATCATCAAACTATCTTCTATCACTTTATAACTTTGTACATCACGATTCTATCTATGTTAGGAGATACAATCCAATCATCAGAAACTACTTATCAGGTACTCTGTCTCTATACTGCTTTCTATAAATCAATTATATCTTCTATACATCTTTGAATTACTTCATGCAGACTTAGCCTTGATATCAAGACATAGTGTAGAACATGTCCTTAACCACGCTCAATCTAAACAACAAATATATGTACTTACAACATCGATCTCTATTTGCTACTCTACCAGTCTTCACAGAACCATACTATGTTGTCATCAATAAAAAAAAATCAGGAATGCAACATACCAATTATGCTACCAATCTCCACATGGTTTGGCAATGCTTAGGAAACCCCCCCTAAGGAATGCCATCAATATTCATGCTAAAAATATCCCCCTTTGGCATTGATGGCAACATAGATGAAGAATATCTAAGTTCCAAGAATACCAAATAATACTTTGTTGATGTTGTTGCAGTTGTTCTCTTCATTTCAAATCATCTTCATCAATCAAATCTAAAATCCTCTGGAGCACTGCTTTGTTCTGCATCTTTTAGGATTGGCATCAGTTGTTCACACACTAAACAACTCCCACCTTCTCCCCCATTCAATGTTACTCCCCATTGAAATCAATATTTCCTCCATTAGAGGATCTCTCCCCCATACATGGTGATTCTCTATGCAATCTCTCCCCCATAATACTAACAAGATGTTTTTCCATTATCTCCCCCATTCACACTTAGGAGATGTTTTTCATGCATGCTTCTCTCCCCTATTAACATCAATGAAAAAGGATTCATTATGTCAATCATCTACTCCAAGTCTTCAATCAGATCAAGAATCTAAAGATACTGTTACCCATTTTTGCCCCCTCGCCAAATTTCAAATTTTAAATGCTTGCCCCACCCAATGGCTAGTTCCTAGATTTAATGTTATTTAGTTTCCTAGGAAATATAAAAATTAAATGATTAAAACCTTAGTGTATTTCCCTTTTTTGCTTCGCAAGCCTACAAATTTTTACGTTGTCAGATCTCGCATAGACTTACGATGGGTGCTTTCTCACATTTTGAAAATGCACAACCTTTAAACATTGTGGGAAAGTCCCTTTGCGATGCGTGGTAGGTGGGTCCGCTTTCTCTTATAAGTTGCAGATAGGGTGGCGGGATGAGCTGGTAGCTTGATTGGTGCCCACATTCTCGCATTTTGCCTTTCGTCAGACCTTCTAACAGTGTGGGGAAACACTCCGATGACATGCGTCTGGATGACATCATGATGAATATCCACAAAGGTGTAGGAGGCATGTGTTATGGACACCATCAGATCTCTAGAGATCTATGGATACCACACGCCCGCAATATGAAGTCGTGAGGGTTTTAAAAAATGTGGGCATGCCTCCTTGTGACACATGGAAGGGATGACATCATGAGCCCACCTTTCTCACAAGGTGATGCATGAAGAATTCTCACCATCCAATGTGAATAGATCTATGGTCGAGGCTTCCCCACATTATCAAGATGCGAAGATTTTAAACATTATGGGGAAGTGCCTTAACGATACGTGTTCTAGTGGGCTCGGTGAAGGCAACAATAGTTAGAGGTGCTGGTAGTTAATGTAACCATTGCGGTTAGAGTTTGAGGAGTTGGCACAGTTGGTAAAGAAAATATAGTCAAACCCATGAAGACTCCATGAGGTGGCAAAATAGAATGAGATTGTTGGTCCACATAGCCCATTCTTGTCGTAGTGTCTAGTTGACCCGCTGACCCTACTGATTCATGAGTTAAAAAAATGAAGGAAAACCATGATTTTTGCACGAATCTGATCTTCATGATCGATTCCAACCACCAGAAGTGAATGCAAAGCATGCAAAGACACTCTACCACCCTGATCCAATCTATCTACCTGGTCAGAGCACAATTATGGCACTGTTTTTGTCTTCTCAAGGCCCTATTTTAGTTAAAAATCAGATTTCATGGTACCAAAAGCTATATTAGATAAGATTTCTTTAGATCCCCATGATTGTTCTTGGCAGAGCCTTGATGACAGTGGTTGCAGGATAGTTTTGGAGGGTAAATCTTAGTTATGCCTGAAATATAAAGATAGATTTTGTAAATTTCGTAGAGGTCGACCTTTCTCTATTTTCTCTGTTATTGCTCTGCAAATTTTTAGTGTAAATTCCCCTATGCCTCTGAACTGCATGATTTTTTGCCTTATCTCCTTCAGCCATTGGTGTGAAAGTGCAAGAACTCTTTGCCTCCACTAGTGTTTTGTGAAAATTTGTAATCTATGTGATTGTATCTCCTATTGGCCAATGAATGATAATATAAGTGAATCTCTCTTTCCTTGTGTCATTCATCTTGATCTTCTGATCTACATGTGATTATTAGATTAAAGAAAGTCTGAATGTGTATATCCTTAGTTTCATTCTGGTTCTATAGTGCATGTATGGGCAGAGATTGGTCTGAACACTCTATTTTGGTGCATCACCTCCCTAGATTAGAATAGTTAGATTTTCTTTCTTGCATCTCCTTCTCCCTTTTACCTTCCAAGAGTAGTTAGGTGCACCCTGATAGTAAGAGGAAGCTGGCCTTCTCTGAAGATTCAACCTCACAGTTCAAGTCCCACAGCTTGGAGGTTGTTTCCATGTTTCACTAGGTTGTCATCATGCATAGGCTTTGGACAAGGGTGCAAACCTTAGTGACAACAGTTTTTGGTATTCCTGGTGGGACATATATCAGAAGATTTTAAGTCTACTGGTGTCAAAAGGAAGATTTCAAGATTAATAATGAGGAGATAGTTCTGGCCTCAGTATTCAGGCCTTCAAAGGGTTCATTCTTCAAAGGACTTGGTGACTCTGAGCTTCAAACACATCTGGTTCTAGAACAAAGTTGCAGTAATTCATGCCCAGAGCTAAAATAAGGGCATCTTCTAGAGGTAAATTTCAGTACCAAGAGCTTTCACTTTCAAATCCTAGAAGAAGGAGGACTAGAGTATCCCTATCACCAGTTAGGAGTGCAATAGTAACAAATACCCCTGCAAGATCTATCTCTACTCCTCCTACTATTAGATCTCAGCCTAGATTGCCATCAGTACATATCAATAGATCACTTGTCTATATGACATTGCCTAGAGCCCATACTTTTGCCACCTTTAATGGTGGAAGTCCTCTTTTATTGGCCCAAAGACATGACATACCAATAGCTACACTTAAAAGTATACCAGAGTTTACTAGTGAAACTCCTATCTCTCCCTCAGAGCACATTCAAGAGGTTTCAAATGTTTGTAATATCCATGGTATTACAGAAGATGATGTTGCAGTTAGGCTTCTAGCCTCATCCCTAAAAGGAAAAGTGCTACAATGGTATAGAGGTTTGGCTCATGGTTCTATAACTTATTGGGATGGATTAGGAGCAGGACTATGTAGACACTTTGAGGACAAAAGTGACCATTTGTCACTTTTAGAATAGTTGACTACTATAAAAAGAGCCCCCCATGAATGTATGACTGATTTCAACTATAGATTTCAAAAGACATGGGATAGAATACCTTTTTCGGTGAAGCCTACCCCTGGTAATCCGTTCTTGCATTACCTTAGAGCCTTTAATAGTGACATTGCTACTACAATCCAAACCATGGGAGGGGATACCTTACCTAATGCTTATGACATAGCAATAAGGGCAAAAAATATATTGATACAAGGAGGTAACTTAGCTCCAAGGCCTCCTATGCCTGTTTTCCTTGATGTCCCAAACCATCAACCAGCAATGGCCCCTCCTCCCACAACTTCCACCTTACAATCCCTTGCTCTAGTCCCTCAAGCCTCCAGATCTTCAAATGGAATAGATGAGATTAAGGAGATGATGCAATCTATGATGCTAAACATAGATAAGAGATTGCAGGGCCAAGAGAAGAAGCTGGTGGATAGCTTCTCTGTGATGCAGAAAATGAGCAACAAGGTGGTGACTTTAGAAATATAGCAAGCTCAAGGTAGCAAGGCCCATCAATTGCAACATAAGACTCTGAACAATGGTAGGCCTCCAAATCAAAATTATGGGAACAATTCTTTTGATCAGAATAGGCAGAGTAGTCATGCTTCAACCTCAAATGTAAATCAAACCAGGGCCATAGTCTCCAAAAACAACATGGCCCAAGATTAGGATTTTTGTCCCTCATGTAACTACTCCTATGCTCATTCCATGTGTTAGAAGGCTGAATCTTATTTGGCTTTGACCATCCAAGAGCCTGAAATACAACCATCATACCAAGAAGGACAATTTAAGGATGCCTCATATGTGCAAGGGCAAGGTGATTGTTCTTTTATGAACAAGCAGATGGAGAAACATTGTAATGTAAACTAGGATTCTATTGCTCACAATACTAGCAGAAAAAGAAGAGCTATTGAAGATGTTGCCCCTCCTTCCCCTGATCAGGCCTCAACTTCAAATGCAATACCTCATGAACAAGCAATCAATGAGCAATCAAATGTTTCTCAGTAGCAAAGGTAAAATAATATCAGAAAGGATGCAAGTGATCCTCTAGTCATTCCACCTCAACCTCCTACAAGGATGGCTCCCAAGGCTTCTACCAAAGTGCCCACTATGCCATTCAGTGTGGTAGAGCAAATGAAGAAGACAAATGTGAATATATCTATGTGGGATGCTATTGCTACTATACCCATACAAAAGAGGTTGCTGCAATAAGAATTGGAAAGTATTGAACCAAAGGATCAACCACCAAACATGGAAAGTGCCACAAGCCTAGTACAATCATCAGATAGGGTAGAAAAAAGCAAAAATGTTAGACCTCCCCCATTATATGTTTCCCTAATTATAGGGGATAAACTAGTCCACAATTATATGATTGATTCAGGGGCTAGTAGCTCAGTGATGCCTAGGTGTGTTGGCGATGCTTTGGAAATGAAATATGAGCCCATTGTTAAGGATGTATTATAGTTGGATGGTAGTACTGTCAAGACTGTAGGGATCCTTAGAAATGCAGAGATGGCCCTACATGCATGCCCTGGTTGTACTATAACTTAAGATATATTAGTGGTTGAAGTTAAGCCACATTTTGCCATTTGTCTATCAAGGGACTTCACTGCCCAAATAGGTGGTTACATATCTTCTGATTGGTCATATATCTTTTTTAGAACAAGATATGGGGCCAAAGTTTCAATTAGAGCAGAGCCTCTACCTCTCCTTCATACTGAGCCCTACACCCCTAACCTCATCATCATGAATTGCACTATCCTAGAAGTGGATGAAAATGACATATTGAATGAGCCTACCACACCACTAGCATAAGTACCTAATTTCCTCTTAGATGAATGGGTTGATGCATATCAATTTGATTCTACATCAGAAACTCTTGAGATAGGCCTTAGTACATATTGTATATTAGAGAAAAATGCTTTAGTTCCCAATCTCGTGGAGACTGAAAAAGATATAAGTGGGATATGGAATATGTACTTTGATGGATCAAAGAATAAGAATGGATTAGGAGCTGGTGTGATGTTGATTTATCCTGCACAAATAAGGTACTACTTCTCCTTTAGGCTCCAATTCAGTTGCACTAATAATGTGGTCGAGTATGAATCCTTGATTCAAGGTCTCCTACTTGCTCAAAAAAGAGGAATCCAAGCTTTAAGCATATATGGAGATAGTGAGTTGGTGGTGAATCAAGTGAGAAATTAGAATATCACAAAAAATAGTTTGGTCAAGTCTTATAAACATAGAGTTTGGGATTTTCTTGAAGGTTTCAATACATTTAACATCCAAAGCATCTCTAGAAGAGAAAATAGATATGCTGATAGACTTGCAGCAACAGGCACATCTTGTGATGTGCTAGGGAATCTCAAGGGGAAGAAAGAGAAACAAATTAGAGTGGTAGTAAGGCCCGCCATCCCTAACAATAACACCCATTGGCAAGTGTTTGAGTCTGATGAGCAAATTGTGAGCTTCTTGTAGAATGAGGCTGAATTTTCAGAGAGAAATCAGTCAAGATTGTAGGATCAATATGGTGACCAAATCATTAATCTCAGCTCCAACAAGCTGCCTAAAGGTCTCATTACTCTAGAGAGTGTTTTTAATCCTGATGATCAAGCAAGAGGCAAAGTCATGAACCTAGCTGCTGATGAAGATGACTATACTCCAGTCATGGTTGCTGATGGAAAGTCCTTAAACATGGAAAAGGTATGTTTTGAAATTGAACAAGAAAATTTTATTCATCTATGTTAAGAATTTAATGATGTATTTGCTTGGACATATGATGACTTAAAGGGCTTTGACCCAAGGTTGTTTCAGCATACCATAGATTTAATTGATGATGTAAAACTAGTAAGACAAAAATAGAGACCAGTGAATCCTAAAATTGAACCCTTAATGAGAAAGGAGCTAAACAAATTGATTGAGGCCAATATAATTTTCCCTATCAAGCACTCATCATGGGTAGCAAACCTTGTCCTTGTTAGGAAGAAGAATGGAGAAATTAGATTGCATGTGGACTTTAGGGACCTTAACCGAGCTTCCCTTAAAGATCAACATCCTCTTTCTTTCATGGAGAAAATTTTATCCAAGGTCAGTGGTTCAGAGAGATTTTCATTTCTTGATGGGTTCTCTAGTTATAATCAAGTGTTGGTCAAGGAGTCTGATAGATACAACACTGCATTCACTACCAAGTGGGGTACCTATGCTTATTGTAAAATGCCATTTGGACTAACTAATGCAGGTGCTACATTTCAGAAAGCAATGGAGATGGCCTTCAAGAATATGATTGAAAGGTTTGCGTTGGTTTACCTTGATGATATCACAGTGTATTCAAAGAATGTAGATGATCATCTTGGTCATCTCAGACAGGTATTCTTAAGGTGTAGAGAGTTTGGGGTATCCCTTAACCCATGCAAATGTATCTTTTCTACCAATCAAGGAAAATTATTAGGACACATTTTATCTAAGGATGATTTAACCATTGATCTAGAGAGAACAAGAGCAATACTTTCCCTTCCCCTTCCTAAACATAAGAAAGGGCTGCAAAGTTTCCTTGGTAGGATAAATTTTGTGAGAAGATTTATCCCTAATCTTGCTACCATGGTGAAACCCCTTACAACTATGATCAAGAAAAGTATGGTCTTTGCATGGACCAAGGAAGGGAAGGAAAGTTTTGAAGAGATCAAAGTAGCCATAGCCTCAGCCCCTACTCTCATCAATCCAAACTTTGAGAAGGATTTCATTCTTTATACTTTAGGTGGCGACTCAAGTATCTTTGCTATCTTGACTCAAACAAATGACAAAAATGAAGAGTAGCCCATAGCCTTCTTTAGTGAAGGCTCAAGGAGTATGAAGATAAGTACAACTACATAGAGAAGCAAGCCCTTGCAATCATCAGAGCTTTAAAGAAATTTAGACACCTCTTGTCCCATAATAAGATTCATTTGTCAGTACCTCATGCTAGGATGAAGGATTTCCTTTTGAGCAAAGATGTTAGTGAGAAAAGAGCTAGTTGGATCACAAAGGTAATGGAATATGATATTGACATCTAGGTCACTAAGCTGGTAAGAGGAAAAGGATTGTGTAAGCAAATGTTATCACCTCAAGAATCAGATGAGGAAGTTGCCATAGTACTAACAGAGCAACAAGAGGCAATACATGATGGCCCAAGGAATTGGGTGGATGACATGAAGAGTTTCTTATTAGGAAATGGATACCCTCAAGGATTAGATAAAGCTAAAAGGAGACAGTATAGATTGCAATCAATCCCTTATATCATAGTTGATGGTATCCTTCTCAAGAAATATTTTAATGGATCCCTACTAAGATGCATTGACAAAGACCAAGATGAAAGAATGATCAAGGAGTTTCATGATGGTCTCGATGGTGGCCACTTCTCAGCTAGAACAACTACAATAAAGATCATGAGGGCTGGTTACTTTTGGCCATCCTTGTTCCATGATTGTCATAGGTATGTGAGAAAGTGTGAAAAATGTGCCTTCTTCTCTGGAAAATAGAAGCTTGTGGCTCTTCCTCTTCATCCCATTCGGGTGGACCAACCTTTTGCTCATTGGGGATTGGATTTCATAAGCCCTATCAATCCTCCTTCCAGTTTTGGTCACAAGTGGATTTTAGCTGCTACCGATTACTTCACTAGATGGACAAAGGCAATTGCATTGAAGGATGCCACAAAATCTTCAGTTGTTGAATTCCTTGTTGGAATTGTGACCAGGTTTGGTGCCCCTTCAACTATTATTTTAGATAATGCAAAGTCTTTTGTTGGAGCTCAGATTTGTGCATGGGTAGTTGACCACAATATTTAATTGAGCACATCATCAAACTACTATCCTCAAGGTAATGGCCTAGCTAATTGTCCAACAAGAACCTAATCATAATTATTAAAAGAACAATAGAGGATAACTAGAGGTGTTGGCATAAAAAGTTAAGGACAACTCTGTGGGTTGATAGGATAACACCTAAGAGATCAATAGGGAATCCTCCATTTGTGTTAGTATATGGTAGAGAAGCAAGACTTTCAATCTCATTGGAGTTCCCAGCCCTAGAATTGGCTCATCAGTTGGAGCTAGTTGAAAATGATGCCATGATAGTAAGGATGGCAGAGCTGGTGGAGCTGGAAGAGAAAAGGAATTAGGCCATGCAGACTCTAGAGGTACATTAGCAGTAGGTGAAGAAGAGCTTTGACAAAAAGGCTAGTGTCAGAACTTTCAAAGAGGGTGATCTAGTTTTGAAATGGGATCTAGATAGGGCAAAACTAGGGAGGCACTCAAAATTTGATGCAATGTGGAGTGGTCCCTATCTGATTGAAACAGGCCAATGCTTTCCAGTTAAGCAGGCCTGATGGTGAAATTTTGCCCATCCCAGTCAATGGGGTTTATCTTAAACCATGTCTCTGATAGGGTTTGAGGTTCCATGTGCATAGCTAGTGTAGTTCTGTTCTTTGTTTGTTTCCTATTCTCCAAGAAGTGCACGAGCATGACTGTCTCTCTGTGAGATAGCTAGTTTTGTCGAAGTTCTAAAGGTTGCAAAGATAGAGATTTTCAATGTTTTACTGCTGTAGAGGTAGGGTTAGGGTTCTATAGTGCACAAATCCAAGTTTTTTATGACTGTAGCCCACTGGATATGCAAGGTCACTGGTCAGACATGTAGTAGGCTCGCATCCCCTATGAGTGGCCAGAAATGTTACCCATTTTTGCGCCTCCACCAAATTTCAAATTTTAAATGCTTGCCCTGCCCAACGGCTAGTTCCTAGATTTAATGTTATTTAGGTGCCCAAGAAATATAAAAATTAGATGATTAAAACCTTAGTGTATTTCCCCTTTTTGCTTCGCGGGCCTACAACTTTTCACGCTGTCAAATCTCGCATAGACCTACAGTGGGCGATTTCTCACATTTTTAAAATGCATGACCTTTAAACATTGTGGGAAAGCCCCTTTGCAATGCATGGCAGGTGGGTCCGCTTTCTCTTATAAGCTACAAACAGGGTGGCAGGATGAGCTGGCAGTTTGATTGGTGCTCGCATTCTTGCATTTTGCCTTTCGTCAGACCTTCTGACAGTGCGGGGAAGCACTCTGGTGACATGCGTTTGGATGACATCATGATGAATATCCATAGAGGTGCAGGAGGCATGTGTTACAGGTACTGTCAGATCTCCAAAGATCTACGAGTACCGCATGTCCGCAATATGAAGTCGTGAGGGTTTTGAAAAATGCAGGAATGCCTCCTTGTGACATATGGAAGGGATGATGTCATGGGCCCACCTTTCTTGCAAGGTGATGCATGAAGAATTCTCACCGTCTAATGCAAACAGATCTACAACTGAGGCTTCCCTGCATTATCAAGATGCAAAGATTTTAAACATTGCGAGGAAGTGCCTTAACAAAATGTGTTCTAGTGGGCTCATTGGAGGCATCAATAGTTAGAGGCACTGGTAGTTAATGTAACCGTTGTAGTTAGAGTTTGAGGAGTTGGTGCAATTAGTAAAGGAAATATAGTCAAACCCATGAAGACTCCACAGGTGGCAAAATAGAAGGAGATCGTTGGTCCACGTAGCCCATTCTCATTGTAGTGTCCAGTTGACCCGCTGAGCTTATTGATTCATGAGTTAACAAAATGAAGGAAAACCAAGATTTTTGCATGAATCTGATCTTCATGATCGATTCCAACCACTAGAAGTGAATGTGAAGCATGCAAAGACACTCTACCACCCTGATCCAATCTATCTACCTGGTCAAAGCACAATTATGGCGCTGTTTCTGTCTTCTCAAGGCCCTATTTTAGTTAAAAATCAGATTTCATGGTACCAAAAGCTATACTTAGATAAGATTTCTTTAGATCCCCATGATTGTTCTTGGCAGAATCTTGATGATGATGGTTGCAGGATAGTTTTGGAGGGAAAATCTCAGTTATGCCTGAACTATAAAGACAGATTTTGTAAATTTTGTAAAGGTCGACCTTTCTCTATTTTCTCTGTTATTGCTCTGCAAATTTTCAGTGTAAATTCCCCTGTGCCTCTGAACTGCATGATTTTCTTCCTTATCTCCTTTAGCCATTGGTGTGAAAGTGCAAGAACTCTTTGCCTCCACTAGTGTTTTGTGAAAATTTGTGATCTGCGTGACTGTATCTCCTATTGGCCAATGAATGATAATATAAGTGAATCTCTCTTTCCTTGTGTCATTCATTTTGGTCTTCTGATCTGCATGTGATTATTATATTAAAGGAAGTCTGAATGTGTATATCCTTAGTTTCATTCTAGTTCTATAATGCATGTATGGGTAGAGATTGGTCTGAACACTCTATTTTGGTGCATCACCTCCCTAGATTAGAATAGTTAGATTTGCTTTCTTGCATCTCCTTCTCCCTTTTCCCTTCCAAGAGTAGTTAGGTGCACCCTGATAGTAAGAGGAAGCTGGCCTTCTCTAGAGATTCAACCTCACAGTTCAAGTCCCAAAGCTTGGAGGTTATTTCCATGTTTCACTAGGTTGTCATCATGCATAGGCTTTGGACAAGGGTGCAAACCTCAGTGACAATAGATACCATTCAAAACTAGCTACTAAGAGTCCTTAATGACTTTTTTGATCTCAAATATTCCCCAATACAAGAAGCATTAGCATTTAGTCCAATCAAACAATAGTTCTTTGTACTACTGGACTGATGCAATATGTACATCATCTACTTAGAAGTAGGAAATGACATAACCCCAAGCATACCTCTCAAGTACTCAAATGTATCTTTACGCAAATGTTTTGTAAATATATCTACAATTTGATCTTTTATACTAACATACTACAATCTGATTTCTTTCTTTGAAACTTTCTCTCTCAAAACATGATACTTAATAGATATATTCTTAGTTTTAGAATGAAATACATGATTATTAGACATACTTATTGTACTTGAGTTATTATGATGTATGCTTATAGGATCTGAAAATTATATCCCAATATCCTTCAACATATGCTTCATCCAGATGATCTTATTAGAATTGTTTATTGTTGCTACATACTTTTCTTCAGGTGTACTCTGTGAGATACAATCTTGTTTCTTGCTCAACTAAGAAACCCATCTTACTCCAAGAAAAAATGCTCCACCACTGGTGCTTTGTCTATAATCCATACTGTCTGCCCAATCTGCATCAGTATAAACACATAAAGTGAAATCACTTGATCTTTCATACCTTAAACTATAATCAAGTGTACCCTTGAAATATCTGAATATCCTCTTTATTGCTACATAATGATACTCCTTAGGATCAACTTGAAATCTGCTACAATCCTAACTACATTTTCTATATCTGGTCTAGTGTGAGTAAGATATTGCAAACCTCCAATCATTTCTCTAGAGCTCTTTTTCTCAACTATAGTCATCTCATCTTTGTTAAATAACTTGTGAATAGTTATCATTGGTGTACCAACATGCTTACAACTTTCCAATCCAAATATTTTTAACAAGTCTTTTAAATACTTCACTTGTGAAATGAAAATACCATCATTGTTTTCAACAATCTGCAATCCCAAGAAAAACTTCATCTCACCAATCACACTCTTCTCAAACTCATTCTTCATTTCTTCAACAAACTTATCATTTGCCTCATCAATACCTCCAAAGATTATATCATCAACAAATATCACAATGATTAAGAAACCATTCTCAATTTCTTTAAAATATAAGTTAGCATTTGTCGTACCTTTAGCGAGTCCAAGTTTTAACAAATACTTATCCAATCTTGCATACTGGATTCTAGGTGTTTTCTTTAAACCATACAATGCTTTCTTCAATTTCCATACCATATCCTCATCTTCTATCAAAGGAAATCCTTCAGGTTGTTCAATGTAAACTTCTTCTTCAAGTACTCCATTCAGAAAGGTTGATTTGACATCCATCTAATACACTTTAAACTTCTTGCTGCATAAGATAAAAACATTCTTGCTACTTCCATTCTAGTTTCAAGGGCATATGTTTGTTCATAATCTATTCGTTCTTGCTATGAATAACCTTTTCATATTAGTCTAGCTTTGTTGCTCACAACTTCACCATGTTCAGAAAATCTTATTTTTGAATATCTGTTTTGTTCCTATGACATTCTTGTCTTTAGGTCTAGGAACTAGTTCCCATGTCTCATTCTTCACAATCTGATCAAGTTCTTCCTACATTACTTGAACCTAATGATCATATTTGCATGCCTCATCTGCACTCTTAGGTTCAACTTGATAAATCAAACATAATTCCTCTTTTACTCCATTTCTTGTCATCACTCCTTTGTCTTTTCTTCCAATTATCTATTATGCTAGGTGATTCTTTATCAGGTTCTTGTTAGAAGTGGGATTTGTTATTTCAACTCTTATATCTTCTATTAGTTCAGATATATGTTCTCCTCTTTGGTCAATAATTTGTACATCATTTTGCAAGTCATTGTTAATCTCAAAGAAAACTTTAACATTCTATCTAACAGCTATAGGGTTTTCTTCTTCCTCATCATAATTATGATCCATCATCTTCTCTTTAACTCCAAACTTTTCATCAACTTTCACATTTTCACACTCAACAATTGTCTTAGTTCTATGATTAAAACATCTATAAGCTTTTCTTTTCAATGAATAACCAAGGAGCATACCTTCATCGCTTGTTGGATCAAACTTACCAACATCATCATCTCTCTTTACATAACACTTAATTCCAATTTTTTTGGAGTACTTTATTGAGGGTGTATGACCAAACCATAATTCATAGGGAGTCTTGTTTGTACCTTTTTTGATCTGCGCTTTGTTCATAGTGTATATTGTTGTATTGATTGTTTCTCTCCAAAATATCTTGGATACATCATTGCTCTTGTTGCTTCTGATACTAATCTATTTTTCCTCTGTGCTGTAATGTACCCATCTTTTTAGCAACTAAGTGGAGTTCTTAGCCTTCACGTTCTCCAAAGGCTAAGTGGAGCATAAGAGGAAATTAAATTAATTTCCCATAAAGTCATTAAATACATTAAAAATTAAAAGGTGACTTTATATTTAATTAATTTAATTAATTATTGTATTACAAGGGAGAAGCTTCTAGAGTGTGTATTAATTATTGGAAAGGGGAAACCTCTAGTAATTTAATTTTATAGAATCACAATTAATTATTGTATTGCAAGGAAGGAGTTTCTTAAGAGTGCATTAATTATTGGAAGGGGGAAGCTTCTAGTACTTGCAATTAATTAATGTTTGATTTCCTTCTAGAAGGGTGTAGGGAAAGTATATATAGAGGTAGGAGTTTCATTGTTTAACATCGGATTATTATATCAGATGATTGTGAATTATATTTGATAAAAGCTTGGAGGTGTGAGTTAGAGATTTGGTCTTGGCATTAGAGGACATTCATCCTCTCTTATAACATTCTACACATCATTCCCTTGGGGTTTGGCCTGTGGAATACATTACTATGTATTTGATTTTATCATTTTGAGAACTAATATTATTTCAGTAGTGATTCAATCTTCAATTTGCATAAATTTCTTCTTGCTCATGTTATGTGGATTGAAACCTATGCAAAGACATTAAAATCACTTTCAGTAATTGGTTTAGTTCTTGGGCATTTCTAGGGTGCCCATTACAATGGTATCAGAGCTATGTCTAGGGCATCCATTACAATGGTATCAGAGCTGCCTATTACAGTGGTATCAGAGCTTTCTTGCAAAGTGTTTCACAAAGTTATAACCAGTGGGTTCCCATTATAGTGGTATTAGAGCTTGCTTGCAAAGTGTTTCATGAAGTTATAACTAGTGGGTGCCCATTATAGTGGTATCAGAGCTATTTCTAGGGTAACCATTATAGTGGTATCAGAGCTGTTTCTAGGGTATCCATTACAGTGGTATCAGAGCTAACCATTATAGTGTTATTAGAGCTATAAGTCCTACGATCCTGTGGAGATCTCAAGCATTTATGTTTGAGCATGTGACAAGGGCTTTATAATTTTTGCAATACCAAAGCAAGACAAAGTAGGATTTTAGACTTGTAGAATGAACAGGGTAGTGTTTGACAAAATGTATATCGATCCAGATCAAGATGTGATGTTCAGACGGTTACTGGGTACATTAGAGAAAGGGCAGCATATGCAACAAGAGAAGAATAGGAGAATGGATATGATGCAACAAGAGCAGAATAGGTGAATGGATATATGCAACAAGAGCAGAATAGGTGAATGGATATGATGTTGCAACTTATGGCTAGACAGATGGGCATCAATATTGACAATTTGTATGTTGCTCTAGTGCAAGAGGTAGTTGATTCCTCAGGTGGGATCGATACACGTATAGAGCCACCCAGCTATGATGTTGGTGATGTGGGAATTTCAGTAGAGTCAGTAGATGTGGGTTTACGCTCTAGCATTATTGATTTGTAATCTAGTGTTGAGTCATGTGTGCAGCGCCAAGAGTCCACATATGAAGCTTTGTCAAGGAATGGTAGTGCAACAATAGTGGGATTAGGAGAACGCAAGGATACTGTCATATCAACAGCCACTTTTGTGTCAATTGAACCATCCAATGAGGAGTTTAGCAGTATGCATGTAGTTGATGATGTGTGTTCTAATGATGGCACACATGTTAATGATTATGAGCTTTCATCAACTATAGATCTGGTTCAATTTTTTGTTTTGATAGTTAGTGTTGTTCCTATGTCCATATATTTTGATGTGGCTACACCTATTGTTGATACAGTTGGCATGAGTGCATATGGTTCACCTGTAGCTACATCTTTTTAAATGCATGTTGGTGATGATTAGGATTCTAGTCCAATATATATTATGTGGGTGGATACAAGGAAGAAAAGGTTTCATAGATATTCTATGAATTTTCCTTCTAGTGACATTTAACTTCCACATCATCAACACAAGTTTTGGGTTCTAAGCTGTAGGGCATGTGGTTGGTCCTAATGATGCTAGTTTGCAGTTGGTTTAATGTCCACAAGGATGTCACATACTACTTCATTTGGGATCTAGGTGGAGGTTGGAGTTCATTGTGTTGCTGGATTGCATTTGATAAAAGCTTGGAGGTGTGAGTTAGAGATTTGGTCTTGGCATTAGAGGACATTCATCCTCTCTTGTAACATTCTAGATGTCATTCCCTTGGGGTTTGGCCTTTGGAATACATTACTATGTATTTGATTTTATCATTTTGAGAACTAATATTATTTCAATAGCGGTTCAATATTCAATTTGTATAAATTCCTTCTTGCTCATGTTACGTGGATTGAAACCTATGCAAAGACATTAAAATTGCTTGGTTTAGTTCTTGGGCATTTCTAGGGTGCCCATTATAGTGGTATCAGAGTTATAAGTCTTTTCATCCTATGGAGGTCTTATAGGAAATTTGGGATAGCCGGATAGAGGGAAAAGTGTTTGACAAAATGTATATCGATCCAGATCAGGAAAATGCAATGTTTAGGTTACTGTGTACATTAGAAGAGGGGCAACATATGCAACAAGAGATAAATAGGTGAATGGATATGATGCAACATGAGTAGAATAGGTGCCCATCATATTGGTATTATAGCTACCCATTATAGTGGTATCAGAGCTACCCATTACAGTGGTATCAGAGCTTGCTTGCAAAGTGTTTGCAACATTAATGGTAATAATGGACATGAAAACAATGGGAATGAGGCTGATAAATTTAGACATGTTTCACACCTAGCTCATACAACTAGCTCGAGACCTCTTCTACCCACCTTCCCACCTAGAGATCCAGTTTAGCTGATTAATGAACCGTAGATTACAGAGTTACAAGATCAGTTTAGGAGGGATTGGGAGGCTAGTGGACCAGAGTTTCAGGCGGACATTTCTCTCAGAGATTACATGGACTTGAGGATGAGACACATGCCCATATTAGGTTACCATATTATGATGCTTCAAGGAAGATGACTACACAAGCTTGGGTGCAGAAGATGGATACATACTTGCAACTGAATCCTATGCCTGAGGAGGAGGCTATAAAGTATGTGACTATTCACTTGGATGGACTAGCGCATGAGTAGTGGCACCATGGCATGGTAACCTTAGGACATAATTAGATTACATCTTACAAGGAGTTCACTAAGAAGCTCATAGAGAGATTTGATACCAGGGATCCTGAATTAGAGTTAAGGAGTTGGCACAACTCAAGTAGTGGGGATCAGTTGAGACATATATTAGTGAGTTTCAAAGGCTAGCTCTGTTGGTCATAGATATTTTAGAGAGGAGGTTAGTAGTATTGTTTATGGATGGACTCTTAGAACCCTTGTGAGGTTGGGTCAAGGGGCATGACCCAACTACGTTGCAGGAGGCCACTAAAAAGGCTTGTGACTTAGCACCTTCTTCATTTAGGAGTAGACTTCAGCACAAGGATTCTTATATGAAAAAGGACAAGGAGAAGGACAAAATTTTTTTTCACAAGGATGCTCAGCCAAAAAGAGATAAGTTGGATAATGACACCTTGAATGATTTAAGAAAGAAGAAGTTATGTTTTCATTATAGAGAGGCTTGTAATTTATCTCATAAGTGTCCTCTCAAGGCCAAAGCAAATCAAATAGAATATTTCTTAGTAGAGGAGTCATAGTCAGAGAGGGAGGATCAACACTCTGATTCAGATGAGGATAGCACTACAGAGGAGAGCAACATTCCTGAGGATGAGAAGTCATTAGCATGATTAACGGGGGCTCAGAAGGCAATCACATTTAAGGTTAGGGGTACTATCCAAGGGCAAAAAGTGATCTCACTCATTGATACTGGGGCTACAAATAATTTTATAGATGCACAATTGGTAGCCAAGAGAGGTCTACAGACTGAGGATCATGCCAAGTTTAGAGTCATGGTAGCTAATGGTGACAAATTATTATGCACTCGAAAGATATCTAATCTTCACATTAGGTTTGGAGATGGCTATGAGTTGGAAGATGAATTCTATGTGGTAGACATGGGAGACTATGATGTCATCCTTGACATGACATGGATGGCCTCGCTAGTAGAGTTAACAATTAACCTAGCAAAATTGGAGATGAGGTTTCAACATGAGGGAAAAACTGTTGTACTTAGAGGATTTTCAGATGGGAGTTGCAGAGTAGTTTCCCTGAGGAGAATGAAGAGACTTTTTCGGCATAAAAACATAGAGTGGGCAGTGAAATGTTTCACTACGCCAACTTCACAAGAGCCATAGGTGAAGATTCATCCACCAAATATCCAAGAGATACTTGATAGTCACACTAAGGTATTTGGCAAGATTCTTCATGGGGTTCCTCCTGACAGAGGGATAGAGCATATTATTGAGCTTGAGGGGGGAGCCAAACTAGTTATGATTACTCTTTATTGTCATCCTAAGAAACACAAGGATGAGATAAAGAGGGCAATTAAGGAGTTGCTAGAGATGGGGCATACCAGTCCTAGTAAGAAACCATTTGCTTCAACAATAGTGTTGGTAAAGAAGAAGGATGGGACAATGCACATGTACATTGATTACATGGCATTAAATAAGAAGACCATTAAGAATAGATATCCCATCCCATGAATAGATGAGTTGATTAATGAGTTACATGTTACATGATTTTTTACAAAGATTGATCTATGGTTAGGGTATCATCAGATCAGGATGAGGGAGGAGGACATTGAGAAGTCAGCTTTTCGGTGTCGCTATGGCCATTATAAGTATTTGGCTATGCCATTTGGGCTAATCAATGCCCCTACCACATTCCACAGTTGCATGAATCAGGTATTTAGGGAGCAGCTTAGAAGATTTGTCTTGATTTTCTTTGATGACATTTTAGTCTTCAATAAGACTTGGGAGGAGCATTTACAACATCTTGAGATGGTGTTGTCCACTTTGGAGAAAGAGTCACTGTATGCTAAGGAACTTAAGTGCAATTTTGGGATGATTAAGCTACTATACCTTGGGCATATCATCAGCACAGATGGAGTTTAGGTAGATCCTAAATATATTAGGGCTATTTTTAATTGGCCTACTCCTACAAATCTTACACAACTTAAGGGATTCCTTAGTCTCTGTGAGTTTTATAGGAGATTTGTTAAGGGATTTTTATAGATCACTGCATCCTTGACAGACCTTAGAAGGAAAGGGGTCTTCGCATGGATAGGTTCAACTCAGAGAAGCTTTGATCATTTCAAGAAGGTGATGTCATCATGTATAGTACTAGCTCTACCAAATTTCACAAAGCCATTTGAGCTTCATTGTGATGTGTCAGGAGATGGGATTGGGGCAATCTTGATGCAGGAAAAGCATCCCATTATTTTTGAGAGAAGGAAGTTCTGTGAAGTGGAGAGGAGCTATTCCATCTATGATCAAGAGATGTTGGCTATTATGCATGCATTGGCTAAGTTTTGGCCCTACCTATTTGGGGGAAAGTTTGTTATCAAAATTGATCACAATAACATCAAATACTTCATGAGCCAGCATGACTTGAATGATAGACAACTGAAGTGGATTACGAAGTTATAAGCTTATGACTTTGACATTGAGTTTTTCAAAGGTAAGAAGAATGTGGTGGCAGATGCTTTATCTAGAAGACCTCATATTTTTGCTCTAGTTGAGATTATAGGAGATTGGAGAAATAAGATCACACACGAGTATGTGAGGGACACTTGGGCTTCTAGAGTAATTGTAGGCACCATACATGATGATCATTATGTAGTGATGGACAGATTGATTAAGTTCCAAAGTAGGATATATTTGATTCCTTCATCACAGTTTAGGGAAGTAATATTGAAGGCATTTCACAATGCACCTATAGTTGGACATCTAGGGGTCTTTAAGACCTATAGGTAGATCCATGAGTAGTTCACATGGAAAGGACTCAAGGATGATGTTCAGAAGCATGTTAGGGAGTGTGTTTTTTGTCAGTAGAATAAGGGAGAACACACATATCCTACAGGGTTGTTACAACCTTTGCCCATTCCATATAGGAAATGGGAATCACCATGAGTACAAGGGAAAGATTACATCTATGTGATTGTTGACCAGCTGATGAAGTTTGCTTACTTCTTTGCTATTCCATCCACTTACACAGTAGCACAGGTGGCTGATCTTTTCTTCAGAGAGATATTCAGGTTACATGGGCTACCTATTTTTATTGTTAGTGATCAAGATAGTAAATTTATGAGTACTTTTTGGCAAGAATTGTTTAGGTTGCATGGTATAGATCTTACACCTAGCACTAGTTATCATCCATAGATAGATGGGCAGATAGAGATTGTGAATAAATGGGTGGAAGGATATCTAAGGAACTATGTGACCACACAATAGAGGGCTTGGGTCAAATGGCTAAATATGGGAGAGTATTGTTATAACACCACTTATCATATGTCCATCAAGATGACTCCATTCATGGCAATGTATGATTATGAAGCACCTAGTTTCATTGATCTAGTTTTGGGGGATAGTAGAGTGACCAAAGCAAAACATTAGGATAGTCAGGATATTTTGAGGGTGCTCAAGGAGAATATACAAAAAACCCAAAATCAGCAAAAATTGTATGCTGACCAACATCGAATAGAGCATAGCTTCAAGGTTGGGGATATGGTTTACTTAAGGCTACAACCATACAGATAGTCATCACTCAAGAAGAGTGGAGTAAAGAAGTTGAAACCTAGGTTTTATGGCCCCTATAGAGTGATTCACAAGGTGGGCGAGGTTGCTTACGAGATTGAGCTTCTAGAGGGTAGTTGGGTGCATAATGTGTTTCATGTGTCAAGGCTTAAGAAATCCATTAGTCAGAGAGTTGTGCCTTTTGCAGAATTGCCACCATTAGATGATGAGGGAAAGCTCATATTGATTTCTGAGGCTATTCTAAATACTAGGGAAAGGACTATGTGAAACAAGCTAATTAAAGAATATTTAGTCAAATGGAGATATCTGCCAGAGGAAGATGCTACTTGGGAGAGTAAGCAGGTGGTACAAAAAACATGACTAAGATTGCTCGAGGACAAGCAATTTCAAGGAGGGTGGATTGTAATGTCCCCATCTTTTAGGAACTAAGTGGAGTTCTTAGCCTTCACATTCTCCAAAGGCTAAGTGGAGCATAAGAGGAAATAAAAATTAATTCCCCATAAAGTCATTAAATAAATTAAAAATTAAAAGGTGACTATATTTAATTAATTAAATTAATTATTGTATTACAAGGGAGAAGCTTCTAGAGTGTGTATTAATTATTGGAAAGGGGGAAGCCTCTAGTAATTTAATTTTCTAGAAGCACAATTAAATATTGTATTGCAAGGGAGGAGTTTCTAGAGAGTGCATTAATTATTGGAAGGGG
The DNA here is from genome assembly GCA_028749045.1 of Cupressus sempervirens. NCBI lineage: Eukaryota > Viridiplantae > Streptophyta > Pinopsida > Cupressales > Cupressaceae > Cupressus > Cupressus sempervirens. The sequence goes on from CM053789.1 coordinate 549,305,155, forward strand.
GGAAGCTTCTAGTACTTGCAATTAATTAATATTTGATTCCCTTCTAGAAGGGTGTAGGGAAAGTATAAATAGAGGTGGGATCTTCATTGTTTAGCATTAGATGATTGTAAATTGCATTTGATAAAACCTTGGAGGTGTGAGTTAGAGATTTTCTCTTGGCATTAGAGGTCGTTCATCCTCTCTTGTAACATTCTAGACATCATTCCCTTGGGGTTTGGCCTTTGGAATACATTATTATGTATTTGATTTTATCATTTTGAGAACCAACATTATTTTAGCAGTGGTTCAATCTTCAATTTGCATAAATTCCTTCTTGCTCATGTTATGTGGATTGAAACCTATGCAAAGACATTAAAATCACTTTTAGCAATTGGTATAGTTCTTGGGCATTTCTAGGGTGCCTATTACAGTGGTATCATAGCTAACCATTATATTGGTATTAGAGCTATAAGTCCTATGATCCTATGGAGATCTCAAGCATTTATGTTTGAGCATGTGACAAGGGCTTTATAATTTTTGCAATACTAGAGAAAGACAAAGTAGGAGTTCAGACTTGTAGAACGAACAAGGTAGTGTTTGACAAAATGCATATCGGTCCAAATCAAGATGTGATGTCCAAATGGTTACTGGGTACATTAGAGGAAGGGCAACATATACAACAAGGGCATAATAGGCGAATGGATATGATGCAACAAGAGTAGAATAGGCAAATGGATATGATGCAACAGGAGCAGAATAGGCAAATGGATATGATGTTGCAGCTTATGGCTAGACAGATGGGCATCAATATTGATGATTTGTATGTTGCTCCAGTGTAGGAGGTAGTTGATTCCTTAGGTGGGATCAAGAAACATATAGAGCCACCCACCTATGATGTTGGTGATGTGGGCATTTTAGTAGAGTTAATAGATGTGGGTTTATGCTCTAATATTATTGATTCGCAATCTGGTGTTGAGTCATGTGTGTAGAATCAAGAGTCCACATATGAGGCTGCAAGGGATTACGATGCAACAATAGTGGGATTAGGAGAATGCGAGCATACTATCATATCAACAGCCACTTCTATATCAGTTGAACCATTCAACAAGGAGTTTAGCAATATGCATGCAGTTGTTGATATGTGTTCTAATGATGATGCACATGTTGATTATGAGTTTTCATCAACTACAGATTTGGTTCAATTTCTTGTTGTAGCAGTTAGTGTTGTTCCTATGTCCATATATTTTGATGTGGCTACACCTATTGTTGATACAATTAGCATGAGTGCATATGGTTCACTTGTAGCTACATATTTTTCAATGCATGTTGGTGATGATTAGGATTCCAGTCCAATATATATTATGTGGGTGGATACAGAGAAGAAGAGATTCCATAGATCTTCTATGAAGTTTCCTTCTGGTGACATTTTGACATCTACATCATCAACACAAGTTTTGGGAGCTAGGTTGCAAAACATGTGGTTGGTCCTGATGATGCTCATTTGTAGTTGGTTTAATGTCCATAGGGATGTGAAATACTACTTCAATTGGGATCCAGGTGGAGGTTGGAGTTCATTGTATTGCTGCATTGTTTGAGGACAAGCAATTTCAAGGAGGGCGGACTGTAATGTCCCCATTTTTTAGCAACTAAGTGGAGTTCTTAGCCTTCACATTCTCCAAAGGCTAAGTGGAGCATAAGAGAAAATTAAATTAATTTCCCATAAAGTCATTAAATAAATTAAAAATTAAAAGGTGACTTTATATTTAATTAATTTAATTAATTATTATATTACAATGGAGAAGCTTCTAGAGTGTGTATTAATTATTGGAAAGGGGGAAGCCTCTAGTAATTTAATTTTCTAGAAGCACAATTAATTATTGTATTGCAAGGAAGGAGTTTCTTGAGAGTGCATTAATTATTGGAAGGGGGAAGCTTCTAGTACTTGCAATTAATTAATGTTTGATTTTCTTCTAGAAAGGTGTAGGGAAAGTAAAAATAGAGGTGGGAGCTTCATTGTTTAGCATTAGATGATTGTGAATTGCATTTGATAAAAGCTTGGAGGTGCGAGTTAGAGATTTGGTCTTGGCATTAGAGGATGTTCATCCTCTCTTGTAACATTCTAGATGTCATTCCCTTGGGGTTTGGCCTTTGGAATACATTACTATGTATTTGATTTTATCATTTTGAGAACTAAAATTATTTTAGCAGCAGTTCAATCTTCAATTTGCATAAATTCCTTCTTGCTCATGTTATGTGGATTGAAACCTATGCAAAGACATTAAAATCACTTTTAGCAATTGGTTTAGTTCTTGGGCATTTCTAGGGTGCCCATTACATCTGCTATCCCATTCTACTCAAGGGTCTTAGGTGATGATAACTGTCTCTTAATTTCATTTTCTTCATAAAACATGTTAAACTCTTTATAATTAAATTCTCCACCTCTATCTAATCTCAAACATTTAATCTTTACACTAGATTCATTCTCAACTCTATTATTGAATATCTTGAACTTCTCAAATGCTTTAAATTTTTCTTTAAGAAATACTACCCACACCATTCTGGTGAAATCATCAACAAAAATCATAAAGTACCTTTCTCCATAGAATCCTTTTGTTCTGGTAGTTCCACTCAGATCTGTATGAACAATCTCCAGCTTTCTATAGTAGTGAACTTCTTTCTAGGAAATGATACCTTCTTCTACTTAGCCATATTACATTCTTTGCAATCAACATTCGTAGGCTTCATGATCTTAAGAAAATATCTAATATAAATGTACTACTTACCTTCATAATGTTATCAAAGTTTATGTGACAAAACCTTCTATGCCATATCCAACTGATATCCACCTTTGCAACCAAACATGTCATCTTAGTGGGATTCAATTTAAAATACATTATTGCTAAATGTTGTACTTGTTCCAATCAACTTACCACCCTTATCTTTGATAACACACATCTTCTCTGTAAACTGCAATTGATAACCTTTATCTACCTGTTGTCCAACACTCAACAAGTTATGCTTTAAACCATTAAAAAGGTAAACATCATCAGTATTAGTCTTTCCATCAAGAGTAATAGATCCTATCCTTGTGATGTGATAGACCACATTGTTTCTAATTCTAACAATACCTCCATCATGATTCCTAAATTTAACAAACTTGTTCATATCACTGGTTATATGATGTGAACAACCACTATCTATTATCCAATTAGATTTCTTTTCAACTTGTGAAACTAGGAATTTCTCTTTTCTAAATTCAATTTCAAAAATTTCTTCTTTTATAACCACAAATCCTAGTTCATCGTCACTTTCACTCTGAACTCTTTCCTCAGATTCATCATCTTGATTAGCATACAAACAATCTTTACGTCTTCTAGGCTTGAAATCCCTTTTATAATTTTTCTCTCTTTTAGGAAAATTAGATGCATAATGACCAAATTCATTATAAGTGCAACATTAACAAATTTTCTTACCATTTGGTTCTCTTCTCACAAGAAGGGGTATACCTTCTTCAATTTTCCTATCTTCTTCAAAATGGGTTCTACTACTACTAGCATAATATCCATGGGTGCTTGTACTTGTGGATAAACATGGACGAATGCTTCAGGCACTAAAATTTGTTTCCACTCTTGTAAATTCTCCAAACTCTCTTAAACTTGATTCTGCTACTTCCAATCTTCCAAGCAAAGTCTCTCAAGTAAACTTCTCACTGCAGGGTATCAAAAACTCAATCATCTATGCCACTTGCTTGAATGGTGGTGTCAAAATTTTCAAAATATTCCATACAATTTCATCTTCTTCTTTAGATCCTTCACAAGACTTAGTTAATGCAAAAATCTCAGATATCCTACCAATACAACTTCTCACATATTCATCTTCCATCATTTTAACATCTTAAAACAAAAATATCCAATTTTGTAATCTCATTCTTTTAGTATGCTTATCCCCTTCAAAAGTAGATTCTAAAGCTTTCCAAATATTGTGAGACATTTCTGTTGATTTTACTTGACTATACTCATTTTTAGGAAGAGCTGTTAGTAAGGCTTCTCTGGATCTCATATTGCACATTAGCAAATTTCTTTCTACTTCACTGCATTCTTCAAGCTTCTCTTCTTTCACAATATCTTTATCACTTTTTGTCAAAAGCTAATATCCTGGATCCATGCATAATACATGAGTCTTATTTTTTTTTCCTTCTAGCTATCATAGTTAACTCCATCAAACTTAGGACTTTTTTTTTTTGAAGTGACTCATCATTGATCTCCCAAAGTTATTAAGCTCTCTCTTCAAGGACTTGATGCTCTGATACCAATTGTTAGAATATAAAGTCCACCAATATAATTGGGGGGGGGGGGGGGGGGAGGGGGTGAATCAGTTATCCAACTATTATAATACTTATCAACCTTATTAATCCTTAACCATGTGAACAATATAATCAGTAACCATAACAAGATACTCATACATAATAACACCAGATATGTTAACTAGGGACAACCTTGATCAGAGGGGAAATATCAGTGGGGATGGTACTCACAAAATGATTTATTAATATAAATATTCCTAGTTAGAGGATGGACCTTTTTAGGAGTCTAAGAAATATATTTAGTACATATCAATCCCTGTTAGGAGATTCCAACCCTATTAGGAGTTGTGCCAACCGAATTAGGAGTTATAGAAGCCAAATGAACCCACTATCCAAATTTTTTTTGGGGCAAGAACAATGAACCCAATATCCAAATTATCTTTGTATTATTCCATGCAAAATAATAGAAATGAACTATACTTGCACTTCCTCTTCCTTTGTAATGTCAACCAGACTTCTCTACTTCTTTTGATCTCAATATCAGATCACCAACTTTGCATCCAATAATCCCTTGGATCACTTACTCACATATACCAATTACTCTTCTTTTATTCACACTCCTTGATGATAACTCATATTAAACACACTCTTTACCAGAAGGAAAATATCCTTCCTTTATACCTTGTCCTCAAAATAAATCCTTGAGTTGGCCTTGAGGCTTTCCCAATTAATTATAATAGGACTACATTAAGATAATTAATTATTTCAAAATCACACAATATAGTCAGCTCATAGTCTTTACAACTTCTCACACGTGCACAACTAGAACTTGCACACTCATTGACATCATCATCAAACTGTCCTCTATTACTTTATAACTTCACACATTGTGATTTTATATCTGTCAAGAGATATAATCCAATCATTAGAAATTGTTTATCAAGTACTGTATACTTTTTTTCTATAAATCAATTATATCTTCTATATGTCTTCAGCCTCAACATCAGGACATAGTGTAGAACATGCCCTTAATCATGCTTGACCTAAACATAAAATCTTTGTCTGTACGACCTTGATCTTCATCTGCTACTCTACTAGTCTTTAGAAAAACTATACTGTGTTGTCATCAATGACAAACACAATCATGAATGCAACATACCAATTATGCTACTGATCTACATATGCTCTAGTAATGCTTAGGAAACTCCCCCAAAGGAATACTATCAACATTCATGCTAACAGAGGGTTATATGTGTAATAGATTGATACTTGAAAAAGGTGGACTCTCAGTAGATATGAAGAAAAACTATTTTTGATTAGTATCTATGCTTTGAATTCGAAGTAAGAACTTTATGATAATAGTTATAAATTCTATTAGTTTTATAATTAGAGATTTCAAATAGATACTACTATCTATTCAAGGTGTGACTTGTTTTCTTATGGAAATAGATTACATGTGGAAATTCTTTCTAAATTATCATGAATGAATTCTTATTTTGAAATAAGAAGAAACTGGGGGGAGAAAGTGAAGGTTACAATTTAATTTCATAATAATAGATAATCATGTAGATGATTGTTGTTGTTAAATTCAAATGATTTCTTAGACTGCACATTCTTTTCATATTGCTGAGTTGAGTGTTATGACCTTTTTAGTGTTTTCTAGTAAAAATACTTGTGAGAGACATTCTCTCATAATGAGAAATTAATTAATATCTTTCAGAAAGGTAGATGCACCTAATAATATTGGAAAGCTTACATATAAGCAGAGAGTTTCATTCTATTTTGTGGCTCAAATAGTTGGTAAGTTGACTTAGTATTTCTTTTGAAAGCACAAACTTCAACGTATCTATGTTTAGGAAACAATTCTTACTAACATCATCTTTGACCCACGAACTCCCACTAATCATCAAATTGATCATTGCACAAACTCGAGAGCACTTCTTGCTACCATGCCTTTGGACAACAAAATTACGATCTAATTACCATATGAACCGCATGCGGCCTCAGCATAATTTTCCTCTAACTATGTAGTAGCCTTGAAAAGCCGTGCTCACATTGGATACCTTGCCATGTGGCACATTCTTAATTGTCCTTTTCTATCAACATTTTTGGTCAAAATGTACCCCTTCATGTCACAAAACACTAAGTGTTTAAGACATTGTCTAAGTTGTGTGTGGAAATAAAAAAAACATTTTATCATATCTACCCACAAACAACATGGGATTAAACTTCCTTAATTCTTTTCCTCAAAACTTCAATGTACTAATCAAGTTTTTCTCTTTATATGTAAACAAGAAGCAGAACATTCTATAGTTGGAGAAAATATATTCTTTGTGCTCAAAACAACACTCTCGCATGGATGTCATTTTGGAAATTGATGCCACAATCACTTAACTACCCCTTATTTGGTATGGATCAAGCTTCCACATAACATCGATCCCCATTACATATCATGGTAGTGAAGCAATATGATTTAAACAGTAATCAAATAGCCCATGAAACTGAATGACAACTTTAAAATTTAGATTAATAGTATGCATTTGAGATGAAATTCAATGGGCCCTATTGATAGCAAGATGCTAACCAAGCAAATGATTCAACTAAGAAACCATCAAACAATATATATGTTGTGCCCAATTGGAGATTCATCTATACTCATTTTGTTCCATATATCTCCATGAGTATTTGATCTACAACTTCTATCCATGCAACCCTCTATCTCGTGCATTTCAAAAGCTTATATCATAGATGTGGCATTTATGATGGAGGAAAATTGAACTACCCACTTGTTTTCTTATGCTACTTGTGGGCATATGTAGAAAAGAACTCAGTAGTGGAGCTTTTAACCTTGGTCAAAGTCATAATATGGTAATACATCACTATCCTTGGAGTCAGATTTAATCCCATATATGAAGAGCTCAAAATACATGAACACACCAAGGCAATAGAATCCATTTCTAATTGTCACACCAATGGCGATGCAAAGTTCCATGCTACATATGTGCTCAATTATTTGATGCTGGATATCATCCTAAAAAATTTGATCCAACATTCCCCATAACCCATATATCTAATCTTGCAAAGCTTATGGTGATAAAACTTCTTTTAAAACAATCTATTTGTTTTTCTTGTCTTGTGTACATAGACTTAGGAGAAACATTTGTATAAGAAGTCAACACTACACCTCCCCACACTTACATGGTCTTCATCCTTTTACCAATAAAGTACACAATACATCTAGTAAATTTGGTAGGCATGTACCAATATAGTGGAGTCTAATTGAAACAATCCATTTTTGTCATTGTGTTTTGGTATGCAAATTGGCAGAGGAATTTGGTAATGGAGGCCCTAATTTTAGCTGTAAATCATGACAAAGTGACTACATATCAGAGTATCCTTCAATCATCATGAGTTTGACATACTGGTAGTAATATTTATCCATATCCATCTTTATTTAGTGTTTCTTCACAATGCTCATCTTGTATAATGTTGAGCAGGGAACAGTTGTAACAATCCATTGTGATATCAAAAACCTTTGAATAGGAAGAAATCCTTTGGCATGTAATGCCCCATCAAGGAACCCAAAAGAAATTAACCTAAAGTTTCACTAAGTTTTTCAAACATTTTTTTTGAAAGATAATAAACAACAACAAATATAATACAACAAAATCAATAATAACAAGAGATAAAAATAGTGAAAGCAATAACTCACATACATAAAACCATCATAAACAGATTACATCTCTTAAGGGTCCCATGACATGCAATCACATTTAAGTTTAATACTATTAAATATAACACATAATGAAAATCCACATCATAGAATTATTACAAGTACAAATCCATTTAAACAATATACAATTACATAAGTTGCCACTTGGCATAACCAGAATGCATAATCATCCATTGTACAAGTCACAAGGTATGAAAAGATCAAAGAATATACAACATATATAAAATACATCATCTCATAAGATATATGATAAATCAAGTACAATACAATAGAGTATATCCATCCATCATAATGCACAAGAACACAATGAAAGGTAATATAGAACATGGAACTCTAGCAATGACATTGAACTATCAGATCTCAATGTTAAAAGAAAATGCACTACCACCTGACCTCATGGAACCTAAATGGCCCACCACTCCCACCATGCTGAGGAGATAAGCTCAAGTTTCATATAGATATCAAAACACAGGTCAAAACCAACATCTAGGACAAGGAAACACCTAAAAGTAAACTATCTCAAAGGGTACCAAGATACAATATTAAATAAGTGGGCATGTCATCACATGAGCCAACTCTAAGGTTACCCTAGCAGCTTCGCTAGACTCTGACCCCTTAGTGTCTCTATGTGGCATCAATATCCTTTCGTACATAAAAGACATACTAACAAGTCAACTCTAAGGTTACCCTAGTATTCTCTTAGGACTTTGGCCTCCTAGTAACTTTATGTGGCACTGATATCTTATTAATTTATTTTAAACCCATTTAATAAAATGTTATCACTTATTAAAACAACCTACAATGGATTACCCAGGTAGCCTCTTTAGGGCTCTTACCTCCATTGCAAGACACTTCCCAACATGACAAACAAATAACCTACCCTAAGCTCAACAAAAGTAGAAGGTCTCATAAGATCATAAAATACACATCAGTTCTTCTATGAGCAACTCGAAAGCACTGAACTATCACAGATTTTACCAATACAATCATCCTAACAGAACTAATCCAAGATCAAGTACACATATACCAAACCATGACATAACATGGCATCACCAAAAATATGGCACTGATATCTTATTAATTTATTTTAAACCCATTTAATGAAATGTTATCACTTATTAAAACAACCTACAATGGATTACCCAGGTAGCCTCTTTAGGGCTCTTACCTCCATTGCAAGACACTTCCCAACATGACAAACAAATAACCTACCCTAAGCTCAACAAAAGTAGAAGGTCTCATAAGATCATAAAATACACATCAGTTCTTCTATGAGCAACTCGAAAGCACTAAACTATCACAGATTTTACCAATACAATCATCCTAATAGAACTAATCCAAGATCAAGTACACATATACCAAACCATGACATAACATGGCATCACCAAAAATAAATCACATAATCACCTCAGTCCTATACAAGCAACTGTGAAGCAATCCAAAGATAACTGATTGAAGACTCAAACGTTACACTAAGAAAGTCACACCATTCAATTTAGTTCTACACAAGAGAAATTGGAAAGTACAATAAAACATATGATCAAACTCATCATAGAACACACGACACATCACCATGGTTGGGTATAAAAGAACATAATCATAACAACATTTTAGAACAAAACCCCCAAGCCTGTGGTAAACATCCTAATTTGGTCAAAGCTAAGTCAACCTTGAAATCCATAACAATAAACCACATGTCATAAAGAGTACATACAAAAGTAGGCTTCATAATTCATTAGGTTTTGAAAACACTAAAGTTCAATTTCCACTAAAGGTTTCGAGTTTTCATTTTCATTTTCACGTAATGCAGATTCGCTAAAGTTCTCAAGTCCACACGAGTCTCAATACAACAATTCATAAAAAGTTGTTTAAACATAGTTTTCATAGTTCAATTCATCTTCAAAAAAAAAAAACACAAGATTTGATATATAGGTAGGGTTTCAGTTTTCGTCTTTTCAAAGTATTACAGTTTATAGAGTTTACGATTACAATCCAATGTTCACATTTTTCATTTCCAAAGGTTCAAGACTACTAAGGTTCACGAATAATCAAAAGATGACTCATCAATTTCCCAAAATAATAGGAATTATTTTCGTATAAAATTCATCAAGTAAAACCCAAGTTTACTAAAATAATCTTTTTCCAAATCTACAACTATCCATTACTTCACAATTACATTGTAATATTAAATTAATTAAAACTTCAATTAATTATATTATTACAACTCAATAAAAAAACCATTAAATTATTAATTATTATAATTATCTATTAATAAAGTAACTTACTTTAAATTATTAATAAAATAATAACTAACCTAATAATAAAATAATAATTAACAACAATAATAATAATTAACAAACCATATTAATTAAATTAATTAACAACTATATTAACAAAGAAATTTATTAAATTATTTAAAATTTAATAAATTTAAATATATTAAAAATATTAAAAAATTATAAATAAAAACACGCTTTTAAAGGCTTGCCGACCTGACTGGCATTACTACCACAGCAACTTGCTACCGCACTAGGACTGTTGTGGGCAAACCTTTCAAACGATCACCGATGGAGTTAGGACCAGGGTAAACTTTAAGAAACCCCCCTCCAGAAAAAGATATAAAATATTGGCAAATCTTTCATTATTTTGAAAAACCAGATTATTTTCATTGGCAAATCTCTCTGTTTTTTTATTTTAAATATTATTTACATTGTCAATTATTTTGGAATCATAATTTTTGAGTAGAAAATATTTGTGAATCTCAATAATAATAGGAAGTTCACTTATTGTCATGGAATATTACAAATCAAAATTGAACATGTTTTATCTCATGGAAATTATGAGGATAATTACATTATATTTTAAATCAATAGTGAAAACTAAATATTGGTGATATATCCCTAAAGTAACTAATAATTATGATAATTATTGGTGAATTAATTTTAATTTTTTTGATAATATATAATTTTTAGGTGACTCAAATCTAATCATGTATCAATTATTGTGGCGAATCTTTGAGTTTCAATTTTTTAATAAAATAAATTATTGAGTGATTTTAAATATTTTAGAACTAAATTTAATAAAAATGTGGCGATTTAGGTTTCATTCAATCTTAAATTATTAGCCAAATTACTAGCAAAAAAATTCTAAAATTAGCCAATTTACTAATATTAGCCACTAAAAAAAACCTTGGTTAGGACAAAAGCGAAGGGGGGTGGGGGGTGGTGGCCCCCACCACCAATATATATATATATATATATATATATATATATAAACCATGAAAATAAAAAAACACCCAATTCATTTTTATATATTTAATAATATAATTACATTGTAATTACAAATTAATATGTAATTATATATATATTGATAAATTTTCCAATATAAACCCAGTACAGAAACCCAAATCAAATAGTCAAAATCTATAAAACAAAATTGGTTTTCTTTTCAAAACTCACATCCCAATTTTAACAATTCCAATACGAATCACCCAATTTAAAACAAACGAGGGTTTCCAAATCTCAAATTAACAAACAAAGTTTTCTAATTTCCAATTCGTATACAGATGTTTTCGAAAATGATGAACAACCAAATTCATACACAAATATTTCAAATCATTAAATTTGTTTATAGAGGTTTCTGAATGAAGAATAATCAAATTCATACACAAGGGTTTCAATCTATTTGAATTCTAAAAACATATTCACAAACACATAGAAGACAGAGAAATCAAGAATGAGCAACTACTGCACAAACCCACAAGATCCTATCTGGATATGATGCTAAAACAATAAATGTACAAAACACACAAGAATTTCCTATTCCCTCAAAAACTCTCTTTTCAGAAATTGGCTCCTCTAAACCTGTGTGTGGAGAAATGAGCTCTGATTTCCTAATAAAGAGTTTTTCCCTAAATTTAGGGCTTTGATTGTGCAATCATGGGAAAAAGCCCCTTTTCCTTTAATATTTTCTTATTTTAATTTCATGCACAAGCTTTATGCAATTTAATTAAAATAAATTATATTAAATTGATGCTTTCTCTCTCTTACTAAATCATGAGACACTTTTAAATATAATATTTGTTAATTTAACTAATAATATTATTTAGAGTTTCTTAAATAAAATAAAACTCCTAAACAAATTATTATTAAATTTAATAAATATTAATATGCCAAAATTAGAACTTTAATAAAATATTTTAAATCTAATTCTTTTATTTAATTAATTTCTCAATTAATTAAACATAATTAAATATTGAATTTTCTTTAAAAAATTTCCATTAAATTAAATCATTAAATTATCTTTTAATATCATTTGATTTTAACAAAAAATCATCACAGACCCACAAAACCAAAAATGACAACTCAACTGAAGACAAAGAACATAATGAAATTCCAAGGTCAAAATCACAAATTTAGATGGGTAAACAACTTAGATACTTGTCCTACTTTCTAGGGAAATTGGATTAGGTTAGGGTTAGGACTCAAGAATTATCTCCCCACTTATACCATTGAGATACTGTGATAGGGTATGCTCTTCCTAGCAATTTAGGGAAGTCGATACTCAGTACCCACAATCTACATAAAATCCATGCATGTACATACTCATATATTCTAAATTAAATAGTCAATGATGGGCTCGACTAGCAAGTGACTACGACTTCCTCCCTCAACCACATCAAGAACACTAATCATAAAGTAAAACAGACAATTACGCCATACACATGCAAGTATGGGTAAGTAACCATAAAACTGCATATAAATAATCCATCTAACTAACATCATGCAATAACTGAAATTGATGTATGAACATACATATATCATCATAGAAATAATCCTAAACACATGGAATAACTTAGTAAATCAACAAATATATCAACTGAATATGAAATATATTTAATCTAATTTAGTAACCAAGTATTGCTAATCATAAAACACAATTAGAAAATTAGTCTAAAAGAATCTAGCAATACTATAGAAAAGTCCACTAGGGGTAGACATTACATCCACTCCCCCTAGACTTAGGGTTACTCCTGGAAGCCTACAAGAAAGATGAAACTAAAATAGGGGTAGGCATTACATCCACTCTCCCTAGACTTAGGCTTACCCCTGGAAGCCTACAAGAAAGATAAAATCAAAGCATTCACTATGCAGGTCCCATTGAACCCTTTCCCCCACTAGGAGGACAAGAATCCACTAAAAACACCCAAGCAAGGACAACAAAGATGCTCACAAATCAAAAAAGTATACCACCTTAAAGCACAATCACAAGAAGATATGTCTGAAATCCAACTCAAGAGTTATACAAGTTTTGCCTTTTTCTATGTTTCAAGAAACCAAGATTAAGTTTTCAAGTTGTAATAAATACATAACACTATTTGAATTTTGTTTCAGTTGAACTAGTAACTTAGGCTATAATACCAGATGTAACGCTGCACCAGGGAATCCAAAAGAAATTAACCTAAAGTTTCACTAAGTTTGTCAAACATTTTTTTTTGAAAGATAATAAACAACAAACATAATACAACAGAAGCAATAATAACAAGAGATAAAATAGCAGAAGCAATAACTCACATACATACAACCATCATAAACAAATTATATCTCTTAAGGGTCCCATGATGTAGAATCATATTTAAGTTTAATAATATTAAATCTAACACATAATGAAAATCCACATCATGAAATCATTACAAGTACAAACCCATTTAAACAATATACAATTTCATAAGCTACCACTTGGCATAACTAGAATGCATAATCATCCACTGTACAAGTCATAGGGTATGAAAGATCAAAGAATATACAACATATATATATATATATATATATATATATATATATATATATATAAAATACATCATCTCATAAGATCTATGATAAATCAAGTACAATACAATAGAGTATACCCATCCATCATAATGCATAAGAACATAATGAAAGGTAATACAAAGCATGGAACTCCAACAATGACATAAAACTGTCAAATCTCAATGGTAAAAGAAAATGCACTACCACCTGACCTCGTGGAACCTAAATGGCCACTCACACTGCACTGAGGAAATAAACTCAAGTTCCATACATATATTAAAACACAAGTCAAAAACAAAATCTAGGACAAGGAAACACCTGAAAGAAAACTATCTCAAAGGGTACCAAGACACAAGTATTAACTAATCCTAGAGGAAACAAAGACGTGTAGGAAATCTACTATGTAAGTGGGTAGGTGTCATTGCATGAGCCAACTCTAAGGTTACTCTGGCAGCCTCGCTGGACACCTACCCCCTATTGTCTCTATGTGGCATCAATATCCTTTTGTATAGACAAGGCATACTAATGAGTCAACTCTAAGGTTACCTTGGTAGTCTCTCAGGACTCTGGCCCCCTAGTGACTTTATGTGGCACCGATATCTTATTAATTAATTTTAAACCCATTTAATGAAATGTTATCACTTATTATAACAACCTACAATGGGTTACCCAGGTAGCCTCTTCAGGGCTCTGACTTCCATTACAAGCCATTTCCTAACATGACATACATATAACCTACCCTAAGCTCAAAAAAAGTAGAAGGTCTCATAACATCATAAAATACACATCACTTCTTAAACAAGCAACATAAAAATATTGAAATATCATAGATTTTACCAATACAATCATCCTAACAGGATTGATCCAAGATCAAGTACACATATATCAAACCATGACATAACATGGCATCACAAAAAAAAAATCACATAATCACCTCAATTCTATACAAGAAACTAGGAAGAAATCCAAATATAACTGATCAAAGACTCAAAGGTTACACCAGAAAAGTCACACCATTCAATTCAGTTCTACACAAGAGAAATTGGAAAGTACAACCAAACATCTGATCAAACTCATCATAGAACACACATGACACATCACCATGGTCATGTATAAAAGATCGTAACCATAACAAAATTTCAAAATAAAACCCCCAAGCCTATGGTAAACATCTTGATTTGGTCAAAGCTATGTCAACCCTGAAATCCATAACAATAAACCACACGTCATAGAGAGTACATATAAAAGTAGGTTTCATAATTCATTAGGTTTTGAAAACACTAAAGTTCAATTTTCACTAAAGGTTTGAACCACATAATACAAGTTTGCTAAAGTTCTCGAGTACACACAAGTCTCAACACTCAACAAATCATATAAAGTTGTTTAAACATAGTTTTCATAGTTCAATTCATTTAAAAAAAATGTTTGACAAACTTAGTGAAACTTTAGGTTAATTTCTTTTGGATTCCTTGGCAGGGTGTTACATGGTACATCACACTACATATGAATAATCATCTACCAAAGAAAACAACACAATAGTTCTACGAACCATATATCATATTTTACAAAATATTTACTAGGTAGTTGGCAAATTGGACTATGCAATCACCACTTGTGGAGAAAAAAAGGAAAAAATACATTTTCCTTCTTTTGCGTTTGTGAACAAATGTGTAAAAGAATCCAATCATGGAGTCTCCTTGACCTTTACTGTAGTCATGGTGGAGTGAAGACACAACCATGACCCCTTGGATTTGGTTTGTATCCCTAAAATGGAAAACTTATAACATGTTTCTCATGAGAAAAGAAAAAAATTGATCTCAAAGGAAAGGCCATGCTGACATGTTCCTCTACACATGTAAAACTTAGAACCTCACTGCTATGTTTAGATTACATCCTTTATTGTTCACTATGTACAATCTACATATCCATTTGATCTCAAATGATGATACTACATGTTATTCTCACTTCCACAAAAGGTCCATTATTGATATCCTCTTTACATTACTAATTTAATTATCAACATGATTATAACCTCTTAAACATCTTCAATTTCCATGAAATCTTATTAGTCTAACAAAGTCAGTCGGGCCCCAAAGTGGGTCTAACTTTTTTTTTCCTTTTCAAATAACTAACATCCCTGAAAAATGTATGAACCACCTTCACTATTAATCTGTAGTGAAAATCAATTATTGCTTGATCATTTGAAAATCATTTTTCCCTCTTTGAAAACTATCACTTTGTGTTGCGAGGCCCTTAAAACTGATGATATCACCTGACTAAGCCCTGGAACTTTGTATTTATGTTCTCTGCTTCCACATAATCTCACCTTGCAAGATTTTATCCCATGAGGACATCATGGTCAAAATTTATTAAATGTCAAAGTTTCCTACTTTAATATGTCCAACAAGTAAACATGTTAGAAACAAATAATTGCATTTGGTTTTGACCTAAAAAAAAGTCAAGTAATCACTTGGGAATTTGAAACTTGAGGCATTTCTAGAGTTTTATATGGAGAGTATGAAATTTTATTTTGGGCTCATGAAAATATTTTTGATTTTATTGGTAGGCATGCAAAGTTGGCTATTTGAAATTGCAAAACTGGGCAACCCTATGAAATAGAGATTCTTGCAAACATAATGGACTAGGAAAGTGTGCAAAAAGATTCATAAAAAAATGCAAACTGGAAAACTTGAATTATTTTAAGTATAGAATATAGTGGTAAAATTAGGTTGGTTATATCCATCATATATTCAAAGTTATAACATCCAGAATAGGGCTCTTGACCCATTTTTGAGCATCAATAAATCCTTAAAAATTACATTTGGAATCACAATTGAAAACTAGCCAAATGGATTCGTCAAAAGCTCAAATCTAGAACATAACATGTCTCTAACCTTAGGAATGTAATGTAAAAATAAATTCCTCATTTTGGTCAATTAGGTCAAAGTTAAAACCAGTCAAACAAGGCTACTAATAAACTGTCATAAAAGGCAACTGGATAGTTTTAAGTTTTTGCAAATGGAATCAACTTGGAAAAACTTATCAAATGGATTCATCAGGACTTCAAATTGTGAACATAGGATGTCATTTATGATTGAAATGTATTTGTATATCCTTTTCTTCAAAATAATCAACAGGTCATCAAATATTCACTTTCAAACATGGCTTTTTGGATTAATGTGAAAAGTGCATTAGCAAAACAAATATTAAAAATCGACTTTGGAAAACTCAAAACTCTACAAAAGCACATCAAAATGATTTGAAATATGAAACATAGGTTATATGATATGCATACTAAATATTACCAAAGTGGTAGGTCATGAAACTTAACTGGGAATAAGATATTCAAATTCAAACTAGCCTCTAGAAACATTGTTTGGCACTTAGACAAAACTGCAAGTCTGACAATTGTTTAAAACAACACTTTACCAAATGAATCAAAACTTCCAATGATTGACCTAAGGCATATAATCATTCTAAATTTAATACAATAAGAAATTGAAACACATGATTGGACACAAAACAACCTCCAGACACATATTTATGAAAGACATTTATAGGAGTTAACTTTGCAAATTTTTCAAAATGGGACTCAAAATTCACTTACAATTTTGAGTCCTAATAGGAACCTAAGATTCTGTTGATAGAAATTTATTTTACACACTACCAATAGAGTAAAAATTTTCACTACACTAGGATGTTCAACCAATATCACTTGGAAGAACAGAGAGAGGAATTCCCTACAACCAATTAGCTCTTGTAAGTGGGGTCTGGACTGTTTAAGGAACATGAAAAATTGGATGAAGGTGGTGACTATATTTATAATAAGGTGGGTGGAATCTCCAACAAGTGTCTATGTGCATAGGATTTTGACATAGAGTCTTGCAAACAAAGTTGGGTAGGTATCATAGGACATAACCAAGGGGGTTACATAAATAAAATGATAGAAAGTAAAGAACCTAAAAAGTTTAGAGATTTAATCTACCTATAGTATACTTTTGTACCATTATTATCAACAATACATGCTTGAATGGTAGGATAACTTAAATACATGCTTGATCAATCAATTTAACATTACCAAGTGCTGCAAATGAAATAGTACTGAAGTAAGAAAGATTATTTATTTTTACCCAAGCCAAGGAAGATAACAGTAACAAAATAGAAAAATCTCACTACTTTCAAAGATAAATGAATCTCATAGCAATACTCCATGATCCATCTAATCTAATAACAACTTAAAATACAACAAGCATTGGGTTGAACAAAGCTCCAAGGAAGCCAAATTGTAAAAGAAAAGGGCAATACTACTCCATTAATCATACTGGTGTTATAGTGAAATGGAAGATAAAATCATCAATTTTACCAACTCTAGAAAAATCAAAAATCATTTTTTTTAAAGATTACTTCCTATGACCTTTAGTGAGAAACAAACTTCTTCCCCTAACTAATTAACCTATCGCCTTTATTTATGAGATTTACAAAATCTCCTTTCATCTTTACGTAATGACAACTCACAAAGAAGAAATCACATTTTAAAAACCATAAAAGGAGGACATAACTAGTTTCTGAGTGTCGATTTTTACAGACTTTTTTGTCACATCTCTATCATTTATCTCCTTAGGGTGTCCACAAATTGATAAGAGCACTCCACTTTGACAACCTTAAATGCATAAGGTGTATAGGGAAACATGTACTTGACAAAAGGGTATTCTTTATCTGCCATCATTAATTGCTTTCCACACCATTAAGAAGTATGTTGGCCATGCTGGCGATGGAAGACAAGATCCAAGAGGAATCTTTGCACATCCATTTGTGCCTCAGAAGGACTAAATTTCCAAAACCTTTTAGCATGAAATACAAACTATTGACCACCACATAATGCAAGCTCACCCAACCAAGTCAGGGAGAAAAGAAATTCTTGGAATCGTTCTTTCATTTTGTAGAGTTGTGGTGCCTTGGGAAGCAAGTAAAACTACCATTGAGCAGGTATTGAAGCTGGCCAAAAGGAAGTCCGCATGCTAAAAATCTAGCTTATAAGGGCGTCCTTATTGCACACCCTCTCACCTAATAACACCAAAGGGGTTAGAAGTAGAAGGGGAGGTCACATCAACTTAGGAAGATAAGCATCTCAAAACCACCTTCACGAAGTGACGATCATTCTAGTGCCTCTTCCTTTGCTAACTTGTTGCTTCCAAGGCTTCCATTCTTGGGAAACCTTGCCTCATGTATTGATGACTGATCATTCCATGGTTGGGATTTTGGGATCCGACTAACTTAGACCCATTGGGAAATCACCTTCCCATCTTCATCTAGAGATACCCTTTTTATTAGGTGGTGTCCCTTTTCTGGAATTTGCACCAGTATTTTTCTAGTCATGATACTTGAATAATTTTACCAGTCCTCTAAAGCCACTACCCATTAGTACCTTCAGAACATAAAAACTATATCTCACTGATAACAAGGTGAAGAATCCCTAAATCTTGAGAACCAAAAATTTCATAAATGTCAAATACATAGACAATTTTCAAGGCCCAAAGTTATCTTATTTTGTTCTTAAATCCTGAAAACCTAAGAAGCATGCTACCTAAATGAAAATTCTGACAACATGGCTCATAACATTGAGTTGTCCTTACATGATTTCCAAGACCACTATTTAACACCCATTCATGCAACACATGGGATTATTTAATACTAAGTATGTTTGATGTGACAATAATTTAAATTTCAAAATATCAACAAATACATCATCAATGATGCAAGACACTCAACCCGAGGAAGAATGTTGCACCCAGGATGGCAAGAGGAGTGAAAAATTGCTATCCAACACCACCTAGAATATTGTAGAGCCACTAAACCAATGCCAAGAAAACCACCACTCATTCTACCATGGTTTAGGTCATGTGTGTGCATGTAATAGTGACATTTTGTTCATACATTTCATCCTTCAGAGCTAGAAAACTTACCACAAAAGCACCCATAGTGACGTACCTGTAACTTGCTTGTCCAAGTATGGAAATACTTGATCAGTGAGATCCTACCTCACATTGAAACCAAGACCAAAATGAGATACTAGAGAGTACCCAAATAGAAGAGACCATCCTTCAGTAGAGTAAGCACTCTAAAAACCAAGAGCAAGGAACTGCAAAATCAGACCAAAGACATCAAACAAGATGCTAAGTATGTCTCCCCTTAGCGAGATAAACTTTCCACCATGAAACCTAGTTTCCTTTCATAGGAATCCATGTTTCCTACTATTAAGCTCACCACAGTAATGGACTACAAAATTAGTCTAATGACAAACTGGAGGTGGAGCCAAAGTGACTTCAACTGCATGACAAACAATCTAAGAAAGAGTAAACATGAGAGTGAGAAGATTGAAAAAAAAACCATGCACCCTAAAAAAAACCACACCGAAAGGAGAAAGCAAAAACTAAACACAAAAGAATGAGGAAAAAGGAAGAAGAACCCACAAAAGAAAAGCAACTAGGTGGACATGACCTATAAAATAAAAAAGAAACATGAAAAGGGATGAATGGGAATACCAACCTGGGAGGCAAAAATGAAGAAAATTGTTGTGCCAAAATCTACCCAAATTTTCACATGAACTAGACCTAATTTCAAAACTGAAGGTGACTTAACAAACTTTCACAACCAAAACCACTTCTAGATATGGTGATGACCTAGTCAAAAATTTGACTTGTGGAGCATAATTGTGATTATTAAGAAAAGTAAAAATTAGCCCCTTTAGGTGCCTTAAATACATCTTGATCATAGTAATTTAAAAGGTGAATTAATTATACTTTCCTTTCATTAATGAGCATCACCACATGTCCAACCTTAAGACCATAGAAATTTCATTCCATTGTGAAAGAGGCATGAGAAAAAGTTCCCACTTGATTTGAAGCCGAGAGAAAAGTTGATGAGCCTGTAGAATGATAATGAGATGGGAGAATGTTGATGGATAAATTTTTGAGAAGACCAAGATCTTTCACTAGGGCTTAGAGCCTTACTTCCTTTTTACCTACCAAAGGAATCTATATGTTGGACAAGGAATGTAGAAGCTCGAAGATCGAAATACCAAAACAAACCAAAGAGACTTACCCCAAGCAAGGCAAGACTAAAAAATGGAAAGAGGGGACTCAAATTTTTGCTCACAAGAAGTAGAGATGTTTATGTAGGGCATCACAAATGACGACTCAACTAGGAAAATGCCTTACATTTGAGAATTCTAGAACTTAGCCTTTGTAATAACCAGTACCTTGTTCTTATGAAGTTGATCCCTTTAAGCAAGAATTCTGGATTGGAACATCCTAACTCACCATAACTCTTAAACTTTACACATGTCTAGTAGTGAAGTGTGTGCTTTGAAGGGGGTATATCATTTCAATTCCCAAAGAAAACAAAGAAACCAAGCTCATCCAAGAATATGTTTGTTTTTCCTTTATGGGATATCGTGCAACCTTTTTCGTAAGTGGGAATATCTTCCCCTCCTCATTTCAATTATATTCTATTAAGGCATAGGAGGCAGTACTCCTTTCCTTAGATGGAAAATTTAATTAGTTCATTGTAGGGGTACTTCTTTCACCATCCCATCCTTGTGGACTTATTTTATTCATTTTGAGGAGGAAAGTGATACCCGTCTCTCATTATATCACTTGGCCTTAAAATTTTCATCAATTTTGAGTAGGGCTGATCTATTTGTTCTATTTCTATAGTGATTCTTCTCTTCCCTTTTCTTGTCAACTTAGTTGACCGATGACTGTAGATATAAGAATAGTTTTCTAGGTTCAATGAAGGTTGGTCCTGTCATGAGTTAATACTCATAGTTTTTAACTGGTAATAACAAGGTACTACAATTTCATTGGGTGGGTACTAGAATAATCAAATATCGTAGGCAAATTCAAGTAAGTCACCTTCTATTATGTGAAGTATACAATGTCTAATCATAGGAACAATAAGCTTGGACCCCATAAATGGAAAAAGATAGGAAAGAAAGACTATGAAAGCCACAAAGCCCAAAGAAACCATATGTGATGTAACTTATTTACAGGGGTTAACTAAAAAAAAATATACCAGAGAGACAACAAAACCCCAAAGAACCAAACATGAATGTATAGGGCACACTCTAGAGGGGGGTAAACTGAAAATTATATTTACAAGTAACTATACATATATTACAATCAACAGGAGGAATGGATACCTCAATAATATCTTCTATTCAAAGTAATGTTTGAGAAATTTTCCATTGATGGGAAACAAGACTGGTTCTCCAATTAATGTGTTGAGACAATAAGTACTAGCCCTATAGATCTTCGTGCTCTAATAAGGCCCAAGCCAGAGCCAATGGAATTTTGTATGTTTTCCTTTCTTCTTATGGGCCTTGTCCCATTAGAAGAATAGGTCTAAAATATGAAAGGCCTAAAACTGGGCTCTCTTGTCAAACCATCTTTTGACAATTTCTTGGTGTTTGGTGAAGTGATTGAGGGTTGCATCTCTCTGTTCTTTGAGGCGTATAAGATTAAGGAGGTGAACCTTGACAATATTATCCCACTTGTAGAACTCACTCCAGAATTTTAGGACTAAAATTTGCAAATTCATGGGAAACACTAGATTCTAGCCATACACTAGGTACAATAAAGAAGTTCCTAGGTTGGTCTTGTTTTTAATGCCATTTTCCCATAGAGAAAATTATATTTTTTTATATATCATTACCAAGGACTTCTCTCTAGCAGGTGCCTAATAACCTTCAGGAGGTTCTTGTTTGTAGACTCTTCTAGTGTGTTACCTTGTGGGTAATAATTACTTGAGTACTTTAAGGTAATGTTCCTATCATGTGCCTACTCTAAAAGATGGGTAGAGGAAAATATTTTGCCATTATCGTACACAAGGGAAAAGGGCATCCCAAACCTTGTAACAATGTTTTCTTCCACAAACTAATTTACTACATCCATTGTGTTACTGTTGCAAGGGATAGCTTTTGGACCACCACATATAATAGTCTATCATGGTTAACACATGCTGGTGTGTGGTAGAAGAATTGGGGTTAATCTCCTTGATGAAATCAAATGCCTATCAGGAAAAAGGTCTAGCCTCAAATGTGGGTTGAAGAGACACTGTAGGATTCTACTATTTCAAAGTAACAATTTGGCAAGTGTGGCATTTTCTCATGTGATTATGGACATCATGAGATAGAATATGCCAATAATACCTAGCCCAAAGCATCTAGTGGGTCGTGACATTAGCCGTAACATGTCTGGTTCTGAACTATCCATTGAATTCTTCTATTATTTTTCTTGCTTGCTCTTGGTCGAGTTACCAGAGAGATATGCCTTAAAAATTTCTTTCAAAAAGGTTTCCACCCTTAATCATGAAATGTGCTCTTTTCAACCAAAGTGTATGATGTTTATGGGTTGGGAATCCTTCTGGACACTTTTTATGCAACATGAGATACACCAGATCATTGTACCATGGGTCTCAGGTTAGAGTCTCAGTGTTGTAATTAGACAAGCATTCTAATTGGGAATTAGTTGAATCCATAGCTTTTGACAAACCTTGCTCACAAACCAACTTCATGGTTTGCATCTCTAAATAATACTCTTAGGATGGCCATCCACTTCCCATGTCTCTCACCAAGTTTTCTTTGCATAAGCATAGCTCTAACCACTTGGTCTAAAATGAATACATGTACCTTGCTTTTGAGTATATAGTGTCAAAACTTCTTTATTGCTCTAACAAGAGAAAACACCTACTATTCCTGTATAAAGTTGATATTTGTGGGAGCTTGCTAGTTTTACTAAGTTTTTATTATGTGCTCAAATTGTTCTAATATCATATATGGAGGTTCATTTTTGGCATATTAGTTTGTTGGATGAGTTTTATTGTCATATCATATGTATTGGTGCAATTATTGTAGATTATTGGTATGAATTTTGGCTATTGTAACTTCAAGTTTAGCGATGAAGGCCTACATGGCTCCAAAACAAGGTGAAATTGTGACTAATGAACACTTGCATAATATGGGGTTGCAGATCACTATCCGAGGATTTTGGAATGGGGTTATAATAGCTCATCAGGTCAATGATTTGCTAGTTATGGTCTTCAGAAGTGGACCCATCCAAAAATGTAATATTTAAATTGTCTTGATCCAATCCTATGTCATAAAGTGTAATGAAATGATATAATATGAGGATGGTCAACCTCAAGGGTTATGGATTAGCATCTAGAACATTCTCAAATGATTAAAAATGCCTATATAAGGAAGGCTCAAAGGTTGTCTAGGGTAGTTTTGGGTGATAGTCGTAGCTCTGTCTTGCAGAGTATTGTAAGGAAGGCACCCATGTGGGTTTGCATATTCTAATTCTGTAATTCCACATTTGTGGCAATAATAAGAAGCCCATATTTTTGTCTCATCTGTGTTGATTTCTATTTCTGTTTTTTGTCATGGTATTAAGGGGAGCACCCTTCATCAATTTGGGACATATAATAGGGTTTTGTAGAATGAACAACATGAACATGAGATTATAGAATATGAACTTTAGAAGGAGTGCAAACAACAATGTAAGAAGGAATGAGAATGTGAGAGGAAAGAAAATTGAAAAACTAGACAAAACATTTGTTAAAGAAAGAACACCTACAAGCACTTAAGTCTGGGAAGAGAAGAAAAATGATACATTAGATAAAAAGTTGAAATTCATAGTAGCTGAGAAACCCTTATCAAGTTAAAAACATTCAATATATTAGAGAAATAGGGGATAGTACACCTTGAACATCCATCAAACCCTAAAATGTCGACATTAAGTTTTGTGCACTTGGGAGAAGCATGGAAATAATATGTAGAAGATACAGTTAAGAGCACATAAAGATTTGAGGTCATATGTGAGCATGAGAAAGAAATTTGGCCTACTAGATGTAGAATCAACTTTTTGAGTTGAGCATACTTGAACAATTAATGTAGGTCTAATTCATCATAGATATAAGGATTGAAATTAAAGTAATTAACCACCATTTGAGAATTTGGATCCTAGAAAAAAATATAAAGGAGATTTGAGAGTGAATTGAAGGTGATTTGAAGCAATTGAGAACTGAATTCAAGAAAGTTTGCACCAAAGCCCTAGTGATATTGAGGTATTTATTAACAATGTTAAGGTTAAAATGTGATGTTATTTGAAATTTAAGGAAATGTATCCCTCTTCACTACATGATATCATGGAAAAACCAAGGTATAAGTGTAAGAAAAGTTCAATTGCACATTTGGGAGATGACCCTGCAAAGGGAAATAGATACCCCGATACTGTCTTCTATTCAAAGTAATGTTTGAAAAACTATCCGTTGACAACCAACGGAACTAGTTCTCTAATTAACATGCTGAGATGATAAGTACTAGTCCCACGGATCTCTGTGATATGATAAGACCCAAGTAGAAGCCAGTGGAATTTTTTATGTTTTCCTTTCTTCTCACGGGCCTTGTCCCATAGGAGGACTAGGTTTGAAATCTGAAAGGCCTTGAATTGGGATTTTTTTCAAACCATCTTTTGACAACTTCATGGTATTTAGTGAAGTGATCGAGGGCTACATTCCTCGATTCTTTGAGGCATATTAGATTAAGGAGGAGAACCTCCACAATATTATCCCTCTCATCAAATTCCCTCATGAATTGCAAGATTGGGACTTGCAAATTCATGGGAAACACCAGATTTTGGAAATATAACATGTAGAACAGAGAAGTTCTTAGGGTGGTCTTGTTTTGAATGTGATCTGCCCATAGAGTGAATCAAAGTTTATTATGCCAGTACCAAGGATTTCTATCTAGCAAGTGCTTAATAAACTCTAGGAGGTTCTTGTTTCTAGACTCTAGTAGTGTGTTACCTTGTGGATAATAATTACTTGAGTACTTTAAAGAGATTGTTTCTATTATGTGCTCACTCTAAAAGATGGGTAAAGGAAAAAGTTGTGCCATTATCACACACAAGGGAAAAGGACATCCAAAACCTTGTAGCAATGTTTTCTTCTAGAAAATTAATTACTACATCCACAATATTATTGTTGCCAGCAATATCTTCAGACTACCAGGTACAATAGTTTGTCATGGTTAACACATATCGATGTCTGGCATAAGAATTGGGGTCAATCTCCCTGATGAAATGAAATGCCTATGGGGAAAAAGGTCTATTCTCAAACATGGGTTGAAGAGGCATTACAAGATTTCTCTCTCTGGTAGAAATGGTTTTGCAAGCATGGCATTTTATCACATGATTATGGGCATCATGAAATAGATAGGGTCAATAATACCTAGCTCGAAGGATCTGGTGGATCATGACATTAACTAAACCATGTCTGATTCTGAACTATCCATAAAATTTTTCTATTATTTTTCTTGCTTGCTCTTGGTCAAGGTGCCATAGATATATGCCTTCAAAATTTCTTTGGAAAAGGGTTCCACCCTTAATCATGAAATGTTCTCTTTTCAACCAAAGTGCATTGCATTTATGGGGTGGGAATCCTTCTAGACACTTGTTATGCAACATGAGATACACTAGATTAGTATATCATGGGTCTTGGGTTAGAGTCTTCATGTTGTAAGTCAAGCATTCTAATTGGGAATCAGCCAAGGCTATTGCTTTTGACAAACCTTGTCCACAAACCAACTTCAAGGGTTGCATCTCTAAATCATACTCTTGGAGGATGGACATCCACTTCTCATGTCTCTCATCGAGTTTACTCTCCATACACATATCTTTGACCTCTTAGTCTAGGATGACTACATGTACCTTGCTTTTGAGTATATAGTGTCAAAACTTCTTTACTGTCCTAACGAGAGAAGAGGCCTGCTATTCATGTACATAGTTGCTATTTGTGGGAGATTGCTAGTTTTTGTAATTTTTTATTATGTTCTTAGATTGTTCTAATCTCATATATGGAGGTTCATCTTTGATATATCAACCTGCTAGATGATTTTTATTGTTATATCATATGTATTGGTGCGATTATTGTAGATTTTTGGTATGAATTTGCTATCCAAAATTCAGGTCCATTGACGAAGGCCTGAATGGGTCCAAAACATGGAAAAATTGTAACTAATGAATTCCCACAAAGGTAGATACAAAGATGAAGGATCAAGAAGATACTGACTTTGTTGGCCTAATACCATTAGCAATTCACCTGCAATGGATCGAGATGGAGAAGATAAAGAAAAAGATCTTCCTTAAGTTCAAAAGTTAGCAACTATTCCAATAGAGGTTGAGTTTGATTGGGAAGAAGCAAAGACATTGGATTTATTTTACCTAATTCTAATAATTAGACAGGCATAATCCCTTTGCTCAGGTCCATATTCACTAGTAGTAGAAAATACACTTAAAACTAAGACAAGGTGCTGCACATGACCTATTTAGTTTTAAGGGTGTTTGCATTTTTAAGAGATTATTTGTATGACCATTTAGTATTTGAATTGTATGTACTCATAAAATAGTTGGAGGTAGTGTTGGATGTACATTTATGGTTGATCTCATTCAAAATTGTGGCTCCTTCAACTAGTCTCTGATGCTTGGGAGATTTCTCTCGGTAAAGGTACAATGTTGTTCTCAATTGAAATGTAAAGAGATTTTTTTTATAATTGGAAATATTTATAAATTTTTTCCTAATATTTAGCATTATTGAAATTTATCTCTATTCATGAATAGATTTTCATGTATGTGAATGTTCCTCTTAGACTATCAATGTGTAGATGTGATGCTAGTTCTTCAAAATCATATAGATTTGTAGTTCACATTCCTCAAAAAAATTCCCTTGAACAAGAAACACCCTTGTTCTATGTTGGGGTTATAGTGTAATGTCTATTTAAGCATTTTAGATATGCAAAGATAGGGAAGAAATGTGGAGTATTGGGCTTAGGGGGCACTGGGCAAATGAATATGAAGATTTACAAGGAACTTGGGCATCATTTGACTATTATAAGCTCTTACAATAAGAAAAGAGAAGAGGCACTAAATGCCCTTGGAGTAGATGAATACCTTTTTAGCAATGGTGCTACCCAAAATCAAGTTTTTTTTTTTAAAACAAAAGAAGCATACCAATAATTCTCTTTGAATGATCTAACTGAGGATCAAAGATAATTGCCCTTATTTGCTAATTTATTTTTTGTACAAGTTTTAAATTTTTTATTGATGGTAGTTTTTATTAAGATTATGATGCTAAATCATGAAGACCATGCAAATTTCCAATTACATAATTAGTAGCAATTTTAGTCTATTTTCATGCATATATTAAGGAGAAGTTTTATGATCTAGCTTGTTGTTTTGCAACGGAATAAGTAGTTAAGAGTCCAAGATTAAATGCATGATTTCACATGTATATCAAACTATTTTTTATGTCTAATAAATCATGTACAACATACGTAGGAGTTGCTAAGACTTTTTTGTTTCTTTCAATTAATTTAGGAATTTGATCTGTAGTCTACGGTAGTAGGAAAAATAAATAAAACTATGATTTGTATTCAAATATTATGTGGAGTTTATGAAGAGAGAAATATTTCATTTAATTAGAGATCACTATGTAAAACATTGGATTTAGTTTCTTTATAATAGGGCATTCTCTGTTGAAAAATAGAGCATCAATATTTCTATTTTGTGCATAGAATATTAGAGTGGTGAACTACTATATTTTTTTTTGTCTTCGTTTGATTTTAACAATTTCTTTGTGCTGCTCTTTAGTTTATACCATTTTAATTAAATAATTTCTATTCTTTTTTATCACAATTTCCAACTTCACACTATAGCTTTGGAAATTCTCTGTTGAATTGGTCATTGATTTGACTTTTTTAATGTGCAATATCTTTTTAACTTTTTTTTTTTCTTTCTTTTATATTGTTCGAATCAATATCTTCTCTGTGTTTCTAACATACTTAAGAGTTGTAAAATTTAAGAAGTGATTCCATTTGTACATGAATCAAGAAAGGTTGTGATTTGGTAGATGGCATAATTTTGGCCAAATGTAGGCAAGATGGTCCTGCAAAAGTTTTAGTAACTTCTAAAGTGGAAATAGAGGAATATCTCATTGTTGAGGAGAAGCCAAATGAGGGATTTGATAGAAACAAGTTGCCAAATTTTGTCTAGAACTAAGGGACACACAATGATTGATGTTTTTGATAAAGATGCAAAGAATTTGAATAGAAACAAAAATGAAAGACTATTGTTGGAGGTAAATATATCACCTACAATCTCTCCCACAAAGGAAAGTCTTTTACGAAAAGATAGGGATGATGAAAATTATTCTCAATCTTTGGACTTGTTGGGGGTTGATACATCACCTACAATCCTTCCACAAAGGAAGTTGTTGTAGAAAATCCAAAGGAGAATGACAATATTTTTGAAACTCTCAAATTGTTGAAGGTGTAGATGATCCACCCTGATGGGTAGCTAGAAACTATGGACCTCATAGACTATGAAGAAGTAGGCGATAAGATGCTAGAGAAAGTAAAGCCCATGGAAGATATTACCATGTAGATACCTATTGAATTTATGTCATTTTCATTATGTGTGAGTTCTTTTTTAATGAGCTTTAGTCTTTGTTTCATGTGGGTTGTGCTCTTCATACCACCTACTATTGTTTTCCAAGGTGATAAAATTACATATGTAAATGCATAACTTGCATCTAGGGCATGATGTACATTCCCTAATTTATAAGGAATGGTTGGATATAAAGGCTCCATATGTTGGCCCAACAATGGAAGCCAAGGATGTAACCATACATGTATTGGTACAATCTCCCTGTAAGGATCCCAAGTATCTATTGCTGCTATTAACTTGGGCATCACTATATGATCTAGAATGTTATGAAGTACTAAAGAAGATAGTAAATTTATCCATGTCTCTAGAAAACATAGCATAGGTTCAGGGTCCCTTGGCTCCTAGAAATTTATAGAAGCTATTCTCATTGTTGGAAGAATAACTTAAGTGAAGAGTTGAGTGTAAGGAGTTGAATAAGAAAGTTATTCTTCTATGTGAATGCCATAATCATGAGGTTCATTCCCTTGCAAAATTCTCTGCCATAATGACATTACCTCTAAACCATGCAAAGGATGTTGAAGTGGCTCCCAACCTTGAAACACTCTTATAAGCAATGACAAAGCAAATGTAGATGCAATACATGACAAAATTGCACAACTTGTAGTCCTCTCAATATTTGGATTGTAAATTCTCAAAGACACTTGCATGTGATTCCAATGTCATAGTACCTACCACAACACTTTCCTAGATTCTATCTAGTGCTCCCATAATATCCTCCATGTTGTCTAACTATTGTTTCTCCCATGCAGTCTATTTCTAAAGCCACTCCTCTTTCTAGTATATTTCCATAGACTCTCTCTCATTTGATTATGGTGCATATCAACTAGCTTCTTCAATGATTCAATAACCCATCTATCTCTATATTATGCAAGCACTTGTTTTTATTATTATAGAATTTAGATAAATACAGACAATTCTAAAGCCATAAACCTGAAGAGCATCATGTTTGTGTCCCACTTTAGGGAAAATTGGATGTCATGTTCTTGTGCATATGTTTCAATCACTTCCTCGATAGCTTTCACTCCAACACTCAAGTTTTTAAGATCCATCAAGATCCTACACAAAAATAATGCAGACTAGGATAAATGGGCAAAGTTCACAAGAAATTTTACAAAAACATATCATAGCGGATTTTTTTAGAAAGAAACAAGCTATAACCTAGTTAAATTGGTCTAGTTGCTGATTAGCTAGGTTGATTACAAATTCCTATAGAACTATCATCATATTAGGTACAATAAAATGAACAATCAACTATTCCCAGCTAGTAGGATCAAATACAATTTTCCAAGGTGATAAAATTGCATATGTAGATGTATGCATGTATGTATGTATGTATATGTTTTTGTAAATATAAGAGAAGTAACTGAGAGGGGAGGGGTGAATTAGTTACCACAAAATAAAATCCAAGATCCCTTAAGATGTCAATGCAATACAAAACCAAAACTTTGCTGAAACTGAAATACTGCTATAACTCGGTTAACACAAGAAAACTCAGTTTTCACTAAAAATTATTGTCACTCATTAAACACTAAAATAATCACTTGTTTTAGTGTGTTTAACCTTAATTAACTTAGTTGTAGAAACATAAAGAAAATAACATGAACATAAGAGAAACCAAGATTTAACATGGAAATATAATTTGGGAAAACCACCAATTGCAACTAGTTATTGTTTTTCACTCCTTTGAAGTGAGCCCTATTAGGAGCTAACCCTGTTAAAGGTTACAAAACACACTGTTAGGCATGACCCTGTTAGAGGATTTGATTTACCCTCTTAGAAGTGACCTTGTTAGAGGTATTCAAACACTTCAATCTAGAAATCTCACCTTGTTAGAGGATTTGGAAAATAGCTGTTAGGCTAACTCTGTTAGGAGATTTGATTCACTGTTACAATTATTAGTGAGTAACAATGACTTGACCTGATTGTTGATGCAACTATCTTTTTTGATTTCATATCTCTATTCTAGCTTGAATACTTGATCCTCCTTGATTAGAATGTTCTTTGTAGCTTGGTCAACTTGGATACTCTGATATCCTTCCAATTTGCTTCCTTAATTTATCTTTTTCAATCCCATGCTTCTTACTATTCAATCCTCAACTTTACCTTATATTTATATGATTTACCTTGTCAAGTTAGCTTGGATATACTTTCAAACAAACAATATTCATAGCTTGAGTTGGCTAAATTAACCAAAAAAATGTCAGATCCAATATGCTGATACTGGAAAATCCTTTGTTAGCCGACCCAACTCATTCAACACTAACTCAAAAAAGACATTCCTTTAGACTTCATTTGGTAACTGAGTGATCTCAATTATCACTAGTTTCATGCCAACTTTCCTTTGGTAACTGAGTGAACTTGGTTAACAATGGTTCTGTGATGTCTTTCCTAGAATACTCAACATACACAGGAAACTTCCTTCAATGCCTGAGTGAGCTCGGCTAATACTGATTTCTTGGTAAAGGATTGAAATTTGTGTAACATCAAATACAACATAAAATCACTACTACACTTAGTTCCAAATTACAATGACCACTTGTCACCTGAGTGACAGTACCACAAAGTGGGTCTCATCAAATAGGTGTTAGACTTTTACTATCACAAATTATGACGACAAGGGCATCCATCGTAACTACAATGAATAAAGGTGTTGTAACTTGGAACATGCAAGGACATGAATTCATCTTCTTTCCCTCCCATTTTCAATAGTAAACTATCACAATTGTAATGGTATCAACTTCCAGTCTACCATTGGACTAACAACTAGTTGGTGGTGTTATCCATCACAATTATGATGACTATGCGATAACCATGTTGTAGAAGTGACAATTATCTATAGGTATAGTCCATCATAATTATGATGGGGATCTAACAACAATGCTATTAGTGTGACTACTATCCATCAAAACAAGCTGTCACAATTCCAACAACTTATTGAATTTATTTTTTGTGTCAAATGAATCCCAACTGCATGAGTTAAGATCCCTTTTTAAATGTGGCTGGGAAAGTCTAGGGAAATTCAAGCTAATAGGCCTACACTATTTTAGTTCCATTATTTTCTTAAACTATCACATTAGACCTAAACCATGGCTTCTTATGGGTAAACTATTCTTTTTGTCCATGAGACAAATTTTAATGATTTCTTGATAATGTAATCTTCCTGACAACCCAACACGATCAACATCTATATCTGAAATGTTGATGCAAAAATATGGCATAATAAAATCTATAATATGCATCTCTCTAATACAATAATAATTTTATTATTGTTAGTTAGTTATCATGCAACTATAGGTTAATATTTAGCTTCACTTGGTTTTGTTAATAGTTTAATATTCTCTACTAATTAGGGCCAACCATGTGAAGGTGGAAGCTCATTTGGACCAACTCCCCCCCCAACATCTAAATTCCCCATTAACATCAAATTTTTTTAAGAAATGATCAATCTTTAAAGTACAAAAAAAAGATTCTAGACTTACAAAAGTGACATGATTTTCCCATCTTCTGGTGCATGTCATTTTTCTGTCACATCCAAAGTAAGATTTTGTGACTCTGAATTGAGAATGCATGTGCAAATGCATTCTGTATGCATGGACAATAGAAGGAGTTAAAAAAACCCACCACATTTACATTTATTTAATAGGTCTATGCAAACCTCTAACAAAAATGCAAACTTTTTGGGTTTTTTAAGCTCCACCTGATGTCGTATGCATATGAATTGAGATTGCATATTGAACTATGACATCCTTTTGCATTTCCTAAAATCAATAGATTTACATAGTTAGTTTTCATACAATCATAGGTTGATGTTGAGCTTCACTTGATTTTGAGAATAGTTTAATATTCTCTACTAATCATGGCCAACCATGTGAAGGTGGAAGCTCATTTAGTCCCACCCTCCAACATCTAAATTCCCCATTAACATGTAATTTTTTAAACAAAGGATCAAGATTTAAAGTACAAAAAAAGGCTTCAGACCTGCAAAAGTGACATCATTTTCCCATCTTCTGGTGCATGCCATTTTTTTGTCAAATCTAAAATAAGAATCTGCCACTGTAAATCATGAATGCATGCACAACTACATTTTATATGCATGGACAATAGGTGCAGGTGAAAAAATGCAACATGATTACATTTATTTGATATGTCTATTAAGTTTTTAAAATTATATACCATCATGAACATGAACTCTAGTTGCTATGGCCAAGAGAATGTTCAAGATGGTCTACAACTTAAAATATCTAATTAAAGACCTCTAAGAAAAAATGCAAACCTATTACATTTTTTAGTTGCACCTGATGTCGTATGCATATGAATTGAGATTTCATATTGAACTATGGCCTCCTTCTGCATTTCTTGAAACCAAGAGATTCACATAGTTGGTTGTCATGCAATCATATAAGGTTAATGTTGAGCTTCATTTGGTTTTGAGAATATTTTAATATTCTCTACTAAGAAGAGCCAACCACGTGAAGGTGGAAGCTCATCCCCCCCCCCCCCCCCCCCCAACATCTAAATTCCCCATTAACATCTAAAATCTTTAAGAAATGATCAATCTTTAAAGTACCTAGAATGTCCTCATCGCCTCCTACTACTCTTAGGGGAAGTCTATCTTCATTTCTCACAAGCAATTCATCACAATTCTTTACTAATTTCTGTACACGTAACAAAGGTACATCCAAGAATGTCCTCATCGAATCCTACATAAAATAAATCCAATATTAAAAAATTCCCCCTAAGAAATAATAGTTCAAGAGAAATAAACACATGAAAAATGAGAGAGAAAAAGAGGAATATACTTACCAATAGGCATTTCCATTGCATATGTGGCCTTGCTATGTGTTGAGTGAGTTTTATTGTTTTTCTATTGTGCCAAGATCTCTTTGTTCATATACATACATACATACATACATAGACACACACATATGTGTGTTTACATACATACATACATACATATATGTGTATACATACATACATACATACATACATACACAGATACATACATACATATGCATCCTTTGCATGGTTTAGAGGTAATGTCCTTGTAGCAAAGGCTTCTGCAAGAGAATGAGCCTCTTGATTATGGCATTTACACAAAAAAATGGAGGAATGATTATTGTCATGTTTTCTTTTATTTTTTGTTTATTTTACACAATCCTGCATATGGCCTATAGTAATATACATATTGCATCTAAATTTTCTTTTCTTTTGTAGCAGCAACAGTATATACTCAGGATCCTTGTAGGGAGAGTGTGAAAATACATGCATTGTTACATCCTTGGCTTCCATTATTGGGCCAACATATGGAGCCTTTATATCAAACCATTCATTATAAATTGGGGAACACGCTTCATGCCTAGCATTCAAGTGATGCATTTGCATATGCAAGTTTATCACCTTGGAAAACTGTATTTGATCCTGTTAGCTCGAAACAACTGATTATTCATTTTATTGTACCTAATCTAATAAAAGTTCTCAAGGAATTTGTACACAACTTAGTTAATCAACAAGTAGACCCATTTAATTGTGTTATGGATTATATACATACATACATACATACATACACACACATAAATAATAGTAATATATGTATTGCATCTACATTTGTTTGCCATTGCTTATAAGAGTGTGTTAGTGAATAGATCATCCTCCAAAGAAATACATACAAATTAATATTAAAATTCCTAGATAGGAAGACTAAATCAACACTAATAGTTGGGTTGCTTCACTATTGAAAAATGTAAGCACCCTCTAAATTTATTTAGGTACAAATCCCTGAAATTTTTTTACAATGAATCAACTATACTATGATTGATAATGCTTTTAACTTGAAAGCAAGAAAGGTTTACAAACATCTATCCCTAAAAATGATATAGATGCAAAAAAAATAATTAACCAAAATAAAATAATACATAAATAATATAAAGCTCATTTACTCAACCATTACATTACAGAAATAACAGAGAGAGAAAGACAAACCATTCTTTCCAAATATATGAAAAAATAAAGGACCAAGTCTCAAAGATAATCATGATGATGATTAGATGTAACAGATACACATTCAGAGAAAATCAATATCATTCTAAGTTTAACATTGATAATAGATACACATTTAGAGAAAATCAATATCACTCTAAGTTTAACATTGATTAAAAAAAAGCATTTAAACTCAAGGTTTTAATATGTTGAAATTTACCCTCTCTGGACATAGAAAAATAAAAAAGATTTTACTATTCCTGTACATTGATCATTATTTGAAAATAAAAAATCCCCTTCCCCTGCATTACAATTAGCATAAAACAAAGTAGAAAACTCCCCCTCTCAAAAGCCCAAAGTCTGCAGAAAAAGGTAGTCTCCCTAAAAAATTGGAACCCCCAAAAATCGTAACCCCTAACTCTTCATCCTCAAAAGTTTACATAATTTCTGTCAAATCTGATGAGCTTAATTAGTTACGATAACTACTTCTTGGAAATTCTTTCCCATGAAATATATTTTATCCTTGTGCTATCTAGATAACTATCTTTTTCTTGGGTGATGTTTAATAGTTTAGATGACTAACCCTTTACATTATATTATGAGTTCCATATTTATAAATGTTATATTTATAAATGAATGAGAAAGGATGCCTGTGGAATTAAGAGTGAGGGCACATTTAAATAGGTGGCACTTGAGTTTTCTAAACCTGTTGAGGACCTCCTCTAGGTGTGACAAGTGTCATTGCCCTGAATTGAGAGATTGAAATAATTCTGAAAACTTCAACAAAGACTCATTACTATGGATCATACCCTTGACAAAACTAGACCCTGCACTTTCCATCATCGCATCGACACAAGGAAAGATATTGTATGCACAAACATACATACTCGAGTTCCACCTCATGAATCTTAGAGACATTTATTTTAAATATATGAAATGCATCATCCCATGATGAAATGTTTTCCACTAATTTCAGTGTCAACTTTGTATCCTTTCCCCATGAAAAAGTTACTATATTCCACAAAATAATCTGTTGAGGCCTCCTTGTTTTAACTAATCCATTAAGTGCACCCATTAAAACCATCTCAAACTTAGAATCTTATTGCTTTAATAATTATTTTCTTAGTGGTCTTTATGCTATTTGAAATCAATTAGTGATGGCCAAGGTCATCCAGGTGGATAGTCAAAGAAAATTCTGACTTGCTTGTCTTTTGCAGAATGGTCAAGAACCATTGGTGATGATGATGGTGTCTTAAATTTTTCTTCACTACCTTTAAAAATCCTATAAATCTTAAATCATTGGATTGCTCGATCTCCCTTGGGATGCTTGGATCAAAATGATCTTGCGGGCTATGTGAACTCTCTGATCAACATGGAGTTTGCTATTATTTTATTACATTAGTTATCAATTTGAACAATAATCTTTTGGGAATTCAACCAAATATTTTGATTGCTCCATTTGTGCTTTAGAAATGAATCCTTCACAATTGCATGGGCCTCATCACATCAACCTAAAGTTGATCATGGTAAATGTGCCTTAAGGTAGATAGAGAATAATTAAAATTTTGATTACCTTCACGGATGATAAGTGCTGAAAATCACTATTCCATTAAAAAGTGTTGCGAGAGTCATTCAAAAAGATGGGAACTAGACAAAGATGGGTGCCTTTTCCCTCTGGAGATATACATGACATTTTACCTAGCATCATGGAGTGGGATTGGAGAATCACTGACCTTCCCATCTTGTCGAATTCCTAACGTAAAGACTAGATGAGGGTGTAGATGGGCTTCATTGATATTCATGAGCTATTTGATTTCTAATCATTCAAACTAGTAACATATCTCAAACGATGTGTAATAGGGTCCAATTCATGTTCCCTCCAATAATTATGGGGTGTAGATCACATCACAAATTTACCCCATTCTGAATTTCACTTCATGTCTTCACCATAACCAATCACCTATCATAAGAAACCATCTATGTTCATTTAGTTGAATAAACCAGATAACATTCCTATCCTTGCCCATAGTGCTCAATTTGAAAAGTTGACCCCATTAGACATATCTTCATATGATATTTGAATTGCACCTACACCCCTCTATTATGAAATATAAATGGCATAGTCGTGGCATCAATGTTTGAGTACACCTTGTGTGGCACTTGACCCATTGATGGCTCAGGAAATATCTTTTCAACTTTCCATGTCTTCCTCAACTCACTTTATATCAATGTCTATGATCTTTAGGCTCAGTATACATTGTTTGAAATGCAACTCAGAGTTGAACATAACTATTATGTCATTGTTTACATATAAAAGAAATTCCAAACCAATAATAATTGTCTTCAAAAACCTGACCTTCAAAGAGATCTAAAAATCTTTTACCTCTTTGTCATTTTGCAAAGTGATTTGTCACACTTATTTGGCATAGGCTCCAATTTAGGAATAGATAGGTGTGAAGACAATCTCAACGTGTGTTTATTCAAACAAAAGTTTAACAAGCTTTCAAACTTGAACTTTAAATCTCTGAACTTCTGAATTCTCAAAATTGGATTGAACCTTTGGGGACCATGCTGAAGCAAGCAAGACCTTTCTGAACCAAGGTAAATTACCATGAACTGGTTCACACCATCTAATTTTTTTGAACCAAGATCAATCAGGATAAACCATTGAATCTACATGCCATTTTGAACCACTTCAAACCACTTTGAACCATGGTTCAAATGAGTTCGAGACCATAAATTGAAAATTTAATTACTGGCTCTATATGGGTACCAATAGAGTGTTCCAAGGTTGGGAACCACTTCAACATCCTTTGCATGGTTTAGTGGCAATGTCATTGTGGCAGAGGCTTTTGCAAGGGAATGAGGCTCATGATTATGACATTTACATAGAAGCAAAACTTGCTTCTTTAACTCCTTACACTAAATTCTTCATTGACATTATTCTTCTAGCAGTGAAAATAGCTGCTACAAATTCCTAGGAGCCAAGGGACCTTGAATCTATGCTACATTTTTTGGAGACATGGGAGGAGTTCTCATAACATTCTAGATCATATAGTGATGCACAAATTAACAACAACAATAGATACTTGGGATCCTCGTAGGGAGAGCAAGCCAATACATGCATCATTACATCCTTGGCTTCCATTGTTGGGTTAGGTTACAAAGCCTTTATATCAAACCATTCATTATAAGTTGGGGAATGAGCTTCAAGTGATGCATCTGCATATGAAATTTTATCACCTTCAAAAATTATATTTGATCCTACTAGCTGGGAATAGTTGATTGTTCATTTTATTGTACCTAATTTGATGATAGTTCTAAAGGAATTTCTAATCAACCCAACTAATCAACAAGTAGACCCATTTAACTGGGTTATGGCTTGTATACATACATACATACATATACATACACATAAATAATAATAATATATGTATTGCATCTATATTTTCTTTGCCCTTGCTTATAAAAGTGTTTCAAGGTTGGGAACCACTTCAACATCCTTTGCATGGTTTAGAGGTAATGTCATTATGGCAAAGGCTTCTACAAGGGAATGAGCCTCATGATAATGACATTTACGCAGGAGAAAAACTTGCTTCTTCAACTCCTTACACTCAACTCTTCACTAAAGTTATTCTTCTAGCAGCAAGAATTGTTGCTACAAATTCTTGGAAGCCAAGGGACCTTGAACCTATGCTACATTTTCTGGAGACATGGGAGGAGTTTTCATAACATTTTGGATCATATAGTGATGCCCAAATTAACATCAACAATACATACTTGGGATCCTCGTAGGGAGAGCGTGCCAATACATGCATGGCTGCATCCTTGGCTTCTATTATTGGGCCAATGTATGGAGCCTTTATATCAAAACATTTGTTATAAATTGGGGAATGTGCTTCATGCCTGTCATTCAATTGATGCATCTGCATATGTAATTTTATTACCTTGGAAAACTATATTTGATCCTGCTAGATGGGAACAACTGACTGTTCATTTTATTGTACCTAATCTAATGACAGTTCTAAAGGAATTTGTAATTAACCCAACTAATCAAAAAATAGAACCATTTAACTGGGTTATGTCTTGTATATATATGTATATACACACATATACACATACATACATACATACACATAAATAATAGTAATTGAATAGAAAGAAAACAAGGTTTTCTCTCTTAACCCTAATTTCCAAAAGGAATGATCCAAATTGATTAAGCACAAGAAAGTGATCGATGTAGAAATGGATCATGTGATGGAGAATAGGGAGAAAGGAGGTTCAATGGTCTTTCTATTATGAGGAGTATGTTTTTAAATCCTGAAATAGATAAAAGACAAATACTAACCTTGAATCTAGAAAGTGATTTTTTCTGATGACTGTATACAGTTTCAGGAAATTTTGCAACCTGTTTTAGATTGGAAATGTCAAGATGAAGAAACCCCATAAATATTTCGTCCTTTTGAAGGGAGGTCGACCTTGTATTTGATAATAGGGCACAATCTTACCTAGGGCACAATTGTACCCTGAAAAGTTGACCTTGACTTGCACAACTTCGACAAAATTTTTGTTTGTGGATCTCACAAGTTCAATGAAAAGGGTATCCAGATCTGCTCTTCAGTTTGCTATTCCACATCTATATTTGCAAGAAAAAATGTTTGTTTGTTTGGATGGGGATTTGGCCTTAGTCAAACCCTAGTTTGGAATTAACCTTGAAATTGAATTGAAATTGTAATATGTATAAACAAAGTAAATAAAACAATTCACCTTGCTTATATTGACATCCTTGTGGAGGATTTGAATCCTTGAATCCACAAGTATAGATGATTCCAATGAATGTAAAAATGTATGTAGGATGTCTTAAATCAATGATATTAGATATTCAACACCAATCTTGAATGTATCTTTTCATAGGAAAAGGCTTGGATGAATATGGATGGAGAAATCTTCAACAAGGGGGCTCCATAGAGTTTAAATCCTTCAATGACTAACAATGGATCTCCTTGATGAATCTTGAATGCTTGAACACTTGATAGATAATATAACTTCACTTCATAGTAGGTGGATTAATTTTAGATTCTAGATAGTGGATGCACCCATGAATTATGGATAGCTTGTGGATGTCAAAATGAGGGAAGAAGGCTTCCTTATATAGAGATCTAAGGCACTAACTCCTAGAGAAGGTCAACATAGGAGCATTAAATCCCATCTAACATTAAACCCTTGGACTAGACCTAGATTAAATGTAATTTAATAGTCTACTATTTTGAAACCTAAAACAACCAACCCAAAAGTGGGAAAATAAACTTTTTGAAGCTCGATGTCTCAAAACTCCCAAAAATTGAAAAATGAACCTAGGGTTAGGGATGAGGTCGACCCTACCCTAGGTTAGGGTTGAGGTTTTCTATGATCTAGGTTAGGGTCAAGGTTGACGTTGACCTAAAAGGTCATCCTTGACCTAGAAGTCAAAGTCCTTAGCTTCTCAGAGTAGGTTGTCAGAAATAGGTTGGAAATAGAGACAGAGAAGTAGAATAGGGGAAAACAACTAGATCCATGTAAAAATCCATTCAAGGTGCTTGACATGACCCCAAATCACTTACTTGAAGGGCTAAACACTCTTAACATGGAAGTGCTTCCATTTTAAGATGATACATTTAGCCCCCACTTTAGCAAGAGTATGGAGTCAATACAAACTCTTAGTAAAGTAGAACGCAATGAAAATATAACCTTATTAAGACCAAAGAGAAAAAGAAATCCTCAAGCCCCTAGAGATCTAAGTCTTCGTCAACTCTAAGATCATAATAAGAGAGACATCTCTAGAAAAAGAGAAAAAGAAAAAGAGTGTGATTATCTCGCCCAATGAAAACTTATGTCTCATTGTGAACCACAGAAGGAAACTATGCAACTAGAAAGATGGAATTAAACCACCTAGTGAATGTGGCTACTCACTAGTCAACCCATCAAGGATTCACTCTTAAGAATATTCTATTCTATAAGAGTAAAACCAACAAGTAAAAAGAGATCCAATCTTAAGGACACCTTTGACATTAAGGGATCAAAAATATATTTGAAATTGGAGGGATCAAGAGATCCTAAAATACAAATCCATTCTTTAAGGATTAGTCATTAATCCAAAAAGGGAGAAAAAGAATCTTCAAAAATAATATATATATGTATTGAAAAGTATGTGTGTGCAATAAATGAAAAGGGCGTATACTCCCACATTGAAGTCATTGCTAACACTTTAACAGGAGCAATGGCTTTGAAAAAAACATAAACAACTCCACTCATTATGTTTCCACTACGAGATGCCTCCAGACAAAGACATATCAAGGGAAATAGTACATAAACATACATAGAACACATAAGGGATCTACATACTGTGTGGTCAGTATGATCATATATATATATATATATATATATATGATATTATTGCAAATAAATTAACATCATTCCCCAAAGAAAGTAGAACTATAATTACAAAGAAGGAAAGAGAACATAAGATATATGAAGAAGAATCTTTTTGGACCAAGACTTGGAGACCAAAAAGAATAAGTGATAGCAAGTCACAAATCCAAGTAGATTACACAAGGAAACATGTATGAACAATAGCACAAGTATAACATAACATGGAACAACATATGGAAGAATAAAGATACATATAGAGGAATAGTAGAATAGGTTTGATGCTTTTATCAGCTTGTACTGACAGAGCAAAAAAGATTGTATAAAAAAATCTAACAACATTCAACAAACATATCACAAGAGAAGCACAATACAACATACAAACACACAAAAGGCTACCATGAAGGACTAACCAATCAAGTGGGCCACCTACTCTCCCCATATCATTATATATCATTTAGAGAAGGTGGATAGCTCGCAAGAGGGACTATATCCAATATAGTAGGAATGATAGCTAGTTCCAAACAAGGATCCTCTTGGGAATCACAATGTTCAGTACTAGGTATAATTATTAATTGTGAGGAAAGCATATTAGGTAAATCGTCATCAACGTCAATAGTTTCATATTCATTATTAACATCATCAATATCATCAAGAGTATCTTCTTCCTCTAGATCAATCAAAATAGGATCTAAGATATTAATAGAATCATCAGAATCATGTAGCTTAACATCATTATTAGCAACAAATTCATCTAACACACCATGCATAGTTGTATCCAAAGAAGGTAAATATTTTTGAAGAATAGAATTATGAGCTTTAGCTTGAGAATGACACTCTTTATGCCATTCATTATCAGATTGATTACATTTTTCCTTACTTGAAATTTGTTGAAAACTAGGATGAACAATTATAGGTTCCTTCATAGGTTCTATAGGAGGATCAATAGGATTATCAAAAAACTGACAAGCAACATGAGGATTTTAATTAACATATGTAGAAGCCATAAATAGAGGTAGTATGGAAGGTGTAGGAAAAAGACCACAGTTAAGATTCATGTGAGGTAAACATAACTTGAGAATATTAAGATGCTTATAGACTTGATATAAACAAAAAAGATGATCAAGTTGAAAAGGACATGAATTAGGTAATGAAAGCCAAAAGAAGTCAATAACAGTAGAATCCTTGGGCCTAGAAGTATGATATGAACTATGATTAACTATCTTCACATCATCATCATAAATAAACTTAAGACACTTATGAATAGGTGAAGCAACAACATGCATGGCATTTAACCATGGTAAACCAAGCTTAACTTGAAATTGATCAGAAATAGGTACACCAACAAAGGTGGTGTTCACAGTCTTTCCACAAAGTTCAACCAATAAATCAATAGAACCAAATGATATATAAGAAAACCATTACAAGTTTAAATCCATAGATCTGATTTATCATAAAAATCACGTTGAAAAGTTTTCATAAAAAGATTTTCTTCTATAATAACATTGACTAAGGAGGTAGGATCAACAAGACAACCACATGTGGGTATCTCAACAATCTTAGCATAAATATAAAGAGGACCATTAGGATCTCTAATAGTCTTAGAATCATCAAAGGTAATCAAAAGTTCCTGAGAATTTTGGCAAAGTTTAGGTTGAGGCTTCAATTTAGGCTTAGGTTTTAGTTGAGGTGGAGCTGAAACTTGAGATTGAAGCTGAGGTTGAGGTTAAGGTGGAGATATAGATTGAACCACATACTCCACTTGATTAACCACATTATTAAGATCATCCATCTTTAAATCATACACAATATCCATAGAAGATGGTTCAACAATAGTATTCATATCATGTGTAGGTAAAGGATTCATATGGATTTACAAAATTTGATTAGGAGGAGAAACATTGTTATTCCCACTATCATAAAAATTATGAACAGATAAAGTATTAGAATCAATAAAGTCTTGAACCTTATGTTTTAAAGAATAAAATTTCTTACTATCAAGTAATCATATTAGCAGTTAACAACATATTCATAATAGAATGTAAATATTTAGAGAGAGGAGTAAATGTATGATTCAATCGAAAAGCAGTGGATGTAGAAGTGGCATTGTGAGATGCAACAACAACTTGATCAACAAATGCATTTGCTTATTTTTTTGTCTTGCATAGTTGTTGAATTTTTGAACTTTACTTGGATTAGGAGCAACATCACTTTTATCAATAGGAATAGGAGCCATTGGAGTGGTGCTCTCAAATT
This sequence comes from Cupressus sempervirens, assembly GCA_028749045.1. Lineage (NCBI taxonomy): Eukaryota > Viridiplantae > Streptophyta > Pinopsida > Cupressales > Cupressaceae > Cupressus > Cupressus sempervirens. The sequence continues at coordinate 549,349,177 of CM053789.1, forward strand.
GACTCACTTGTAATTGATAATGATGAAGTGCTGCACAAAGTTGTTGAAAAGTAGTAAATCCAGTGACAAAAATCTTATCTCTAATATCCTTTTTAAAATTTGAATTAAATATATGTTGAATATCAATATTAGGAAAAGGATAGGAAATCTAGACATGAAAATGCTTAAATCTACCAATAAATTTAGTCAAATTTTCCTTAAAATTTTGTTTACAATGCATCAAATTAGTCAAAGGCACTTGCAAACCAATGTTGTTTTTAAATTGTTGAATAAAAGCATTAGCAAGTTGAGGAAATGAATAAATAGAATAAGGAGTCAAAGAAAAAAACCATTGTAAGGCCTTGCCACGAAAAGTTTGAGCAAACAACTTAGCTAAAATCTTATGATCATGAGCATAATCACTACAAAGGATTTGAAATGTTTTAACATGATGAATAGTGTCTCCTTTACCATTATAATTCTCAAGATGAGGCATATCAGTTTGTTGAGGAGTGAGAGGAAAAATAATATCTCGATATAATGGACTTCCCATGTCACAAGTAGGGATACTAAACTTGTTTTGAGTTAAATATGCAAGTTGTTGTTGTAAAGATGACACAATTTGAGCCAAACTGATAACTGTAGAATCCTGAGAAGAAATAGGAAGAATAGTAATATTAGATATACTAGGTAAAGTGTAAGAAGCTACAAGAATAAAAGACACAACCAGAGGAATACTAGGAACTAAAATTGGTATAGGAGTAGAATATGTAAAAGGAATAATATGATAAGAAGGTTGTGATATAGGAAGGGACACATGAGGAACACTCATAGGGATAGAGGGAATCATCATAGTCACCAAAGAAGAAGTATAAGTAGGAACACTATGAAAAGGAATAGAAGAAGGTTTGACACTAGTGACAGGAGGAAACAACCCTAAATCTTGAGCTTCTTGAGCTAAAGGTTTAACATTGGAATGTACAAGGTAAGTAATATCATGCAAGAGATTAATACCTTGGTCACTGTCACGAAGAACTTTCTTAAGAGCCTCAATAGCTTGAATAGAATCTTGATTATGGTTTTCTTGAAGAAGTCAATTACCCATTTTATCAAGTTCATTTTAAATTTTTTGGACTTGTTCAGGAGGAACTCTTAAAGAATCATCCTCATCATGGGATGGGTGAGAAGAGTTTTTCTCCATAAGAGGATTAGAATCAAGATGAATCAAAGTCTCATCCAGAATCCTAAGAAAAGGAGAAGAATACTCATGCTCAAAGGTACCCATAAGCCTACGACTACATCTAACCCTAATATTAGAAGTAGGACTAGAAGTAATAAAACTCATAAACCAACACAATATAAATGAATTAAACTAAGAAAACATAAAGCATAATTTTTTTGTATTTGAAAGAAATTTTACAATTTTACAATTTTTTTTTAAATTTTAAAATGCAAGAGCATAAACTAAATCTAATCCTAATGCAAGAAAATACCTAACAAATATGAAATGAAATGTAACACCACAAAACACAATAGGGCATCTAACTCCACAAAAGAAAAGAGGGTAAGTATGTTGGGTCACCAAAATGAACAAAAAGAAAATAAGGTTTTCTCTCTTAACCATAATTTCCAAAAGGAATAAACCAAATTGATTAAGCACAAGAAAGTGACAATGCAGAAATGGATCATGTGATGGAGAATAGGGAGAAAGGAGGTTCAATGGTCTTTCTATTATGAGGAGTATCTACTTAAATCCTAAAATAGATAAAAGATAAATGCAAACTTTGAATCTATAAAGTGCTATTTTCTGATGTTTGTGTACAATTTCAGGGAATTCTACAACTTGTTCCAAACTAGAAATGTTGAGACAGAGAAAACCCATAAATATTTTGTCCTTTTGAAGGGAGGTCAACCTTGATCGTGATAGCAGGGCACAATCTTACCTCAGGGTACAATTGTACCCTGAAAAGTTGACCTTGACCTGAACAACTTTGATGAAATTTTTGCTCACAGATCATTCAAGTTTGATGAAAAGGGTATTCAAATATGCTCTTCAATTCGTTATTCCACACATATATATTCAAGAAAAATGGTTTTTTTTTTGGATGGGGGGTTTGCCTTAGTCAAACCCTAATTTGGAATTAACCTTGAAATTGAATTGAAATTATAATATGCATAAACAAAGTAAATGGAATAATTCACCTTGCTTATATTGAAATCCTTGTGAAGGATTCAAATCCTCGAATCCAAAAGTATGTATGCTCCCAATGAATGTAGAAATCTATGTAGGATGTCTCAAATCAATGGTATTAGATCTTCAATAAAAATCATGAATGTATCTTTGCATAGAAAAAAGGCTTGGATGAATATGGATGGAGAAATCTTCAATAAGGGGGCTCCATAGAGATTCAATCCTTCAATGACTAACAATGGATCTCCTTGATGAATCTTGAATGCTTGAATACTTGATAGATAGTAAAACTTCACTTCATAGTAGGTGGATCAATTGTAGATTGTAGATAGTGGATGTGCTTGTGAATTATGGATAGCCTGTGGATGTCAAAATGAGGGAAGAAGGCTTCCTTATATAGAGATCTAGAGCACTAACTCCTAGAGAGGGATGACATAGAAGCATTAAATCCTAGTTAACCTTAAAACCTAGGAATATACCTAGATGAAATGTATTTTAAGAGTCTACTATTCTCAAACTTGAAACAATTGACCCGGAAGTGAGAAAAGAAACTTTTCAAAGCCCGATGTCCTAAAACTCTTGAAAATTGAAAATTGAACTTGGGGTCAAGGGTGAGGTCAACCCTACCCTAGGTCAGGGTCGAGGTCATCCTTGAACTAGTTTAGGGTTGAGGTAGACCTTGACCTAAAAGGTCTTCCTTGACACATAAGTAAAAGTCCTTAGTTTCTTAGAGCAAGTTGTCAGAAATAGGCTGGAAATAGAGAGAGAGAAGCAAAATAGGTTGGAAACAACAAGATCCATGCAAAGACCCATTCAAGGTGCTTGACATGACCCTAGACCACTTACTTAGAGGGCTAAACACTCTTAAAATGGAAGTGCTTCCATTTTAAGATGATGCAATAAGGGAATGAGCCTCATGATTATGGAATTTACATAGAAGCAAAATTTTCTTCTTCAACTCCTTACACTCAACTCTTCACTAAAGTTATTCTTCTAGTAGTGAGAATAATTGCTACAAATTCCTGGGAGCCAAGGGACCCTGAACCTATGCTATGTTTTCCAAAGACATGGGAGGAGTTTTCATAACATTCTAGATCATATAGTGATACCCAAATTAACAGTATCAATAGATACTTGAGATCCTCGTAGGGAGAGCATGCCAATACATGCATGGTTACATCCTTGGCTTCCATTATTGGGCTAGCATATGGAGCGTTTATAGAAAACCATTCATTATAAATTGGGGAGTGTGCTTCATTCTTGACTTTCAAGTGATGCATCTATATATGGAATTTTATCACCTTGGAAAATTGTATTTGATCTTGCTAGCTTAGAATAACTAATTATTCATTTTATTGTAACTAATTTGATGAGATTTCTATAGGAATTTTTAATCAAACCAATTAAGCAACAAGTAGGTCCATTTAACTAGGTTATGGTTTGTATTTATATGTATGTACATACATACATACACATAAATAATAGTAATATTTGAATTGCATCCGTATTTTCTTTTCTATTGCTTATAAGACTGTTTCAAGGTTGGGAACCACTTCAACGTCCTTTGCATGGTTTAGAGGCAATGTCATTGTGGTAGAGGCTTCTGCAAGGGAATGAGCCTCGTGATTATGGCATTTACACATAAGAAAAACTTGCTTCTTCAACTCCTTACACTCAACTCTTCATTGAAGTTATTCTTCTAGTAGTAAGAATAGCTGCTACAAATTCCTAGGAGCCAAGGGACCCTGAACCTATGCTAAATTTTCTAGAGACATGGGAGGATATTTCATAACATTTTGAATCATATAGTGATTCCCAAATTAACAACAACAGTACATATTTGGGATCCTCATAGGGAGAGCATGCCAATACATGCATGGTTACATCCTTGGCTTCCTTTGTTGGGCCAATGTATGAAGCCTTATATCAAACCATTCATTATAAATTGGGGAATGTGCTTCATGCTTGGCATTCAAGTGATGCATTTGAATATGCAATTTTATCACCTTGGAAAATTGTATTTGATCTGGCTAGTTGGGAATATATGATTGTTCATTTTATTGTACCTAATCTGATGACTATTCTAAAGGAATTTGTAATCAACCTAGCCAATTAGTAAATAGACCCATTTAACTGGCTTATGGTTTGTATACATACATAGATACATAGATACATACATAGATACATAAATACATACATATACATAAATAATAGTAATATATGTATTACATCTGCATTTGCTTTGCCATTGCTTATAAGAGTGTTTCAAGGTTGGACACCACTTCAACATCCTTTGCATGGTTTAGAGATAATGCCATTATGGTAGTGGCTTCTACAAGGCAATGAGCCTTGTGATTATGACATTTACACAAAAGTAGAACTAGCTTCTTCAACTTCTTACACTCAATTTTCACTGAAGTTATTCTTCCAACAGTGAGAATAGATGCTACAAATTCATGGGAGCCAAGGGATCTTGAACCTATGCTACATTTTCTATAGATATGGGAGGAGTTTTGATAACATTCTAGATCATATAGCAATGACCAAATTAACAACATCAGTAGATACTTGGGATCCTCACAGGGAGAGCGTGCTGATACATGCATGGTTACATCCTTGGCTTCCATTGTTGGGACAACGTATGGAGCCTTTATATCAAACCATTTGTTATAAATTGGGGAATGCACTTCATGCCTAACATTCAAATGATGCATCTGCATATGCAATTTTATCACCTTAGAAAACTATATTTGATCCTACTAGCTGGGAACAACTAATTGTTCATTTTATTGTACCTAATCTGATGATAGTTCTAAAGGAATTTGTAATCAAACTAACTAATCAGCAAGTAGACCCATTTAAATGGGTTATGGCTTGTACTATGTAAATGTTCTTTTCTTTTCCTTCTAACCATGTATTTCTTTATATTTCCCCTAGCAGGTGATTAGAGAAGCTTCTCTTTATGTATACTGTATGTGTATATACATACATACACACATATGTGTTTGTCTATGTATGTATGTATGTATAGAAATATATATATATATATATTTACATATACATATGTATATATATGTATGTATGTATGTATATACATACATAGATACATAGATACATATACATAGATCACAAGGCCACGTTAATGAGATGCAAAGATCACAAGTACAGAATAATGAAATGCAAAGATGTAAATATACATATATACATACATACATACATATATATACACATACATACATACATCTGCATATGTAATTTTATCACCTTGGAAAACTATATTTGATCTTTACTCAATCACCAAGAGATAATTAAGCTGAGAGGCTTTCTATAGTGGAAGCATTCATCAATGTAAACTTTTTCGTATTTAAAGAAAATGACAGTCATTTCAATGTCATGTATATTAAAATGGAAGATAAATCATATTACTAATATTGAACATTAACATAATTCGATTTAATTGATTTTGTAACTGAAACAAGAACTAGCCATTTTTATCATTGTTGTTAGCTGTTGCATTCCTAATTATAAAAAGGTGATCCAAACAATCATATTGAATATTTGAAATATTTCATAATAAAGTTGTTATTAGAAAGAAAGAATCATAGTTGAAATATGTTTAATAATAATACACCTATTACAATACAACTCTTATTTTTAAATATTTTTGGAGGAAAAATACACTAAGAGCTTTATTGGATTCACCATTACTGAGTCTGACATTTGCATGGACGGTTACAAGCTAAGTAGTTGGTTGTGAAAGGAATTGAAACACCTCCACGATGGTAATTGAAGGGACAAATGCATGAAGATTCAACAACTTTCTCAACTTATTTTATTGTATATTTCAAGCAAAATTTTGAAGCACAAATACTAACATGGTAATGAAATCACATACCATAAATCTTGACCAGGATTTCTATGTAATTTCTTTGTTAATTTAAATCATCCATGCATATGATATTTCCTTTAAAAAAGGTAATGATTGCCTATGCAATTTTTAACTTAAGATGAAGTTTTGCTTTGATTTTGTGCCAAATATGAGTATTTTAGAGTTACATTGAAATAAAGTATTTGTAGAAAGCATGTTAGATTTTTAATCATGCTGCTTTGAGAGACAAAACTTCATTTTCATAATGATAGTGAAGGATTTTTAAAGCATACTACCATTAATTTTGGTTTTGTAGTTTATTCCATGTATCTAGCTCCATCTCTTTGCCCTTTTTAATTTACTTTTGATTGAAATATGAATGTACTCTTTTTTCCCAAATATAATTTCCTAACATTGTGTAAAAATCAGCATTATTTCACAAAATTTTTTTTTCTAGATTTGTAAATCAACATTTTTTAATCGATGCAAAAGTCATATCCTAAGATTACTTTATTCATTTATATATCTGTGATATTTAAAGAATGCAAACATGAATAGATTTCTACATACTTAGTTTGGTATGAATAGTTTCAATTGAATGCAAGGATAATTGCTTGTGTGAATTCAAGACATGAATGATTAATATAATTTAGCACAAGTACTATTCAAGTGTGTATGTCTGCATGTAAAGTAGTTCACATAGTGAAATGATATACATACATACATGCACATATGCATACAATCATCATAATTAGTTATCCTTGAATCTGACCAAAGCTATTATATATGAACAAGAGATAGATGTTTAGAAGGAAAAAGAACATTTACATAGGTACCTCTTCTCCCCTTGAAAAAAATCATAGAGCAAGGGCACAGAGGTCACAAAGGCACATCATGACAACAAAATGTAGTGATAACAAGGGAATGATAACAAAATCCTGATCTCCACTAATCTCCACCAACGTTCAGAGCTCTCCACCCTTGTTTAGAGCTCTCCACCCTCTTCCATGCACAACTCTCCACAATCAATCAAAACAAATGGGGAATGATTAATGTCATGTTTTCTTTTCTTTTTTGTTTATAATCCATAATCCATAATCCACAAGATCTCTCTGTACATACATACATACATACATATACATATGTATATACATACATACATACATACATATACATATGTATATACATACATACATACATATATATATATATATATATATATATATATATATATATATATATATATATATATATATATATATATATATATATATATATATATATATATATATATACGTACATACATACATACATACATACATACATACATACATACATACATACATGAAAATAACAATGCTGAAATGAAAGCTATCGATGATCAAACACCTATGCCAGAGTTACAACACAATGTGAAGTTGATATTAGATAAGGTAGATATAGATATTCAAAAGTTTGATAATCAAAATTTAAGGCACAAGAGAAAAGGAGGAGTGGCTTTAGAAAGAGAAGGAGAAGGAGCAACTTTAGAAAGAGACTACACGATAGAAACAACAGCTAGAAACAACTCCTTACACTCAATTCTTCACTGAAGTTATTCTTCAATCCCTTGCACATGATATTTTATCACCTTGGAAAACTATATTTGATCCTGCTAGCTGGGAACAACTTATTGTTCATTTTATTGTAGCTGATTTGATGATAGTTCTACAAGAATTTTTAATCAACCTAGCTAATAAGAAACTAGACCCATTTAACTGGGTTATGGCTAGTTTCTTTCTAAAAATATCTAATATGATATGTTTTTGTAAAATTTCTTGTGCAAACTTTGCCCATTTTTCCTGGTCTACATTATTTTTGTGGAGGATATTGAGGTAAGTCACTTAGCACAGGTTGAGTGAGTTTTATTGTTTTATTATTTGGATTTTGGAATATGTATCTAGTTGGATCAATTTTGTTGTTGTGCTAATATGTAATAAGCACCTTTAAAAACATCTCTAAATATACATGTTTAGAAGGAAATATAAATAAATACCAATTTAGAAGGAAAAGAAACAAACATTTACATAGCCCTTGAAGAAAATCGTAGGGCTACGACACAGTAATGAAATCACAGAACAACGACATGAAGATCACAAGGGCATGACGTGACAAAAAAATCATAGAGCAAGGGCACAACAATGAAATCACAAAGTAAGGGCACAACGGTGAAATCACAAGGACATGACAATGAAATTCAAAGATCACAAGGGCACAACAACCAAATCGTACAGCAAGGGCATGACAACAAAATGTAGAGATCACAAGAATAAAAATGTAGAGCAAGGGCATAGAAATGAAATGCAGAGATCACACCAACAAAATGCACCGATCACAAGGGCATGACAATGTTCAGAGATCTCCACCCTCATTCATAGCTCTCCATCCTCTTTCACATGCAATTCCCCATGATTAAAACAAATGGGGAGTGATTTATGTCATGTTTTTTTTTTTTTTTTTGGGTTTATACTCACGTGGGTGTCACAATTACGACATCAACATTGGTACTGCGATGACATCAAGGAGAATTGCAAAAAAAATATGAAAATCACCACAAATTGCATCGCCATCACAAATTTCCATTACGATATGACCGCAAGTGTTGTAGTGAATTAAATGATTGTATATAACATATCTATGTATGTATATATATGTATGTATGTATGTATATATGTATGTGTATGTATGTATGTATATATGTATCTATGTATATACCTATATATTCATATGTATATATATATATGTGTGTGTATATATACATACACACACATATGTGTGTGGCTATGTATGTATGTATGTATATATACAGAGAGATTTTGTGGATTGTGGATTATGGATTATAAACAAAAAAAGAAAACACAACATTAATCATTCCCCATTTGTTTTGACTGACTATGGAGAGTTGCGTGCTAAAGAGGGTGAAGAGCTCTGAACGAGGGTGGGGAGATCTAAACATTGGTAGAGATAAGTGGTGATCTAGGATTTCATTGTCGTTGCCTTGTGATCACTGCATTTCATTGCCATGCCCTTGGGATCTCTACATTTTGTTGTCATGCCCTTGTGATCTTTGTATATGTATGTATGTATGTATATACACATATATAAATACGTATATGGATATATATGTATATATATACATACACACATATGTGTGTGTCTATGTATGTATGTATTTATATATACAAAGTGATCTTTTTAAAGGTGCTTATTGATCCAATTGCATACATATTCCAAAATCCAAATAATAAAGCAATAAAATTAACTCAACACGTAGCATGGACATAGATGCAATGGAAATGCCTTTTGGTAAGTAGATTCCTCTTTCTCTCTCTCTCTCTCTCTCTCTCTCTCTCTCTCTCTCTCTCTCTCTCTCTCATTTTTCATGTGTTTATTTCACTTGAACTATTATTTCTTAGGGGGCATTTGTAATATTGGATTCATTTTATGTAGGTGGCGATGATGACATTCCTAGATGTACCTATGCTAGATGTATGGGAACACTAAAGAATTGTGATGGATTTCTCATGAGCAATGAAAATGGACTTACCCTAAGAGTAGCCCAACTTCTAGGTACTTTAAAGATTGGTCCTTTCTTAAAGGTTTTAGATGTTAAGGGGTGGGTGGTGGGGACAAATAAGCTTCCACCTTCACATGGTTGCCTTGATTAGTAGAGAATATTAAAATATTCTCAAAACCAAGTGAAGCTCAACATTAACCTATGATTGCATGACAACTAATTTTGTGAATCTCTTGGTTTCAGGAAATGTAGAAGAAGGCCATAGTTCAATATGCAATCTCAATTCATATGCATACGACATTAGGTGGAGCTAAAAAAATGCAACAGGTTTGCATTTTTGTTAGAGGTCTTTAATCAGGTATTTAAAGTTATAGACCATCATGAACATTGTAACTTTGACTCTTATAGGAAAGGGTAATGTCCTCAAAATGCAAGCAAATCAAGACTTTCTATGTGCTGGCTTACTTTCCCATAGAAACTAGAGTTATAATGTTCATGATGGTCTATAATTTTAAAAACTTAATAGACCTATTAAAAAAATGTAAATGTGGTGCATTTTTTTAGCTTCACCTATTGTCCATGCATATAAAACTTAGTTTCATGTGCATTCTTGATTCATAATCTAACAAGTAGGGTGGGCACTTACAACTTGATAGATGAATCCTCTATGGGGGAGATCGTATTATTAGTAGAAACCTCTATCTTGGAAACTTTATGGCCTTTTTTCTTTGCAATATGGAGACGTGGAGACCAATTTAGGGATGACTTGAAAAAGAAATGGTTAACTGTATACATTTTCTAGAACTTATGTCAATTGTTTTAATCTGAAACTTATGTCAACCTTTTTAATTATGACATATTTCTATCATTAGATTTTGCTACTCTAGTGCTTGCTGATGGTGAGAAATGGATTGTGCTTTCTAGATAGAATGAAAACAAGTTTACTAGAATTACATCAAAATATGAAGTAAGGTATGTAGTATTTGGTACTTTTCTAATCTATATAGATAATGGTCATCATTTTTTTGAAATTTTGGATGAGTTAACTTTTTAAAAAAATTAATAGAATTGGATCATGTCAATTTTATTATCACATTCTCATTACAACTTTTTGTGCTGATAAAAAATATTATTCGCAAGGATTAATGATTTTGGATATTTATTTTTATGGTTTCAAATGTACAAACCATTTAGCCCAACATCTTGATTTTGCAATATAATTTCTTCAAATTTGACTTAATTATTTTAGTTTCTTCCTTAAGAATGACCATCCATGGACTATCCATGGAAGATCATGAATCTACTCCTTTTTATGTTTTCAGCTTCCTAATGAATTTACTATTTTTATCTTGGACTGTGTAATTTGTAGGAAGATGTGAAACTAATGAAGGACACGAGCTTGGATGCATATAGGTTTTCCATATCCTGGTCACAAATATTACCATGTAAGACAAATTTTAAACCCTTAAACAAAAGTGACTAGCAATCACCAGTGCCTTTCTTAAAAAAGTTTATTGTTTTTGGTGAGAATAGATGGCACAATCAAAGGTGGAATTAACAAAATTGGAGTGGCCTACTACAACAACCTTATCAATGAACTCTTAAAAAATGATAAAAATTAATCTTATTTTCTATTATGGACATGGAAATCTCTATAATCTTATGCAATCCATAACTAAATCATGTTTGACAAGTTCTAACTTAAATTTGATTCTTGAGAAATTTTGCTCCTCAATTAGCTTATTTTCTTTTGATTTTGAACTAATTACATTTTTTGATATTGAGAACAAGGCACACTTACAATTTTTTTGTTTCAATAACAAAAAAAGTTTCTTACATTTTTGTTGTAAAGATCTACAGTCAATTAGTTTTCTGGGTCTAGGAATAACACTCCTTGGTCTAAATGCTACTCAAAACCCAACTACTACAACAACGTGGCTAACGATGACACTTAGTTTGAGTTCATTCAATCAAGCTAGTTTTCTTCTAAATATGCACATAGGTCTCTTTTCTTGATTGATATACCAATGTCTTCATTTTCAAACATATTATAGTTGGTCTTTGCAGCTTACTGTAGTATATCATTTTTCCATTGATTCAAAACTCCTTCATTTGAATTCAGTGTGTTTCAATAGCTTTAAGAAACTTGAACAACGATATCATGACTTTCTCTACTTAGAAAAATCACCTTTTAAATATTTGGATTTTCTTTCTTTGTTGTATAATCACGATATAGCACCAAAGTATGGAGCAGTTCTTCATGGTATGATGGTTGATCCCTGTTTTATCCTCAAGTTTCAAGGCAATGGATTGATTTCTTATTAATTGGATTCATTCATGATAACAATATTATTCTTCATATCTATACTAGGAAGATATCACAAATTCAATTGGGACATTTGCAGCCATTGTGAGAACAATTAGAATTGGGTATTTTATTTAGTGGTTGGGTTCATTCCAATTTTTCTTGACACTTAATACCATTTTATATTTTATTTCAACCATCTTCTAGAATATGTATGCCACCGATGAAAAGGTATTTGACTGATTTGAGAAGGATATAGATTTTCATTGACAAACATATTTGTTAGTTTGCTTCCATCTACACTAAATACCAATATAATAATTGACTAGTAAGTGGACACGACCACATCTATCCAAATGATCTTCTTTTAAGGTATCCTAAAATAATGGGTTGACATCAAAAGGCCCAAGCTTCATCATATTATTTTACTCTGAAGCATTCTAATAAGTCTATATTCACATGTTTCTAGGCCTTGAGAGTAATTATATATTTGATCTTGGGAATCCTATTAAGTATGGCTTCAAATTTTTGTCCTAGGTCTTCTCAGCTTTAAATCAAGGTCATACTTGCCACAAGAGACATATTCTTGTTCAACCCATTTAACCCATTTTCTATCTTCTGTAATACCCTAGTCATTAGATCATTATGAATGTGAGAATCTGATCTTCTCTGGAAGATGGTGTTTTCCATCCAAGAAATTCCAATGTCATAGTACCTACCACAAAAATTTCTTGGATTCTATCTAGTGCTCCCATAATATCCTTTATGTTGTCTAGCTATTGTTTCTACTGTGCAACCTCTTTTTAAAGCCACTCTTTCTCCTTCTGGTATATTGCCATAGACTCTCTCTCATGCCTTAAATTTTGATCAAAATTATGAATATATACCTCTACCATATCTAAAATCAACTTTACATTGTGTTGTAACTCTGATATAGGTGTTTGATCCTTGATAACTTTCATTACATTTCAACGTTCAAGTTTTCAAGTTTCCTCTTCGTTATATGTTTGGTTTATCAATGATTTCCTCAAGTTCGATTATGATGCATCTCAACTAGCTACTCCAATGATGAAATCACCCATCTATCTCCAAATTGTGCAAACACCTTTTGTTTTACCAAATCTAGATAGATACTGATAGTTGCAAAGCCACAAACCTGGAGACCATCATGTGTGCGTCCCACTTTAGGGAAAAATTGGATGTCATGTTCTTGTGCATATGTTTCAATCACTTCGTTCAAACTCAACTAAGGTGCACCCATGGAATTATTTAGGTGAATCCCATTGCCCATGGAAGCTAAGGCTTGCTGTTGAGCATATGCTGCTGCTTCTTGTTGTTGTTGAAGTGCCTCAAATTGGCACTACTTTGTCACCTTGAGATAGGTTACATTCTCTTTGTTACTTCACTAAAATTAGGACTTGAACAAAGCCAATGATACAAAACCTCCTACCACTTTGGAAAAAATGTTGCCTCTAACATTGCAACCATATGATAAATGGGAATAGTAGATTCCTAAGCCATAACCCAGTAAAATTGGTCTAGTTGCTAATTAGTTGGGTTTATTATGAATTCTTGTAGAACTGTCATTAGATTAGGTACAATAAAATGAACCATCATTTGTTCCTAGCTAGTAGGATCAAATATAGTTTTCCAAGTTGATAAAATTATATATGCAGATGCATCCCTTGCATGCCAGGCATGAAGCACATTCCCCAACTTATAAAAAATGGTTGGATATAAAGGCTCCGTACATTGGATATAAAGGCTCCATAGTAGATATGCATGTTAGAAAAATATGGTACAGACCCGTTAGATTGTATAAATAATGATTTCAATGATAACATATCAAAACATATCAAAATATTCTCTAGCATTTAAAAAAAAAAGATAAATTGACTAGCTGTTGCAAGTACGATAGAATGTTCTGACGACTAGCCATCACTTGCACAACAAGGGTGGCACAATTATGATGGCTAGTCTCGACGACTCAATTCCACTTCCACAACGAAGCTATCACAATGACATCACTATTACGATGGAAACCTATATGCTTAAGATGTACTTATGATGGAGGACTATTGTAATTGTGACATTGTTAACATGAAATGTTGTCCGATCCTTCTTCCAAGTTATGACAGTTTTATCAGTCACAATTGCGACTGATTCCCTTGCCCTCACAATTTGCAATAGCAAAATTTTAATACCCATTTGATGAGAGCCAATTCATGCTTTTGTTGCTTGGGTGATAGGTGGTTGTCACAATTGTGATGGCCTACCATCACAATTGGGGTCCAAATTTAGTAGTGAATAATAAATCAAGTCATGAATGTAACACATAAGAATTCAATCATCTCTTCAACATGCCAAAATACTCCCCCAAAGGAATGCTATTAGTATTCATGCTAACCAACATACTAAAATGAATATGACCCTTGGCTAACAATTCATATAACTACAATCTAATCTCACTCAACTCCTAAGCACTCATATGGTAAGGTGATCGATAAATAAGATCTTCTCCAAGAATAAGATGAATATGGAAATTGATGTTGTACTAAGGTGGAATACTTGGTATCTCATCTAGTAATATATTATAAAACTCATGGAGGAGTGAGTGATTTTCAAGTGACACCTCTCCACTCTTGACTCCATCTAGGTCACTAAAAAATCCTATGAATAATTAGTATCCCTATTCCATAGTTTGCTCCAATTTCTTGGTTGAGATCATACATAGTAAAATTGGTCTATGGACCCCTATGAGCTCAATTGACCCATCTATTCTATCTACATAGTGTACTAACTTATGTTGGATATAAATACTCTCCTAGTGAGAATCTAACTAGTCCATACCCAAAACAATTCCATAAGATTATAAGAGTAGGATGTGAGGGTCTGTAGTGGTGGTTCTTAAATCCAACACTCAACCATAAACAAGGGGATCCACGATTACTTTGGAACTTGTTGCTATTTCAACCTACCATCTAGGAAACCATTGTGCTACAACTATCCCACATTAGTGTATATGAAAGGGGGATATTAAATAATCTAAAGCACCAAAATAAAATAAAATAGTGGCATACATTCTATGTAACACACATGTAGTCTTTAGTATAATGCCCAAATTCTTGTTCTCAGAGTTATCAACTTCTAATATTAACCTATGGGATCTACTTTTATCTCTAACTATAGGCTCACACATGGTTGCATTCATGCTTGGTCTTGTTTATGACTTCAAGGGTACAATGTTACCTTGTGCCTCTTTTGGCCACAAGAAAAGCATGCCCTAGATCCATAATGACATCCACCAAAAGAAGAACTAGACTTATGCAAACTTCATGTTCTAGAACTCAACTGCATACTCTAAGCTAGGTGAATAGCATGTGACTACTTATTATAATGGCCATCACACCCTTCCCTCATTGGGTACCTAAACTAAGACCACTCTAATAACTCTAAGAGTTATGCTACCTACTAAATTGGTGGTGACCTCCACTCTAGGGTTTTAAGTGAACTTCTGATGACATGATGGGCTATTCTTGTGTACTTGGCACAATTGACCCCATGTGTTGTGCATTATAACTCTACATACCTATCCTTCTACTATAGTTTCTAGCCAAATCTATCTCAAAAAATCCCACCTTCTTGGAAGTGAGTGCAAGTTCCTTATTTTATTGCATACATACATCTCCAATAATAGATCATTAAAGTTCCAAATAAAGTGGCATGCTTATAATGCCTCATCATGATCATAAATGAAATACTTTCTTAGCTCAAATAATCTCTTCTTGTAATAATCCATTGACGCGATACTCTTTTTGGTCTCATGGAACTCATCATTACATGCCTCTCTATAATGAGAAGATAGGAAACTCTCTCTTAACTTCCTGTAAAATATCTCCTAGGTGAGATATGCAAGGCCTATCTAAGATCTTTTTCTTTCATATGGGTGCATAACAAAGCAATTACCAAGGTCCAAAAACCGTGTTTCATCCTTATTTCCTCTTACCTTCTCATCAAAACATGGTAGTCAAGACCCTACAAAGACCCTCATCATGTCTATATGGATGAAATCCTCATCATCCAATTCCCTTTGTAAGACCCTTCCTTGTATGTACTTATTTATATATTAATTTCTCTATTAAATCCTCTATAGGATCTTTGAATGGATATATGAG
Organism: Cupressus sempervirens; assembly: GCA_028749045.1. Lineage (NCBI taxonomy): Eukaryota > Viridiplantae > Streptophyta > Pinopsida > Cupressales > Cupressaceae > Cupressus > Cupressus sempervirens. The sequence continues at coordinate 549,365,251 of CM053789.1, forward strand.
CACGACAAGGCAAAGGTGTGTGAAAATGTTGATATTCTTGCTAAAAACCATGTAGAGAACATTATGATAGTTATGGCTTACTTACGTATAATGGCTTGATGATTGTTGCAATAACATTAAAAGCACATTATGATGTGTTAAGGTGGTAAGGGTATTATGTACAAGAGGTTATATTTCTATATGGAATGAGTTATTTGGTTGCTCAAAATTATGGTTTAAATCATAAACATTGCATGTGTTCTCTAGGATACATCTGCATAACTACGTGATAGAAGTTATGGACTTAGATGATTATGATGATGGATATGAATTAAGGTTTATTGGTTTAGGTGTTCTAATGGAAATTGAGATTAGTTTTTATGTTCATGTGTTGATACATGTGATTCGAGACTTGCTACACTGTTTGATTGTTTAAACATTGAATTGTGCTAATGATGCTATGTTGTATTTTACCTTATGATGAAAATATTATTTATGGCACCTTGATGATTATGTTACATGCATTCAGATAGTTCCATATTGTAATTTAGAATATGTTATGGTATTTCAATTATGTAATCAATTATGTTTTATTAGGTGGAGAAATGGAAAAGTTAATTAAAATAAGAATGTAGAATGTTTAGTCAATTGATTATGCAATTTGGTTTATATATATACATGCAATTTTATTGAGCTAATTATATTTGAATTGAGTGTGCAGGAAAATTTCCATGGAGATTATTGAAGAAAAAATAACCAACAATATGTGCAAACTATTAAACCAAGGTTGAATTTGAACCTCATTGTTAAGTGATTTAATTTGTGATCATAATTTGAATGTATGTATTAGGTGTTTTCATATGTAATTAGTGACATGTTAGATGTTGTGTAATGTAATTTTATAGTGTCACTTGACACTTGTCATGCGTATGTGTAACAACATGTCTACTAAGGTTGGAAATGTAATCCTAAACCAAATTGACTTATTAGAAACCTAATTAAACCCCCTTGATTTAAGATACTTAGAATATCCCACCAATTAGATTATTTGGACTCAAAATTTTCCTAGTCACTTCTAGAGGCCAAAAAGTGGTCCTGGGGGTCAATTTTAGTAAAATCTAAGTGCATAAATGTTAGGGGTATGAGTTAGGAACATTTTTGATACTATTAGAACCCCCTAGTGGCCTTGATGACCCTTTTAATATCTCATTTCCCACATGTTGCGAAACTTGAGTGGACTCGTGACCTTTTCCCAAAACCCACACTCTTTTCCAAACTTGGATTTATGATAGGGGACAAGTGGAAGCCAAAGGACTTAGGGGTCAATTTTGAATTTAATGTTTATTGGTGAGTAGGATTTTGGAGGCCTTTTTAGAAGCCCTTTATGGAGTTAGATGGTGTTCAACCACTCTATACTTTTAGATACATTAGGGTTTTGGATTTGGAAGCAAGAAAAAGGGATTGGAATATTCTCAAACATTATTTTACCATAGCACTTGTGAAGGTTGGTCACCTCCATTTTCATGAAAATCTTTTTTTGGGGGAGATAAGGGAGAAGAAAGTATGGAAATTGTATGTGAATTCTAGCCTTGGAAGAAGCATGTTTCTTGTATGTTTTACATTTGCAATCTCCTACATGGTAGTCCACCTTCACCCCTTGTAATGGGTTGAAGGTGAATCCCATTGTGTCAGCTTTGGATGGGTGTTATTGTTGTGGTTGTGTTTATTGTGGATTGGACTTGATTGTCACCTGGTTGGTTATGGTTTCTCCAAGATCGATGGGTGGTCTTCTTGAGACCTAGGTTGGGAAGTGAGCTCTCCATGGTTGGTTTTATGTGTATTTTTAGATTTGGATAGGCCCTTCTGATTGAGAAAACTTGGATTTGGAGCATTTCTGGTGTTCTTGAGTCATTTGTGTTGGAGGCTTCTCCATTGTGATAACTTTTATTGTATCTTGCATTCATATAATGAAGATAGATTTGTAACTGGATGAAGATATATGAAATGGATCCAATGTTGTAATTGCCATAATTGATAAATGGAATGAATTTTTTTTGTATGGAAATGTGTATGTTATGTGACAAAATATTTAGTTGATTTCAATTCATTCTTGTCTTTAGATACATTTCTTAAATATAGTTTTAGAGGTGATTATTTCATAGTTTACCCATTAAAATCTTGGATTCCAATAATGTAAGAAAAAAATTGATATTAATATGATCTTGGTTTTGTATGGGGTATTCCAATTTAAGTTTGAATAGTTCTCCCTAAAGTTCATGTTAAGATTCAATGCCAAATCTATGCATTTATCTATAATGCATATTAACTTTACCTTGTAGATTCAATAGTTAAATAATATATTAAAGTCCCAATTTGAATGCTTGAAAACTACATTAAACTACTCCTCAACCTATAGGAAAATATAAATTACCATGTTATTCAACCCCCATGAATAAACTCATGAAAGTGGGGAATAAAAATAAATAAATATACGTTAACCAAATAAAAAAGAGCACCTACAAAATTGTGGAAATTGTATGGGAGGAAATTAAATTTCTCCCATACAGCTTCCACTTTATAATAGTCAATAAAATAGTGGACTATAAAGCCACTTGAATAGATATAATTATTTCAACTTAAACACTTAATGAGTCCCATAAGTTTATTAATTAAATAAAGAGAAGAAGATAAGCTTTATGTTAAATGAAAAAAAAAGAACAAAAAAGAAGAAGAACATATACAAGGAGGAGATGAGCAGGTTCCACACCCTCCCATCTCCCTTAATGCCCTCAAAACTCACGTAGACCTGCAAAACTAAAAATTAAGCATGTTAGTTTTAGCAACAAAATAAAATTGAGACATGAAATGAACTTTAAAAAAATACTTTGACCTACCTTGCATTCAACTTCACCCACCTCCTTTGTCCCCACCACACTCCATGAGCTCATGTTGACTTAGACTGGAGTAAAGTTGGCTAGCAAAGAAAACATTAAAAACTAAAACACGTTACCTTTTACCTCCCATTGCTTCATTCTCCTTTTATCATTCTTCTTGCCAAAATACTTGGTTTGTTGGAGCACTGCCCAAGCTTGGAGAGCCATGATAGCCCTTGGGAGAAGGTCATAAGGGTTAGGGGATAGATTTAGGTTAGTAGTGATTAGAGGGTTAGTTGTATGTGGTTAATCTAGGTTAGTGACTAGTTTAGGATGAGTTTTAGGATATTAATAAAGTGGTTGTGTAGGCATGCAAGAATAATTTTATATTTTAGAATTGTTTTATTTATTAGAAATTTTAAATTATTAAAGTGTTGTTTTCAAATATATTAATAACAAGGGTTTTAGGGATGTTTAGATTGGTTTTTAGAGTAATTAGATAATGTTAGTGGTTATTAACTATGTTTAGTATTTGATGTTTTTTATCAATATGTAAAAATATTTGTGTAGTTTGAATTTCAAATTGTTTAGGGTTGTTTTAGTTTATTTTGACTTTAGTGGTTGAGCATAGAAATTAAAAATATATAGTTAGAAGATCAATGATATGTTTTAGATTTTTATTCTATGGTAGAATATTATCAAAAAAATATATTATTTTATGAGGGGTTTTATTTTAGTAATGTTTCATAATAATATTATGGATTTAATTTTGGGTTTTATTTAGTTCAATGTTGTTAATGTAACAAGAAGAGGATGGAAGGAAACTCACTTTTGTTACCCTCACATTTGCACTATCAAGTGGGTTATAGTCTAGACACATCCCTTAGTACAGTAAACCCTAACTATTGGGCGATGCTAATGAAGATAACTATGTTGTTAGTATGTGGGATCGATCACAATTTTAGCAATATGGTCTTTAGGCAACCATCTAATTTCATTAATGCAAAGTCCATGCAATGCATTTGAGAGACCTAAGATTTCTTCCTTTCCCTCAATGACCTTGGTATGACTGCATTATGCCAGTAATGTAAATGTTGTAAGCAATTGGATTTATTTCCTTATTTGTTTGATTTCAAATTTTTGTATTTTAATGTTCTTTCCTTCTTGCCAACAAGGTGATGCTGGGTTGCTTAGCCAAATTTATTGTGGTTCTATTTTGCCTCTGAGACATTCCTTTATTTCATGATTAAAAGTTTATTATTGTGGCCACTTTTAATTTCTTTTGTTTTGTACTTTTAAATTGAATATTTCATCTTTGATTTTGAATTTAAAATTTGAGGCACTTTCTTGTGAATTGTGTTGGCAAAGTGGCATATGATAGGCCTACCAAAGGGATTCCTAACAATAAGGTGGAGGTATAACATTAGGGTATGGGGCTCGTAGTGAAGGTATTTGTGCTCCAACCTCTCTTAGAACTTGAATAATATGACTAGTGAATATTTGTTCTCTGTTATGAGTAATGGATTGCACCCTGACATAAAACTATTTAAGGTTATGAGTTAAAATAATGGACTTTTAGATGCAAAACGTGCATGTGTAGCAATGGAATTGTTTAATGGATCAAAAGTGTTATAGAGTGATTTTAATGATACATGATTTAATATAGTTGAGTATGCTCAAGTAAACTGTTGATGAGGGGCTAGGCCTAGTTATGCGTTTCAACTGCATCTCACCACTCTTACCCTAATTGAGTATTAAATTGTAACCCAAATACTCTAGTAAACTAATCTGAGTGACTTTGAAACTTTTACTCATCACTTCTTGTCGTCACATTCTTGTAACTATAATGTTAGTATGTGTTTTAACATAGTTGTTATTATCTTAAAAAATAATTTGTTAGTGTGTTTTTGCATTGATTTTTTTGGCATGGAACTCTTCCTCTCCTATGTGTTCATCTATCACAAGGTGATTTATGAGAAAGATTCACTCTCTCCTCTTATCCCTATGCTTTGACATTTGAGAATTCCCCTCATGTGAAGTCTCCTAGTAAGAAAATTTTTCTCAAGGTCCCAAACAATCTATGTGCTCCTGGATCTAGGGAAAAAATGCCTCCAATCATCCCAGTTCTCCCTCCACCATTATTCCCTTCTATGTTCCTCCTCATTATGCTCTTCCTCCTAACATTCCTCATGTTATTCTTACTATTATCTTGACAAGAAATTTTCTAGCCACAACTCCATCTATTGTCCACATGTAGGAGGCATCCATCATAATCCAAATAATAAATGGGTCAGGACCTTGTCATAATATAAGTAATCATATCAAATTTATAATCTTGTAAGAGATAATTATCAATTCATATAATTTAGCACTCATACTAAATGCAATGAGATCGTACCACAAAGATCCCATTGTTCAAACATGGGCTCTGATCCCAAATGTAATGGCCAACCTAGGAGTCCTTTGACAAAGGTATTAAATATGCACTAATGATTTATTTATTAATTTAAGTTGATTACAATACATCAAGGTAAGGACGTGCAATAATATGCATTAAAAAATTCAAAAAGTATAGGGGACATGACTTAACTACATGCACATGTGCAAGTGGAAGTCTTCTAAACACTATCAAAGATTCTCAAGCTACTAATTAGGTCTACCAAATAGGATATCCATAAGTTCATTATATAAAGAGTGAAAAACATACAAGAGTTAATAACAGTGAGATACTATGCTAACCATTTCCATTTAATATTCATTTTAATCCCAAAGTACGATTGCTGTCATGGTTAACCATACAAGTTCATTTACCAATTTAATTGCATATCCAATTATGAGTAATTCCTACAATATCTACTATGGTGAAAGTAATATGATCTATTTTGAATAGGAAGGATACATCTCTGAAAATGGTATCTTAATCACCAATTCAAAATTTCCAAACAAGGGTAGATTTTCCATCTATTTATGAAACAACAATTCAAAAAAATTGTCAAACAGGCCAAAACTATCCCTATTATGAAACAAATATAGAATGTCATGCAAGTGTGAATTTAGTTTCATATGAGAAAATAATTTGTGATATGATATAATTTATCTATAATATGGTAAAATTTCTCCCATACAATAGAAAATGTCTATCATATGATAAATTATTGAATGACTATTCAACTAAGAAAATGAAATATTATAAAAGAGTAACCCCACAACAGAGTGTACCAAAAATATGTATATCAATGAGATAGGCACTCAATTGTATCATAAGCATAAATAAATCATACATCTAAGAATCTAGATGAACAACAATATAAATTGATGAATCAAAAGCATCATAATAAGAATAAGAAACTGAGTATATTCATGTACATCATCAAGCACAACAAAAAAGGGAGAACATGCAATCTCTCAATCCTAAAACTAGAGGGAAACCATCTAATTGTCAATCCATAGAAGTGGTATAGGTTAGTGATGCATCCTAATCACATGGAACTCGTAGGCCCACCCAACCATGCTCATGGAGATAGTGACTTGACCACAACCTAAAAGTACACACACACACACACACACACACACACACACACACACACACACACACACACACACACACACACACACACAAGGATTTACACATACCAACCAAAGAAAGGCTCAAGTATAAAAATTCTTTTGAATGTCACAATGCAATAGTCCAAGCCACTACTCACAACACACCATAGGTTACTATGTAGGGACTATAGTGAAGTGTCATTAGTTGGCTCATAATATTCGAAGTAGCATCGAGACTTTGTTCCAACTCCCTCAAGAGGTCATATTCTCATAAGGTATATATTATTCCAAATACCTCTAGGAAGCTAGATACCATGCATTTTTTCTAATTATTGCAAGACACCAAATACACCACCTTTGTTCCAAATCCCTTGAAAGTCTGGGTGGTCACCCTTATCTTGCATTAATTTTTATGTATTTATCACCTATTAAAAACTCTTTGCATTAGCTTTTCAACCTCTTCTAGGATAGGATATCATGAGAAGCCAGTCCACACATATACCCTTACTACTATAAATGAGTGCTACAAGGCAATGCAATCCCAAACCAATCCCCAATGCTCATGCTACTTAATTGGCCTCAATCCAATAGTATATGTCTTGCAAGATCTTACCAAAGTACTCTCATGCACTTATGTGTGGTCACATCCATCATTGTGCTTCTCAGTACAACACAAAGACATACAAATAATAAAACATTTCAAAAAAAGGTAGAAAAACACTCAAATTGGCACTTTGTTCAGAGTATGGATTTGCCTATGAATATGTAACTTGCAAAGTAAAACCATATGATGATTGGAAACATGGTGAAAAATCAATTTCAATATTATAAAATTGACAAAAAAATCTCAGTTGAGATTTCAGTGGCACACAAAATAAGGCAACACAAAAACAATCAAAATTTAACCATTTCAAAAATTGACAAAATTAAAACCCCATTTGCAAAACATGCCAAAACTCCAAAAAATCAAAGAAAGTTCAAGCTTTGGACACACAAACAAAATCCAATAGCATAGTAAGAGGAAAAACCTCATTTTCCACACAAGGAAATAAACAAATACTCACACCCATCCAACTAGGTCATATAAATACATGAAATTGTGGAAGAACATTACTTCTCAAATCTTTATTGTTAGGATAAACCATGGACAGAAATAAAAACTACATGCAAATATAACCAATAAAAAAAATAATAGAACACACAGAAATGAACACAAGGCACCAAGATTTAACGTGGTTCACCCAATCCCTGGGCTACGTCCACCAAACAGCAAGTCCGATCTTATTACAATCCAGTGATTACAACCTGATTACAATCCGTAATCCCTTACAACTCAATACCGCCACAAGAACCAATTTCGTATCACCACATATAAAAAATACCCAACCCTAAGCCCTTTTTATACAAGTATTAAACCACTTTAGGGTTATAACATGTCGGCCATATGTCGGCCATAATATGTTGGCTACCATGTCGGCTACTTCCAAAAAAATTTTTTTTTTTGGGCCGATGCCCCGAACCCCACTATTTATGAAGTATGTACAGTACTTTCCTGATCAGTCACCATAATCTAACAATCTCCCACTTGGGGACTAATCAGGCTCCACACTAAACAACAATCTCCCACTTGGAGACTGATCCTGTAGCAATACAACTACCGCATGGGGCTCCCACTGGATCAAACCACCCTGGACTCTGCTGTTCTTTTATTCACATTTAGTCTAAAAGACCAACTGAAGCTGAAGAGGAGTTCAGCTTCTCCCTTGTGACAACCTTTGTCAACATATCTGCTGGATTTTCATTTGTATGTATCTTCTCCAGCTTTAACTGTCCATCCTCCAAAACTGACCGAATGAAATGGTACCGCAACTGTATGTGTTTGGTCTTAGAATGCAGAGCTGAATTCTTAGCAAGATGAATGGCACTCTGACTATCTGTGAACAAAAAATTATCCTTCTGAGGATGTCCCAATTCTTCCAAGAAGAACTGAAGCCATATCATCTCTTTGGCTGCCTCTGTAGCAGCAACATACTTTGCCTCTATAGTGGAGAGAGCATTAATCTTCTGTAGCTTAGAAACCCAGCTCACGACTGCCCCACCAATAATAAAGACATAACCTGTAGTACTTCGCCTGGTATCAATATCCCCAGCCAAATCTGAGTCAACATAGCCCTATAAATTAGTAGTAGAGCCCCCAAAGTGTAAACACTTATTGGATGTTCCTCTCAAATATCTGAGAATCCACTTGATAGCATTCCAATGCTCAAAACCTGGATGACTCATATACTTGCTAACGACTCCCACTGCATGTGCAATATCTGGCCTAGTGCATACCATAGCATACATCAAACTTCCTACAACTGAAGCATAGGGTACCTTGGACATCTTATCCTCCTCTTCCTGTGTCTTGGGACATAGCTCCTTAGTCAATTTCAAATGACCAGGTAAAGGTGTGCTGACAGCTTTAGCATTCTCCATAGAGAAACGTTGCAACACCTTCTCAACATAATCAGCTTGAGATAGCGTCAATGTTCTGTTCTTCCTATCTCTGCAAATCTTCATACCAAGGATTTTTTTTGCTGCCCCCAAATCCTTCATAGCAAATGCATGTGCTAACTGGCATTTTAGCCCCTTAATATGATGCATGTTAGACCCAGCTATAAGCATATCATCAACATATAGACATAAAATAATGTAGCTATCATCATCCGACCTCTTAAAATAAACACAGTAATCTGAATGACACCTGTTATATCCATGCTCATGCATAAAATTGTCAAATTTCAGATACCATTGCCGAGGTGCTTGCTTCAGGCCATATAAACTTTTCTTCAATTTGCACACTAAGTTCTCCTTACCTTTGACCTCAAAACCCTGTGGCTGAGCCATATATATTTCTTCATCCAAATCACCATGAAGAAAGGCTGTTTTAACATCCATCTGCTCTAAATGCAAATCTTCAGTAGCCACAAGACTTAAAACAGTACGAATAGAATTCATTTTAACAACAGGAGAAAATATCTCATCAAAATCAATTCCCTTTTTCTGTGCAAATCCTTTTACAACTAACCTAGCCTTAAATCTTTTCTTACCTCCTTCCTCTTCTTTCAACCTGTAAACCCATTTATTCTGTAAAGCCTTTTTACCTACAGGCAACTTGCACAAATCCCATGTCTTATTTTTCAGCAAAGAGTCCATTTCATCTTTCATTGCAGACTCCCACTGAATCTTAGTATCCACCTGCACAGCTTCATCATAACTTTCAGGTTCACCAGCATCAGTAAGTAAAATAGAATACAAAGAGGGAGAAAACCTTTGTGGAGGTCTAATTGGCCTTGTTGACCGTCTAACATTCACTGGTGTGTGTGGTATTTGTTGTTGCAGTTGTTGCACATCATGAGGAATGGCTGGAACATTAGCTTTTGGAGTATCATCCAGCACTACATAATCATCTTCTTTCTTCTCATGTTGCTGCAACAGATCTTTGTACAACACTTTTTCATTGAATATGACATCCCGGCTTCTTATAATTTTATGATTTTCAAAATCCCAAAGCCTATAGCCAAATTCATTAATGCCATATCCAACAAAGACACATTTCTTTGATTTAGCTTCTAGCTTGGTTCTATTTTCAGAGTCTATATGAGCAAAAGCTTCACAACCAAAGGTCTTGAGAAAAGAATAACTCACCTTCTTACCAGTCCATGCTTCTTCTAGAATACCACAGCCCAAAGGAGTAGAGGGACCTCTATTAATCAAATATATTGCAGTATTGACAGCCTCCGCCCACATGTCTAAGGGCAACCCAGCATGCAACCTCATGCTCCTTGCGCGCTCCATTATAGTCCTGTTCATGCGTTTAGCCACTCCATTTTCCTGTGGAGTCCTTGGAACAGTTTTTTGTCTACGAATACCATTAGTGGAGCAATAATCTTCAAATTCATGACTGCAATACTCACCACCATTATCAGATCTGAGACATTTTAATTTCTTACCAGTCTCATTTTCAACCAAGCATTTCCATTTCTTAAAAGTTTGAAATACATCAGATTTCTGTCTAAGGAAATAAACCCATACTTTTCTAGTTGCGTCATCAATAAATGTAACATAATAATGAGAGCCACCAAGGGAAGATACTTGAGCCGGTCCCCATACATCTGTATGCACAAGCTCTAATTTCTCCTTTTTGTTTTCCTTCCCTGTCTTTACAAAACTCACTCTCTTTTGTTTTCCATACACACAACTTTCACAGAAATCCATATTCACACATTTTAGACCTGGTAAAAATTTCCTTGAATGAAGTACTTTCATACCTTTCTCACTCATGTGCCCAAGTCTATTGTGCCACAGCGCTGTATCAGAATCTACAGCATCTATTTGTTCTCCCTGCTCAACTGCAGTAATTGTTCCTGAATATTCATTTTTCTCTGAAACAATCAAAGTAGAAGGAACAATATGACCTGTACAAAGATATAAGGTGCCTACTTTCACACCTTTTGCTACTACAAGGGAACCTTTTGAAACCTTCCAATTTTTATCATTAAAAGTAATTACACAACCCTCATCACCGAGTTGCCCTGCTGAAATTAAATTCCTACTTAGCTTTGGAACATGTCTTACCTCATGTAGTAGCCAATGATTCCCATTCTACAACTTAATCTTAATTTTTCCCTTTCCAACAATCTAACAGGGTTCATTATCCCCCAAATAAACAAGCCCAAAATCCCCTTGGACATAATCAATGAAATAACCTCTGTGAGGTGTAGCATGAAAAGAAGCACCAGAATCTAAAACCCATGAATCATCAACACTCTCTAAAGACAGAAGCAAAGCATCCTCTTCAGATTTATTACTTACCACATTTGCCTCTTTGTCTCCATCTGATTTATCTCCTTCATTTTTCTTTCGAGTCCAGCAATCTTTCTTTTTGTGCCCTGGTTTCCCACAGTACCAGCAATCATTTGGTCCTCTCGATTGAGACCTAAGGACCCTTTGACTTTCCTCTTGATTTCCCACGATTTCCAGAGTTACTTCCTCTTTCAGTCATTCTGCCCCTGCTTTGTGCATTTAAAGCACTTCCTGATGTAGATCCACCTGAGGATTTTCTACGAGTTTCCTCACTTAAAATAACACCGATCACATCATCATATTTTAGGGTACTTGATCCAAGAACAGAATTACTCACTGCCATTACCAAGCCATTCCAAATTTTAGGCAAAGAACACAAAATCAAGAGAGCCCTAATTTCTTCATCAAAATTGATACCCACAGAAGATAAATGACTAGTAATAGTATTAAACTCATTTAAATGATCTGCAACAGATCCACCTTCTGCCATTTTCATATTAAATAAACGCTTCATGAGAAATACCTTATTTGAAGTGGAGGGCTTTTCATACAATGTCGCTAGGGTTTTCATCAAATCTTCTATCGTCTTTGCTTTTGTAATATTAAATGCCACTGATGGTGCCAAGCATAACCGAATGCTTTCGAGTGCCTTTCTGTCCAAAAGATCCTATTCAGCCTCTGACATAGTTCCCTGATTCTTGGCTTTTCCTTCCAACGGCTTCCATAAATCCTTCTGATATAAATAGTCTTCCATTTGCATCTTCCATAACTAGAAGTTCTGCCCATTAAACCTATCAACCCTTAGCTTACCATCATCTGCCATTGCTCCCACTCAACCGTGAGACTCCCACTTAACCGTGAGACTTTCCTGCAGAGGATAACTGAAAAACAACTAGGCTCTGATACCACTTGTTAGGATAAACCATGGACAGAAATAAAAACTACATGCAAATATAACCAATAAAAATAATAATAGAACACACAGAAATGAACACAAGGCACCAAGATTTAACGTGGTTCACCCAATCCCTGGGCTACGTCCACAAAACATCAAGTCCGATCTTATTACAATCCAGTGATTACAACCTGATTACAATCCGTAATCCCTTACAGCTCAATACCGCCGCAAGAACCAATTTCGTATCACCACATATAAAAAATACCCAACCCTAAGCCCTTTTTATACAAGTATTAAACCACTTTAGGGTTATAACATGTTGGCCATATGTCGGCCATAATATGTCGGCTACCATGTTGGCTACCATGTCGGCTACTTCCAATTTTTTTTTTTTTCGGGGCGATGCCCCGAACCCCACTATTTATGAAGTATGTACAGTACTTTCCTGATCAGTCACCACAATCTAACAATCTCCCACTTGGGGACTGATCAGGCTCCACACTAAACAACATTTATCCTAAGTAAAGAAAAAGAAACTGAAATGACAAAATAAATAAATAAATCTTGAGAGCCCTCCTTTAACCAAAAACTTAAAAAAAATGGGATGAAGAGAAGAAATCAACAAAAGAAAAGAAATTTATTATAGTCATGACAAAGGTGGGGAATCTCATCTTGAATCTGATGAGCCACTCCTCATAAAACTCTAGCCAGCCAATCTTACCCAACAAGAAAAAATCTAAAAGGAAAGAACCTAAAACACAACGGTAAATTGTGAGCCTCTTATATGGGAGGTCTTGGGTTCAGATCTATTTTAGCTTGATAAATAATAATAGTTAATTTTAACAATGATAATAATACAAAAATAATAAATACTCAAAGCTTCAACTCATTACATATTCAAAAAAGGAAAAATCTAAAAACTCCAAAAGGATTTGAGAGAAAAATTCTCAAATCCTCCAAAATCAAAATAAGAAGTACGTGAAAAATCACCTTTTCCCTCATAAGAACTTTTTCCAAAGTGACTAACAAAATAGATAATTTACCCACTTAATAATTAATCTATTGGCCCCCTTTCCAAATTAAATATATTTATCCTAGGTATATGGAACCCAACTACATAAAGTTAGCTTGTAAATTAAACTAATTAAACAAAAATCCCAAAATACAATTAAATCAACATTTTAAGTTAAAATCTTCCACAAAAACTATGAAGCTCTAAATGTACATACACACTCACAAGCCAAACCACATAATACACCATGAAGTCTTGATTTACCAAAATGTACTAGAGGAATAATTGTAGAAATACAAATACATCATCTATGCAAGGCCTGATTTGACTCAAAATAAAAGGTCAATGCCACTATTGCCTAGTGCTACTTCTAGGAATATAGGTACACAATCAATTCTTGAAACATGGGATGAATGTAACTAGTACCTGTTCAGTAAACAAGAAAGCATTAGGTGTATGGTGCCTTTCCTATTTTATGTATATATACCATCTAGATGGATGTGACCTTGATGTTCTTTCTTTTTGAGTGATCATGTTGTGACCAATGAGTGATCTACAAATTGGAGTGATTTAATTTATGTTATTGTATTGGTAGATTGATTATCATTTATACTTGATTTATGAAACTTATGATGTATGGAAAGGTTTCACTGAGGTGTATGTCATTGGTTATCTAGATTGGTATGGTGTCACAATGTGATTCGGTGAGTACCCTAGAGATATGAATACTAGTTGCATTATGTGATGCTTTGGACTATTGCACCTGATTTGGTTCTTGTAGTAGAGTTGATCCATGTATCTAATAAAGTTATTAATGCAATTTTGTCCATATTTTTATAATGGTGTCTTATGATATTATTTGGCATACTTTACATTTAAGGTTATTGATGTTGCTTCAACATAATTTTCTAGGATTTTATATTATATTGTGTCATATATGCTGTTGGGTAATTCAATTATTATGTCTATTATTATATTCTTAGAATATTCAAGAAATGACTTATCTACATTAGGGTTCAGAATTATGGATAATAATTGCATATGAAAGATGTTCATTTGGATTATAGGTTATTGTGTCTCTATGTTGTGGATATATCTCCTTTAATTTTAGTTGATATATATGCCCAAGGACTAGAAATGACTTTTAAAATAATTTAATTTAAATAAAATATCATGTAGTTATAGGTTTTAATATGTACTACACTACTGCGATGTGTGTGTTTCTTGTTGGTGCTAGTACAAAGTGGGAACACCATCGTAGTCACTTTCTTGTGAGATCTACATAGTGTCACTTTCTCCTTCACATGACCATGTGTCTTTATGTGCTTCGAATATGTATATATTAGACATCGACACTTTATTTTTTTTCTTTGCTCAACATGTACTAGGTACATTCACCTTATATTCAAGATCCGAGTGTGTACATATATCACTGGTAGTGTGCACTAGGTAGTGACTTTGACCTTTCATGTTGAACCAATGATGTCCATGTATGGGCAACACATCTATGTAGTTTTTCTTATCAACCCTCTAGTAATTTGTAAATTTGGATTCATAATGCATTATGTCATTATACTTGTGAGTATGTACATTCAAGGTTCCACGGTTGTCACAAAAAATATTTGTTAAAATGTTGATTTAATTGATTTGGGGGATTTTATTTAGTTGATTTAATTTGTTTCATTTATTGGCTAATTTTTTGTAGCTTAATTCCTAATGCCAGGAATTTTTTTATTTAATCTAAGAAAATGAGCAAATAGATTATTAAGTGGGTTAATGATCTATTTTATAAGTCACTTGGTAAACTACTTATATTATGCCAAAAGTGCATTTTATGCTCACTTCTTATTTTCATGTTTTCAAAACAAGAGGATTTTTCCTCCAACCCCTCTTGGAGAAAATCCTTCATTTGGTGATTGTGTTTGATCTAGTTACTAGGCTTGCATGTGAAGCACCTTGTTGGATTCACGTCATAATTTCTCCCCTTCCACAAATGTTCATATGATTTGGTGGAGGTTGTATTTATTTATTTTTGTTCTTGGTTTTTATCGAACATGAGAAGTAGGACTTTCTTGTTTATTTAGTTTTGACCCATTTGAGTTACTTCATTTGATTGCTAAAAATGTTAGGGGATGGAGAACTAGTGTCACCGTATATTTCTATGAAATTCCATCACTTGGTCAAGGATAAGTAATTTACTATAGTATTATTTTTAAAATGATTTTTTTAGTAGAGTTATACTATTGGATTTTGCATGTATGCCCAAAAGTTGATTTTTGGTAGTTTGGGCATGCTTTAGAAGTGTATTTTTTATTTCATCAAATTTTGAGTGTTTAATATTTGGGTGTTTTTGGCATCATTTTGTTTTACGTTCCATCCAATTTTTTAATGTAACCTTCTTTGGATTGACTTGAATCATGGATTAGTAGCCTCTACTACAAATAGTAGGATTGTGGAGTCGAAAAGATTAGAATACATTCCAAGATATTTTGTATCCTAGTTCAAAGTGTTCTTTCAAATTGGGAATGTGGACTTTTGGTTCTTTGTATATTTTTTGGATTTTGATTATGAACTTGGTTTGAGAATTTTATTGGACCCTTGATAGTTTGACTACATTTTAGAAGTGGGATTTCACTTTTGTTGAAATCTAAGACGTTGGAAATTTGGGCATTTTTATCTCACCTCATTGTGTGTGCCACCCATATTTTGTTAATATTTTGGTAGTGTATGTTTGGGTAATGAAAATGGATTATAGTCCATGTTTCCTTTTATGTCATGATTTACTTTGTGGACATTGAGATTCTTGTTGAATCCATACTCCTAACAAGATACTTGGTTGAGTGAGTTATCTGTATTGTATCATTTTCTATATTTCTCATATCCAACCCTTGTATTGGTTTATATTGATTACTTCATGGAGTTGGTTGTGCTCACCCACGAGTAAGTGTGTGTGTATGGTGAGATCTTGTGAGATCTAAACTCTTAGATCTAGGATGGTTGAGTGGTTATTCATTGGGGGTTGGGTTGGGAACTTGCATTTCCTATTGACACTCATCATGTTGTGAGCATGGGTATGTAGAGTAGAAATATGGAGTGGCTTCTCTCATGTACCCCAGCTTGGAAGTGACCAACAAGGTAACATGAAGAAATTTTAATAAGTGATAACCAAATTTGACAAATGAGATAATAAAACTTAATAATAAAATAAAAGAATACAGGTATGGTTACTAGGTGTCTTGAGGGAGTTGGTACAAGAGTGTGGTGTTTATACGATAGCCAGTCTTTTGTGGAAGTTGGTTCAAGGACACAATATTGGGCCTTTAGAGGGAGTATTTTACTATACCGACAATTGGGCCTCTGAAAGGGAGTATGTTACCATGCCACCTACAACTTGATCTTATTGATGCCAAGTGATTACACTCTACTAAAGTCCCTACATAGTTATCCTATAGCGTGTCTAACTAGTGACCTATTTTAGCACATTTCCTTAATGATCATTGAGTTGTTTTTATGCCCTTATCAGAATGAGTGTGAGCCTTTTTTGATTTGTTGTATATGACTATGGTAAGGTTTCTATCTCAATGAGAATATCAAGATGGGTCTAAGGGTTCCATGTGGTTGAGAGGAGTTTCTAACTATACCATTGTTAAGGATTGGAGTACAAAGATGGTCTTCTTCCAACATCTTGATTTTAGCTTGATGCTCACTTGAATTCTTCAGTGCAATTCTGGAATATGTTACTTTTGGTTTATGCTTTTTCTTAGTGCATATATTATATCTTGAAGTTGAATTATTATTCTATGGATTTGAGATGTATTTGGTAAAATAACATTTTAGATGTATGCATTTTAATACTTTGATGTATTGATGCTATCGAGTGCCTATTTCTTTAGATGCACGTATTCATTACTCCTCAGAGTGGAGATTTGTTTTATGCATTTCATTAGATTAGTTTCTTTGTGTAATTTGGGTACTTAGTTGTACTTAGTATAGATAGAAAATCATACAATGAAACAACAAGCCTACATTTCATCACACACACACACACTAGGAAGTCATATCACGAGACTCTGTGATTTGTATCCATGCAATATGAAAGGCCGACACTCCCAGTTTAGAGTTCTATTGTATGGGTATCTTAGGCATTTAATAGTTTATTGCATGGATTTTGGAGCTCTATCCTACCATGTTGATAGATACATACCATTCCTCAAATGATGAGCATTTACTAACTTGTTTAGAGGATACAACCTAGAATTTTGAGTACCCTTTTGGGAGTTACTTCTTCCCGATTCAATACAGATAATTGTTGGGATGTTTCAAGGTAGTTTTTGGATCTTTTCATACTCCTACATTTTTGTCCAGAAATGAAATTGTATGGCTTAATCATTTAGGGAATTATTTTAGTCTCTAATGAATATCACATCAAATGTTATTATGGTAAAGGAATGGTTTTTTTTTTGGTTAATTCACCCACATGGAAAATATGCATTGGTAAGTAGTAAATGCTGGGGATCTTTGATTAGATGGTTATGTCTTCCATTGTGATCTTTTGATTTTTTCATGCATGTTATTATATATTTCTAAAAAAACATGATAGGTCTATGTTATATCCTTGTTTCCAAGGATCTCTGGCTAAGGAATTCAATTTGTTATCAAGGCCCATGTTTAAATATTGAGATCTCTATGTATATGTTACTTGCGTAGTATATGTTGGGAATAAGTGATCATGTATGTTAAGGCTCATGAGATCATGACATATTATTACTTGGGTACCTACATGTGATGAAATTTCTTACCTAATAGATGTGACTTGAGTAATTTGAGGAGGAAGAAGGTAATCTTCTAAGTTTCATGCACCTCTATGGGACATATAATACCCTTATGTAGAACTTCTTTAGATCGTCTAGACCATTTGGCTGGTGTGTTTCTCTTGGATCTTGAGTGGTTAGTGACTCTTTTGTGGTGCATGTGTGTGGATGCCTTTGCAACTTTGATAATATTGTCCCTTGGTATAGCATGCTATTTGGTGCATGTATGACAACCCTTAAAGTGCATTTGGAATTAATGCACCTTAGCGTGGTTTTTTTTGTGTGTGGCCCTTTAGTTGAAGTGGTTGATTAGTTTTCATGTTTTCCCTTGAGTTCCTATTGTGTTGCTCCTATTTGAGTATGGTGCATTGTATTCTATGTGTTTTACTGATTGAAAGTATAAAAGTGAATCGTATGTGTTATTTATTGACACCTCATTGTAGTAATGAAATGTTTCCTTTCACTGAGAGATGACTATGTATTATGGAATGGATGATTTGGTAATGAAGACTAAAATTAATTTTTTCAAGAGATCATTTGGGTTAATGACTTATGTCTCCTTGAATTTCTTGTTTCTTAATCTTATGAAAAGTTATGCAATTATGACACATTTAGTAAATATTTGTTCAATGGCATTAAGTGAACCTGGAATCTTGTACCTATGACTCTATATGATATATTGGTGTTCTACATGGAAAGGAATAAAAAAATTGTACTTAAAGAATAATACTCCTGCATTCATAATAATATTTTAGTTATGCATATGAATGTGGTCATCAATGGTGTGCTATTTGATGTACAAGAGCATGTTCTCTAATACTACTAGGTTGATGTATCTCTTAGCACTACATGGTGATTACTCCCTCTCTCATGGTTGTTCTCAATCAGTGCATGTAAATGTAACTTTATTACTTCCTTAATTTATTTCTTGGTTGATCTTTCCACATGTTGTTTGGGCTAGCATTGTTTTAGTATTTTCCCTTCTTGGACTAGTCATCTTTTTTATCTATCTTTCTCTTACTAAAAATAGCCACCTTGATTTATTATTTAAATACATGTATTTTTGGGATTTACTATTGGAATTTACAATTCCCTCATTTGGGATTTTCTTTTGTTTCATGGTGACTATTCCAAATGTTTTCTATATTTGTCCATCTTTGTGTTGTGACTCTATCACCTTCAATTCAAACCTTTGATACTATATATAAAGGAGAACATAATAGAGAGCATACTATTTTATTTTCTAATGGATATAAAGGTGTTAATTATAATTTACCTTTCTTAAACGTTGAGAAAATATTTCATTCTACATGAAATAAGAATAAATTTGATAAAAGATATGCACTTGTTAGACAATAATGAATCCAATGCATTATTTTATGAATAATTTTGTTCAAATATTCATAACTTCCTATAAGATGGTTGAGTTAATACAAGTCATGATAAATGAGATTATATTGTTTAAGAATGTGTTATTATATTTCTTGTTATGTCGTATGTCTATGTTTTCATTCCCCCTTCTTCATTGCTTAGGACATTTCATCTGTTACATCCTTGGGCAACCATGACTAATCACTTCTAGCTTTGTTGGATTCTTTTGTGTGTTGTTATTGTTGATGTCCTAAAGTGGCTTTAGGTTTATCATGCCTTAGAAATTTTCCAAGCCCTTTTGATACTTTTGAATAGAGTTACTCAGAGTTTGGATGTGAAATCTATAGCTCTTGTGGCTTCTGGTGGATCTTGATGGCTCTCAAAGTGAAGGTCATTTGTTACTTGGTGCATTATTATATGACCAAAAGGTTGAAATGCATTTGATCCATATTATGGGTCTTAATGAGCATGTGTCTCTCTAATTCTTACCTCTTTAAGAGTAGTATCCCTAGTGTGTAGCTAGAGGGACATGGTATCTTTGGATACATATTATCATCATGTAAGTTAGTACAAAGTTAAATATAAGATTTTTTCTACCAATGGAGTTTATTGCAACCTTGATGAAAGGTGATTCCATGTCTAGTTGGTTTAAGTGACCCTAGTTCCTAGTGATAATTGGGCCCTCAATACCTTAGGGACTATTTTTCTCTTATGCTTGGTGGTAAGTTCTATCACGAGTATCCCTTTTGGAAGCAAGGAGTTATCTATTGATCCTCTTTTATGTGAGCACTCATGGTGATGATCATGAAACTTTCTATGCTTGTACCTATTTTTCCTTGAGTTGGATGTAGCATCCCTCAAAAGAGTGCAACTTTAGAATATAATATTCATCCTTTGGGATTTAAGGGTGATTTAGTGAGATTTTGGTTAGATTTTTTAATGTTCTTGATTGGTATGGTAGTGTTCTTTAGTATTTATAGGATGATTCTTCCCTAGGATCCCAATTTGATTGGAAGTGCATAATGTTTTGACATTGGATAGTGGTTACTTGGTAGGTACTAGTTGTAGTTGGGTACATCATGATGAGGTAGAGTGGCATGTTCCATTATTTTTACTATAGATTTTGTAGCTAGATGATTTTTTTCTAGAATACATTGAGTTCCTTGCTAAAGGAATTTGTGTTAGTTTGATACTCAATCTTTTTTGGTTGACCCTTTTTAGTGGTTGATGAGACGATTTTGTGGGTTATTTGAGTGATTTTTTTTGACTTGTGGAGAAGTTGATAAGATGTTCTTGAGTTTTATTGGTTTTGATTCCACACTTGGGGTGCTTTGTTCCTTGTTTTGATTATGTGAAAATAGGTTTTTAGGGACTTGAAACCTTTAACAAAGTATCAGAGAATTAAGAACATAAAAGTTTAGAGAACATAAGGCCTCAGAGAACATATAGAAAAAGCCAAAAAAGAGAGGCTAGAGTACAACTATGCACAAAAAGACAACAAAAGGAAAGAAAAAAATAGCCCTCAAACAACTACAGTGTCTTCAACAAGTCCACAACTTTGTTTGCCAGTATGTTCATATTTTTTGAGAAGCTCTCATTTCATCCAACATTTTTGCTTCCATTCCTTTAGTCTTCTTGGAATTAGCCCTTGTGTGCTTGCTTGGGCCTTGGTCCTCATTCACAATAGGGGGCGTCTACTCTATTCCATCTTGTTCAACAAGATGTTGAAATTATTAGCCATAGTCTTCAAAATAATGCAATTTTGATTTGCCAGTTTCTTGACTGTTTTCTCCATGTTACTCACTCTAGCATCCAAACCATCCATCATTTCTTAAATGATCAAGGTTCCTATTCTTGGTTTTAATTATTGGCACATGTTTCATCAAGTTTTTTACCTCTTTTGCATTGCCAATAACCTTAGAGAGCCTATCAATGTGCTAACCAAGTGTTCTCTCCCCCTTTCTGTCTTGTTGAGCTGATCAAAGTCCCTTGAAATATCCTACATTTTTTGTTTAAGGGTACTAATATCCTTCATCAATGACCTTGGGTTACCCATGATTCCCTTTAGGAACCCCTGGTCATCCTCTTCCCTATTATGATCAAAGTAGTCCTCTTGCTCCCCCTGTTTGTTTCTATCTAGCTCCACACCCTTGATATCATTGCCATCATCCACATCCTAAAAAAAAATCCTTTTTTATTTTTCTTTCCATTCTCTTAATTAAGAATTCATCATCAGAGGGGACATAATCCCTTTCAACATTCTTTCCCTTGTTTCCCTAAACCTTTCACAAAGTTCCTTTCTTCTGAAAACCCTTTCTCTGCTCCTCCTCGTAATCACTATATTGTTCTGAATCACTCTCCTTTTCCTTCCTTTCCTTCATAGAAGAGCTTCCCAACTCACCTTTCATTATCTTCTTTAAATCAACCTCCTCCATCTCATCCTCTGTTTCCTTATCAAAATCCTCCTCAAAATCACTACCCTCAGTCTCATAATCAAGCGCTTTCTTACTCTACCTGGACCTATCCAAGGATTTTTTTAGTGGCGATTAGTCGCCAATTGGCGAATATGTCTTGATCGGGCTATAGAAATTGGTGAAAAAAAACACCATATACTAGTTGACCAGTTTGCCCAGATTTTATAAAATACTCATATAGTGGTCGAAACGTTCGCCACTATTATTACGTAATTTCAGTTTGGTAGTCGGGTTCTTTGCCCATATTTCTCTTTAATGTTTACTCTTATTCACCATAGAATTAATTGAGTGTCTCTTTCAACGATCATCATTCACCAAATTCCCATTTTCCTATGTGAAATTTTTATTTGTCCTAGGACCCAATTCACCATGCATCACACATATTGGGGTCCCAAATTCTCGCCCTATTCACCCACTCAATTACTTGGAATTATGCAGGCTTCGCCAAATATTAGTTCTTATCATATGTAACGGTCGACCCATTTGCCAAAATGAAAATGGTTTATTTGTAGTTGTCTATTTAAGACATGAGTTTCATTATTGAAACATGCCAAAAGAAGGAGCCTTCTTCATAGTATTGCGATCAGTAGAGAACCGAAATGACTACGACTACGAGTCCATAGTATTTTATTGTAGCCTTAATTTGATGGAGATGTCACAATCAAATTTAAATAGGAAGAGAAGGACTAATGTAGGTGGAGATTTCCAAGAGAGGCCAACGAAATGCAAAAATATATCTTCATACTTTGGTGGGGGTAGACGCAACAGTGTTGGTCAAAGTAAGGAAGGTACATCATCAGAGGAGCATGTACAATCTCAACCTACACAGGAGTCCATTCAA
Organism: Cupressus sempervirens; assembly: GCA_028749045.1. Classification (NCBI taxonomy): domain Eukaryota; kingdom Viridiplantae; phylum Streptophyta; class Pinopsida; order Cupressales; family Cupressaceae; genus Cupressus; species Cupressus sempervirens. The sequence goes on from CM053789.1 coordinate 549,387,904, forward strand.
CAAATTGGGGAGCCTAATAAATCTGGTGACAGAGTTGCAAAACCTAATATCTCTAATGAAGATGACCTGAAGAAGAATATCCAGTATATAACTAGTACCAAGACAAATCAATTGACTTTGGTGATGATGATGGTGCAATTAATAGTAACAATGACACTAAAGGGAGAGGAAAATCAAAAGAAAAAATTGATCATCAGTGGGAGATGGCCAGGAGATTTAAATTTGATTGGGCAGAAAAGTATCCATTCATTGAGCCCGTGGACAATCCAATTGTAGGTGAGCCATCAGTAGAATGTAGATAAGCAATTTGTAGTTGGAAGTATAAAAAGGAAAAGCAGTTGTAGCTTAAACTAGACACCATAGAGAAACATGTTGGTAAGATTTACAAAACTTCAACTGTAGATGGTAAGGAAATAAAATTGGTAAGATATAAAACAAAGGAGCAATGTTAACATAAAGGGAATGCTGAAGAATATTATATGTTTCAAAAATGTTAGACGAAGCCTGGTGAAGTTCAAGGTTCTATTAATGCTATTTTTGCAAAAGCAAGTGAAGTAGAAGAACGTGGAAAAGCTGTTCAATTAAGTAATGCTTTTTATATTTGAAACAGAGGGTTTTCAATGACAGACTATCCAAAAATGAGTGGTTTTTTACACTTTCTGAAAGTTCCTAACTATCCTGTCAGTCATTGGTCGATAAACAGTGGATGGGAATGGGCAAGTTGTATTGCGCAAGTTGAAATAGAGGATGTACAAAGAAAAATAAAAGAGTCAAGCTTTATTGCATTGTCCTTAGATGAAGTTATGGCAATAGATAATATGTCATGGGTATGCATTCATGCTTATACTATACAGAATAATGTCCGCCAACCACATCTACTATCTGTTGCTAAATTGAGAGACAATGCGACAACAGAAACTTTATTTCAATTAGTAAAGAGCAATTTAATTGAATATAGAGCTATGGATGAATTGACAATAGAGAAGAAGTTGGTCTATGTTGGAGAGGATAGAGCATCAATAATGCAAGGTCAAAGGAATGGTCTTTGCACAAAGATGCAAGCTTCTTGTTCACCATATGTTGTTGTCATTCATTGTATGGCCCATAGGATGAATCTTGCTTTTAGAGTTGTGAAGAAGTTTCCTTCAGTAAACAAGGTTGAAGATTATAGTAAGATGGAAACAAGCTTCTAAAATATGTTGATACCAGATGGATCTCTTTGGATGGACCAACGCATCGAGTATTTTTCAAATATTAATCTTTGATTGGACTAATGTACGAAAATCAGGACAACGCAAAAAATTAGAGATGTGGCGACCTGCTTTGGAGGTTAAGCAATATAGAGAGACTTTTGACTTTGGCATATCTTCTTACCATGCTAGAAGAAATGAGGTTAATTATGAAAAAATCCCAACAAAGAGCCATGTATATTGTAGAATATGCTCAGTTGCATAAAATGTCATGCCGAACCCTTGATAGTCTTTATCGTACTGACCTAAATTTATCTGATGATAGATTTAATCACTGGTAGAAACTAATAGATTTGGAGGATCCTGATAATTATTTAAAGATTGTTGAAAATGGAGATTTATGTGTTTGTGTAAGGGGATTTCAGATACCAATGTACTACAGTGCCCCAAAGAAGCGAGCTACAAGAGTTACAAGGGAAGAGTTTACCAAGATCGTCGAGTCTATAGCATCTACCACAAGGGACATAGCCTATAGAGTTTCCTCTAAAATAATATCATGATTCCCATATGATCAACTGCTTGAGGCCATGGCAGTTGTGCTTCCTCAATATTGGTCCTTCAACAATAAGGAAGCTTATCATAGAAGGCTGTTGATTTTGATAAAGGAATTTTGCAAATCTATAGAATTCAATGGAGTGACTATCAACAAAATATTAGATGAGGGTCTTCTTAGACAGAAATCAGGCACCTTTGCGAGGACCATGAAGCATCAATATCAATTAATGTGTAACCCACATGAAGAGGGCTCGACAACAAAGCTTTGGACAGAACTAAAACAAAGCACATTGTTGCGTGAATAAATTTTAGAGTACTTCAAGCTTGCTGATCTATGTCAAACCATGATATTGGGTTCAGTGGAGGATGATAGAGTTTTCAGTGCTTTGGGCTTCCTAAAATCAAAGCTAAGAAACAAACTAGACAAGAATTTGGAATCATGCTTGAGGGTATACACATCTAGGTATAATGTCAATACTTTTCCTTTTCAAAAAGCAATGGAAATCTGGAAGAAAAGATGCAAAAGAAGAAGGGTGGGACTGGGCAACACCATTAACCAATCTCCTACAGTGACTCCAAGTGGGACAAGTATAGTTGGTAGTGGCACTGGCCATGGGATTGGGAGTCCGAGTCATAGAAGCAGAGGTCAGAGTGAACTTGAAGTTGAAGAAGACACAAATGAAAATGAAGAGAGAAATGAAGCAACTGGACTACCAAAATTGGATGATGATGACAACATAGAGATGAATTGGAAAATTTAGGAAATTTCTGCTAAATTAGCAGTGGCAACCAATAGGTATTTTTTGAACTTATTAACTACTATATGATATCCTATCATTCAATGTTCATTTTAGAAAAGCAAGAAATTAGAATGTATTATGTTTCATCATTAAAATTTGAGAACAAAGAGTAATATTACTATAGAGTGTAGTTTATATCATGTCATCAATGATCATTCATATTTGAATTTGAAATTCCTAAATGAAATTTTGGTTTCTATTTTATTCATTTATTCAACATACATTGAATTGGAAAACATGAAAATTAGATAGAATCATAGATTCAATTCCACAATTAATAATTATTGATGGTTTTCATTTGCAATATTCAGCTAATATGGTACAATTCTTGTAAGCCAATGACCCTAAATTCCCTTTTATAAAAAAAAAGGAGCAACAACAGCTTCAGGTCAATTTGCCTAATGTGAAGTCTCAAAATCTAAATCAGTAAGACATCTTCAAGTCTAAAACATCTCTACAACTTTAGTTGTACATTTTTGAATTTGACAGGCTAGTTTAGTAAATTAGCAAGTTTAGCATAGGCAATAGCATCTGCAAGACTGCAACATTGATCTTGTTCAAAAAAAAAAAGTTCAAACTTGTTACTTTAAACTCAATTCTAGAGTCTAGACTGTAGTATGTAGGATAATATGAAAGATATTCATATATAGTAAAGATATAGAGATGATTGAAACTAAAAGTACTTTCACATATAGACTATAAGTTTCTGTAGTATGCTCCATTCTTCTTCGGTTGGAAGGGCAAAATTTTTGATGTTATGGTAAATGACCTGCATTCTCGTTAGTATTCCATACTTGGAAGAACAAGTTTCAAGCAATGTTCATTCCACTAGTGCATGCAAATTTGTGAATGTTTTGATGCACTTTGCAATGCCTTCATGAGTTCTGTCCTGAGGAAGGTTGCCTAAATCAGAGGTTATTTGGTCCTCCAACTTTTGTTTGTAAACTTCTCTTCCAACAAAACCCGTTGTTGAGAAATCAGGTCCAGGACTCGATAAACCAAGAGATATCAATTTTGCTGTTTTATTGTTCATCTTGGTGAGCTTTGGCCCAAATAAAGCAAGAACTTCTTCTTCTTCTGTTATTTTTTGACATTTATGAAATATAGAGGTCGCCTTTATTATTGAACCAATGCGGTCCTGAATTCTCTTGCTTACCAAATGCCTGTCAGCAGTGCTGTTGATTTCTTCCATAATCCGCTTTGTAGTTTTCTGTCTCTGACCAAAACTTTTTTTCTCCTCAAGTTGCTCTTTTAGCTTCCCAAAAACATTTGTAAGAGCTTTGTAGAGTTTGAACCAATCACAAAACCTATCAACAGAAGTCTTTATTTGCCCCCAAAAGTAATTTTTTATTTGTTTTACTGTATTATTTACATGGTCATTCAAGCCATTTTCATATTTTTTAATAGTATCATTTGCCTTCTTTAGGTCTTCTTTCATTTTTGAGTACTGGTGTTCACTATGTTTTCTTGTTTGCTCTACTTTATTTTCCAAATTTTCCCTCAGAGTTTTCAATTCTGCGTCCATTTGTTCTTGCTGTTCGGTTGCTTCTTTAGAGCCACAGGATGAATTTTTTATCCTTTTCTCTAATTCTTTGCATCTATTTACTGCTGCTTTCTCACTTTCCTTTACATTTGCCAGGTCTGCCTTTAACTTATCTATTGTGCCCTGAAGCTTTCCTTTCTCTCTCTCCAACTTCATCACTAAACTGTAGACCACTTGGTTGGTCATTTTGGACACATTTATCTTGTCCACATTTTTAATTTTGGATAAATCCATTTGGAGGGTGCTAACTTGGAATTCAAATGGATCTAAATGACTCTCTGGTGGATTGTTATCTCTAGCTGGGGGCATAACAACCATGAATTCCATCATATCTTTATCTGGGTCATATGTGGGAAATAGCCTGTTGGTTGCAAGTTCAGCATCACGAGATGCAACAATTGCTTCCATCTTCATTGTCTTACTATTTTTTCTATTCTTGTTTTTTGATTTTTCATAGTTAGTTACAAATTCATTGTAACGAAAATCAGGATTTTGTGAGACAATTGAATGTTTGAATGGTGAAATAGTAGTAGCACTTGCTTTGATGTACAAGCTTCCACCAATACCATGAGGATAACCAACACCTAGACCCATTAGTGGGGTTTGTGGATTGTTCTGAGGGTTTTGTCCTGAAGGATGGGCAATTGTTGGACTCATAGTCACCATTGGCGTTGTTGTACTAGTAGTACTACTAATACTTGTCATAACCTTCTGCTTCTTTACACTTTTTTGATCTCTGGGACCAAATTTTTTTGCATCTATATACAATGTCCTTTTTGGACCACTAGTTGTAGTTGTACCCATGATATCTACAGCTGTGGGAGTGACAGTTGATTCAGATTGAATCTGAGTGCTTGGAAGTGGAACTGTAAATGAAGCAGGAACAAATTTAATTAACTGAGATGAATCCAATATGGATGGAATTGACTGAGTTGATGATTGATCTCCATGCCCAAGGCCTGATTTTTGAGCATGTTTTGGTGCTACAGCTGGTGGTTGAGGTGGTAACCAAACCCCTTCTCCACTGGGACCTAGACCACCAAAACCTTGGTAACCCATTTTTTCTACAATTTCTACCCCTTTGCTATATAGAAGTTTGGTGGATGCATCAACTCCTCTCTAAATTTGTGTACTGGATGAGGGATTCAAAGAATCCTAGTCATTGTAATCATCATCAGTATCACTATGATGTGCTTCAGTTGGATGCTCCTTATTCTACAATTCATCAAATATTGTATCCTCTTCAGCCTCATCACGATCTAAAGAGGTCTTTGGCTCACCGAGATTCTTCCTCATTTCCCAAAATTGAGAAATTTTTCTTTGACTCCATCCAGCATCTATACAATCATTCATTAGCTCTTTTGGAATAGGTTTTGTAGATGGTTTATCAGCTTTCTTGTAGAAATTGGACGATGTCATGCCCTACACTTTTCCTTTCTATTTGTGCAATGCCATTATTTGTGATGACAATTCCTATATTGACATATTATTTTTAGCAGCATATTTCTCCATCTATTTTTTGACCTCCTCCCAGGAGTCCATGTTTTTAAAATTTTCAATCAAAGGCATACTTTCATGTTGATATTTGCTTGCAGAAGTCCCAATGCCCTTAAGCCTTGCTCCAATTATGTTCAGTGGATCATACTTCCAGTGACTGTCAACATCAAATCAAAAAATTAAGAAAAAGGCTTCTGCCACTTTGAATCCTCTTCTCTCAAATGCAAACCCTCCAAAGGAGAATGTCAAGGAGGGAAATATCATTTTCTTTTGTTGACCATGAAAGAGTACATCTGTGCTTTCCATTTTTTGTACATATTCCAATGAAAATACCCTCTCTGTTACATGTATTGGAAGTTTGTAGGGTTCTACCCATGAACTGTAAAACCTTAACACAATGTACTCTTCCATTAAGTACCAGTCAACCAATTGTAGTTCACTTCCGAGTTGAATGCAATTTTTACAAGTAATAGGCAATCTAGGCATTGGAGTGCCTATAATTTTATGGTACATTGGTGCCAAAAAGAAGTCTACAAAATTTTTGTAGTTCCTTCTATTATCAATCATCCTTATCTGAGGTGTCCACTCATATATTGGATTTTGGCCTTCAGTTTGACTGCAAAGCTTGTTTGCCTCAAATAATGCACGATGCTTTGCTAGGAGAAGATAGCACAAGTAAGCTGTGAATCTAAATGTCTTCTCTAAACCTCTTTGAATCATTAGTAATTGATCTTGCATGCAATGAACAATGTGCTCAATAAAATGGTATCTTACAGTTCTTTTTAAAAATGAATATGATAAATCATTTCAAGAATGCTGGCATCCACTTGTTTGTTACTATCCAATCCCAAACAAAATGCTAGCAAGGAAATACTGTCCTGTGCCATGGCACAAAAAATTCAAAATCATAAGGAGGCATGTGATTTGGACTCAGCCTACAACCGCTTGTTATTCCTCTGATATAAGAATCTCTCTGTTTTGCATCTAATTTTTCATAATCATCTGCCAGCTTTCCCAGGTCAATATGTACGTTTGATTGTTGTTGTTGAAACCCTAGGTTCAAAAGACTGGCAAATTCACTCTCAGTTATGGACAAAATTTCCTCCTGAGTAATCTTATTCACAATTGCTTTTCTATTTTCATCATAATTTTTGACGCAGAGCATAACAATTTCATGGCAAGGGAATAGTATAGGTAACACCATGTGTGCTGACCCAGCTAGCCACTGTGCAATTTTATTTGTAGTTGCATTTACACTAGGGTTAAATGAACAAAATTTTGAAGCCTTATTTGGATTGTTCCACTTGTTTTCAAGTGCAAATCTTATCTCCATTATACCCTTATTTCCATGAATAATAGGATCATGTATATCATGGAATAAATCACTAAAACCTGGTGTTTTAAGCATATTGTGGAATTCTGTTATTTTGCCCATGTTATTCTTGTTATTTGTTTTTCCCATTGTGGTAAATATTTAAACACAGCTACAAGCCTACAAGGGTGATTCAAAATTAAAACCTTACAGACTAATTTTTTATATATGATATAAACAGTAAAGTTGTAAAATTTAAAATGTGGGACGTAAATTTTCAAGATTTTAGTAGTTAAACTTACCCGTTCATGTTCACGTTGCCCTTAGTTTTGATTTTTGCAGAGAGCTGAGAGTCTAGAGACTGTAGTTTGTTGCTTTCCTCAAACCACAATCCTCAACCTAGAAATTAAGAATCCGTAACTTTGTTGCACTGTAACTTTTTAAATTGTAATTTGTAACCCCTTTCTAATTTCTAAATCTATAGACAACGTATAACTAAAAAATTAAAGAAACTTAACATGCCAAAATTGTACAATCTATACTCTATAGTCTATAGTCATCACACTTGTCACACAGTACACTTTCAGTTTAAATGTGAGTGGAATCGTGGACCACTAGTGTTACCTAACCCATAATAATGTATTAATTTCATTCATAATGTCACTGTTAACTGCAAGTGGAATGTGATTATGTCAATGTGTTAACTGAGCAGTGACACGTGTCATGTTTCTGAGATGCATTTGAAATGACAAGGTTTCTTTTTCCTTTCATCCCGAAACTCAACTTCGGTCGTTGATCTATAAACATCCAATGACACCGGTGAATGGTGTGGTGGTCTTGTGGGTTGTGGGTCCCACTCCCATTAACTAAGGTAGTCAGGTACCAGGATGACTCACATCACAAGTCAGACGTGTCAATGTCACGTCATCACCAAATTGAAACTACATTGTTATTTGTTGGTCAACCGAGGAGTTTAGTGACACGTGTCATGTTTTCGAGATGCGTTTGAAATGACAGGGTTTCTTTTTCCTTTCATCCCGAAACTCAACTTTGGTCATTGATCTATAAACATCCAATGGCACCGGTGAATGGTGTGGTAGCCCCGTGGGTCGTGGGTCCCACTCCCATTAACTAAGCTAGTCAGGTATTAGGATGACTCGCATCATGAGTCAGACGTGTCAGTGTCACGTCATCACCAAATTGAAACTACATTGTTATTTGTTGGTCGACCGAGGAGTTTAGTGACACGTGTCATGTTTTCGGGATGTGTTTGAAATGACAGGGTTTCTTTTTCCTTTCATCTCGAAACTCAACTTCGATCGTTGATGTATAAACATCCAATGGCACCGATGAATGGTGTGGTGGCCCCGTGGGTTGTGGGTCCCACTCCCATTAAATTATGAGTATAGTTAGTATATTATTGTACTTGCCGGTAGGCTAGTACTATTGCATTCAGTTTGCACAATAAGTGAATTAGTTTAGAATCAACCAACCAATGAAAATGAACTATTTTTCTTTTTATCAAATATTTCTAAAGGTTTTATATAAATTTATTATTCTCATATATTATCTATACTATTTATCTGAATGATAATTGGTTCTTTTTATTTAGTGTTATAAGACCCCTTTTCTCGGAGGCTACCTCCATGTTCATTTATTTTCGGCTAGATTCGCGCATACTTTTTGACATAAATTTTCTTTTACATAGATTCCAATATCACAATTTGTAAATTGAATAAGAAATAATTATATTAATAAAAAAATTAATAATTCAAGAAAAAAGAGTTTATTGGGTTAATCCTAAGCTAGGTGATTCTGATAACATTTTGATATGCAATAATCTATAAATTATACAATTTTAAATCCAAAGAAGGATTGGTTAGAACCTTCTTCACTAACTTCATTTTTAAAAATTAAAATTAAATAATTTAGTAAACTATTTTAAATGTATATTTGTATAATTATATATATTCTAATAAAATATTTAAATTATTTTGTACCTAATTAGAATTTATTTTAATTGAAGTTAAAATTAGTAAATTCTTGTCTTTATTTTAACCAATATTAGAATTTTTGTATACCCTTCATAAATGTAATGCAAATTTAGAAATTTTTTCAATTTACTATAAAGACATAATATTTTAGTAAAAGTGTTAAATTTATTATTTAAATTATAATTTTTAATTAGTATAAAAACTATAAATTAACTCCATACTAATTCTATTTTTCTAATTTTTGTATAATAACTTAAAAAATAAATTTAAATCCTAATTTCTAATTAGTCTAATAACTATTAGGCAAGTACATGCCACGACATGGCACTTGTTAAATTATATAATTGCAATGATGTATATTAATTAAAATAGTAAAAGAATATATAAATAAACATTATAGTATCATGCTAAATTAAAATTAGATGACATCCTAAAGAACATTTATCATACCAAAGATATTTATCAACTAATTATACATGAGATACAGATAAAATTGTATAATTTTTTAAAAAAAGAGTTAAATTGATTCATTTCAATTATTAAATTGTTTGATATATCTTGTTCAAGTGATAAATTTATCTAATTGTTGAAGCTGGACAATATTCTTAAGGTTAAATATAATGCATTAAAAAAAACATAAATTAATTTTAAAATAACATTTATGCTTAAAAAAAATCAAACACACTTATAATAAATAAAGTCAATAATATACCAAGCTAAATAATTTGAACTTTATTAAAATTGATACAAAATTAATATTATGTATTTTAAAGTATAAATTAAAAATATCAATATAGTAAAAATTATATATGTTAAATAAATGTATAATCTAATAAAATTATATATATAAATAAAAAATAAAAGAAAATTTATTAAAAGCATTGGTTTAGATATGTAAAAATAAAAATAATTAAATTATAATTTAAACTAATCCACTTGTCACAAGAAAATATAAGGTTGCAATTAATGCTTGCATTAATAGAGGTGTTGAAAAAAATAGTTGTATTTTTTATGAAGAAAATTGAACTTTTTCATTGCCTTTTTCATCATGAACCATTAAAGTTTTAAAAAAATTGTATTTTTCAATTTCAAAAAAATGCAAATTAATAAACCTTTTGCAAACATTGGTATATCAATGAAATTTTTAGATTATAGAACTAATATGGAACTAGGTGATTCCATTAGTTTCCTGCCAAAGGCAGGAACTAATAATATTATACATTCACATAGGCTTTTATAAACAATTCAATAGAAAATTAAAAAATGCAAAATATTGCAATGTTGCATAAGTAAGCATAAGAAGTTAAAATAATGAAATACAATTTTATATGGAACTGAAACTCGAGAAATTTCATTGATATTTCTTGAAATTTAAAAATTTACAAAATTGGGGGAAAACCCTAGAGTCTAGAACTACTATACTATTCATTGTAGAAACCACCAAAATTGACCATGGTTGCAAATTCTTGTAGCCAGTTGTTGCCATCTTCCACTTCATCTAGGAAAAACCATTTTCGAAGAAAATTCAACCCAATTCTTGCGCATTTCCTATGGTGCTGCAACTGCCCAGCAGTCAAGCCTAGTAAAAAAGGTTGTAGGACCACATTCTGGCTAGGTTCCAGAAGCTTATGGACTTTACCTACCCAAGGGATCCCCACTCCTAAAACTGCATGAGAGACAATTTCAATGTCATCGCCCAAATATACTACTTTAAAAATCTTCCTCAGGAGTAGCAGAATTTCGGCCCTTGCTTCTCCGAGGTCAAGCAGGGAGGCTAGAAATTGTGACGTAATGTCACTATTGAAACGATACCGATTCTCATTCTTCAAAAACTCACGCCCCAGAACCATTTTGACAACAGCAATAACAAACTTCACACCAGAGCATGGAACAACTTCATTGCAAATTGACAAGAGGTTTTCCTCAGGAATGCAACCTAGAAAGGCCTTTTGCTCCTCTTTCAAAATGCATCTCAGGCGAAACGGGTTGTCCATCATTACTATAGAGTTCAAACTAACACCAAAAAATTAACAAACAATTAACAAACCAGATCTATCGACTACCAAAAATGAGATGAGCAATGATGAAAGAAGTAGCTCAATCGCCTATAAATAAGCTTGGTAGGAAGGGTGCCAGGGATTATTTGTTTGTTTTCGTCTGACTGCCAATTCAATTACATTAAATTAGCAAATATTCTCAAATCTTGAACATAATTGCAAGTACGTGCCGAAAAGGCCAATTGTAATTAAACACTAATACCGTCCATTGTCCTGTAATGCGTGTGAAGCCACTTAACCGATGGAAAAGGCCAATTGTAATTAAGACTAATAGTAATAGTACTACTGCTAGTGGACTGTGGCATGTCCTGTAATGCGTGCAAAGCCGCTTCGCCGATGGAAAAGGCCAATTGTAAATTGTAATTAACAGTGACAAGACATCAATATACTATCTCCTGCAACTTAAGTGATACATGCTGGATAGAAATGTGTCACCATTTCGAACACTTGAACAAGGTTGAGGCTTCATTCCATACATGGCATGTCATTTAATTCTTTTCGGGTGCACTGTACTCCACATACAACTTACCTTGATACGTGTCAACATTTTGGTGACTACCTCAACAATTCTTCTTCCTTCAAGAAATGTTGGCCAAAATTAAACCTTAGCCATTGATCTTGGATCATCAGATGGTCTGAGTTCTCAAATAATACATTTAACATAATTACAGTGGTAGTGGCCAATAATTTATGTAAGTTGGTATGTTAGGTTAGGCTATTTATTTCCCATCTTTTGAAAATAGCCATACCAACTATAACTTTCTGAAAACCATTCGCCATAAAAAATAAATTAATTCAATTATTTGGAAAATAATTTTGCCACCTTTTTATAAAAAAAAGTATCGATTATTAAAATATTCGCCAACCAATATCCATATTTCAAAACATAATTCGCCGTCAATATTAATAATTTTATTAAAAACAAAAATTATAATCGCCATTATTTTATAAAAATTGTCTAAACTATTAAAAAAATTTCCACCAAATATCCATCCATTGACGCATAATTTGCCAACACTATTAATTTTTTTTTCACCCAAATGACATGTGATTTGCCACAATTTTATAAATTTTGGGGGGGGGGGGGGGGGGGGGCGAGTTCCTTAAAGTTATCCCCTGGGCCTATCCACCTTTTTTTGACTTCAGAAGGCTCATTATTAAAACCATTAACCCCTCATGGCAAGCATTATCTCCCTCAGGATCATTTCGAATGGCAATAATAGAATTGCCCATAGATTGTCTAGGGTAAAAAGGAAAATTTATCCTAACCCTATGCCTAAAATGGTTAACCAACATGAAATGGTGACTGTATATCTTAGTGAAGCAAACATCTAAGGTAAGATACTCAATAATCACAAACATAACAAATCTTCAAGGGTACAAATGGAACCAGGGCTAAAATAGGAATTACCTATTTTCACCAGTATGTTGCATTCCTTAGTCGAGTCCACAAACTCATCAACCACCCAATTTGGGAGCTTCCTGTCCCGATAGAAATTAATCCCCTCCGTATCAAGCCTGGTTGCTTCAACTATGATAGCTTTAGAAACCTCCATCCTTTGATTCCCCACCAAAACACTCTCATCTTTCCATGTCTTTATAAAAGGTTGGTTAATAGTAGGGTTGCTTCCTTTCAAATTTTCCATATAACTAGTAAAATTCCCTCGCTCTAGTATGTCATAGATCTCCGTCTTCTTCCTCCACTCTTTGCAACTTGTTGGTTCAATTCTTTTTCTCTTTCCTCCCATATTCTTATCTCTAAAACAAAATTTCTCTCTTCTCAGAAAAACCCTTTGCAACAGAAAACCATAGTCGATATCATAGCCAAGGAAATTTGTGGGAAAAAAGATGCACAATCCATATGGTATTGAATGGTAATACATGGTCTTTCTCATAATAACCCACCGCTTCCCAATTTTTCCCATATAATAGTTACTCCTTACTGACATAATCATCATTAATGAAACATTTTTGCTTACTTCTAGCTTTGTCATGCTCGATCAATAACCACCCTTTAATAGGTATGATATTATTGTGATTCCAAATTAACTTTTCATCACTCTTGCATGCCACATTAGCTGCCCAGCCAACAACTTGGTTCATTTCTCTATAGTTGTAAGTGACAACACAAATTTCAAAGGAGTTGATAAGATTATATTAAGACAATTAATTATATTAAGGGAGTCCCCCTCAAGCCATATCTTATTCAAATTCAAGCTTTTTGCATGGCTAAGACCATAGAGGGCCACACTTGCTTCTGCCGCATGGTTAATTTGAACTCTAATAGGAATGACCATTCCACCCACTCTATCCCCATTTATATTCCTAATGATGATACCACAACCAACAATTCTTGGGTTGCCCTTCGAGGCCCCATCAAAATTTATCTTATACCAGTCCATAGGAGGGCAATCCCATCTAGTTAGATCCCTAAGGTTAGGACCATTCTGCACCAAACTAATACCATACAAATTCCAATTCAGAAACACTAATTTTTCCCAATCATTCTGAGGTTGGTTTCCTTTTCCATAGGATCTAATATTCCCAGTCACCTTATTCTTAATCTTATAGAATGATTGACTTGGATTAGATTCTATACCCCTAAACACCCTATCATTACGTTCCTTCCAAATGCCCTAGCAAAGGAATGAGAGAAGAAAACCCCACAATATCATAACCAAGGTGTTAGTAAAGCGTGACTTCCAACTGTTGAAAAAATCTTAAATAGTAGCAGGGAAGACCCAAGTAATATTCAACAAGCCACAAACCTTTTCCCATAAACTTCTAGTATAAGAACATTGAATAGTCATATCATTAATTGATTCATCATCATTCTTACAAAGATAACATCTATTGACTATGTTGAACCCTCTCTTTAATAAGTTATCCGTTGTCAAAATTTTTTGCTATAGAAGAATCCAAAAAAATATGTTAACTTTGGGAGTCATACCTTTAAACCAAGCTTTAGCCTAGCAAGACTCATGATTCTCTTCGAAAGCATTAGCATACACTAAGGATACAAAAAATACTCCATTAAGATTATATTTCCATATTAGAACATCCTCCCCATGGCTTAAAATGACAACATTTAGAATCTTGTTGAGATCATTAAGGTTTCTATCCACTCTATTGAGGTCCAACCAATTATTCTCCTCCTAATAGTCTTCTACAAAAATGTCGAAGAGATTCCTACACTACTCCATAAAACCATTCCACCTTTGATCAACACTGAGGGGGTGATCAAGAATCCAAATATCATCCCAAAAAAGAATAGTCCTCATGTTTCCCACCTTCCATTTGACCCCTTCCTTAATAATCTATTTTTTTAGCGTGTTTCCAAATCATTGAACCCCCTTGAAAAGTCTCACTATCAAGGAAGTGTTTAAGATCTTGATTCTCCCTATTGTATTTATTGTTCCAAATATCTTGCCATTCACCTTACTCTTTCTTCCATCTCCATAACAACTTATCAAGTAAAGAATCATTCATAGTGGTAACTCTTCTAAGTCCAAGTCCCCCTTTATTGAAACGCATGCAACCTTTCTCCCAAGCAATTAGGGCCAATCTTTTCTTTTTTTCCATACCCGTCTATAAGAAAAGCTTTTGAATTTTTTCAATTGCCAAAGAAAACTTTCTAGGGATCTAAAAAACACTCAAGGCATATAGTGAAACATTCTGTAATATGGATTTGAGGACAATAACCTTACTGGCTTGGCTAAGGAGGGATCCTTTCCACCCTGCTAACTTTGAATGAATTTTATCAATCAACGAACTCCAAAAAGTCTCAGGTGGGTCCATACAAAGGGGTAATCCTAGATAAGAACCTAGTAAGGTGCCAATCTCACAACCAATAATTATTTTAATTGAATTCTACCTGTTGTCCTTAACATTGATGAAATATATCACACTTTTGTTCCAATTAATAATTTGACCAAAGCCTTTCCCATAATCCTCCAAAGCATTCTTTACATTTCTAGCATTTTTAACTGAAACTTCTCCCATCACTATAGAATCATCCACAAATTGTTGGTGAGAACAGATCAACTCTTTAGATGAGGGTTTGAGACCAAAAAAATCCCCAACAGTAACCATTTTTTCCACAAATCTTCCCAAGAATTCAACCATTATAATGAAGAGCATAGGCGAAAGCAGATCCCCTTGCGTCAAACCATGAGAGGCCCTAAAAAAAGAAGTTGGAGATCCATTCACTAGAACTGAGAAAGTGGTAGAAGAAACCAACATAAGGACCAACTCCCTTATCTCTTATTAAAACCAAAAGCTTCCAGCCCTCTTTGTAAAAAATCCTAATCCACCCTATCATAAGCTTTAGATAGATCAATTTTAAGGAGAAAGCCCTCTTTCTTGGATAAGGTAAGGGAGTGATTATTTTCATGCACTAAGATATAATAGAATCCAAGATCTGCCTACCAAGAACAAAACCATTCTGCTGCCTGGATATCAAATTAGGGAGAAGAGACAAAATTTTGAAAGTTAGCACCTTAGATATTACTTTATAAAAAGAATTACAAAGACTGATTGGTCGAAACTGGTCCATGTTATTAGCACCCAGATTTTTTGGAATCAAAGAAAGGAAGGTTCCATTCAACTCTTTGATAATTTTTTTAGAAACAAAGAACTCCTTAACCCCATTACAAACATCTTCACAGATGATAAACCAATAATTATGGAAGAATGGGAAAGGAAACCCATCTAGCCCTAGTGCCTTGTCTCCCTCAAAAGAGAATACAACCTTGACAATTTCTTCATTAGACAGAATAGAAATGAGGAATTTATTCTGATCCTCTGATATACTATTTGGGATGGAGTCCAGAAACATATTTTGCTTCTCCTTGTCTAGATTGGGATCACCTTGCAATGAATTATTGAAAAAATACATTGCTTCCCATTTTATAATCTCCTCATCCTCCGTAGTACCGCCATTAGCATTGAGTCTGGATATTCTATTAGCCATCTATGCTTCAAAGTAGTCATGGGAAGTACTTAGTATCCCAATCCCCTTCCTTCAAATTTTTTTTTCTAGATCGCTGCCTCTAGAACATCTCCTCAGTAATAATATCATGCATCTCAGTCAATTTCACACTCTCCTCTTCCCTAGAGACAATCCCATATCCATCAACCTAGATAATATTTTGAATCTCTTTAAGCTCCTCCAAAACCTTCTTTTTATTATAAAAAATATTCCCAAAAGTATCCTTATTCCTTCTTTTGATATTCTTTTTAACATTTTTCAACTTACTTGCAATTTTGAACATGGCAGTACCTTCCACTCGAATGCTCCACCATTCCTTAACAAGGTTTTCCAGTCCTGGATGGAGAGTCCACATTTTTTCATGCCTAAAGGGATAATTCTTCTTAAAGGTTAACATACCAACCACAAGAAAAATGGGGTAATGATCTGAGCCAACACAAACCTAAGTCGAAAGAGAGCATTTATATTTTAAAAACCAGTCACTACTAATAAGAGCTCTATCCAACTTGACTTGAATGAGGTCCTTCCTAGCTCTCCTATTGGTCCAAGTATAATCAATCCCATGAAAATCCATATCATGTAAGAGATGATTGTCAATAAAATCCATAAAATCCAATCTATTATCCAAGTTAGTTTGACTTCCTCTCATCTTTTCATTTTCTTTCAATGGAGTATTAAAATCCCCCATAATGATCCAATTCTCCTCTTGATTTTTTTCTCTAAGTAGTGATATCTTCCCGTAGTGCCTTTATACCCCATTTAGAATTGGAAGCATAAAAATTAGTAAGCACCCATACAGAGCCATCCTTAGAATTGCTAAATATAATGTTTATCATATTTCTATTCTGAGAGATAAGTTCCCCATTAATACATTTGTCATTCCAGTAAATTGACATACCACCTAAGGTCCCATCAGAATCATTCCCAATAATCTTTCCCCCTCCCAAAAAACCTAGAGACCTTCCACTTTATCCTTTAACATTTTTATTTCTTGAATTAATACAATATCCAGTTTGTTATCCCTAATCATATTTTTCATTATATCTTGCTTGTGAGGATTATTTAATCCTCTGATATTCCATGATATGAACTTCATCTTTTATGAAAATATTTTGAGTCTAAGGTAGTCCTCTAACTACCATTTTCTCTACTTCTATTAGTCTCAACATTTCTTTGTTGCACATTAGATGGTCTACCTATTGAGGAAGGAGAAAGATTGACATCTCTAGCCTTAATATCTTTACGCGATGGTGTTGTAGGTAGACAATAGTCCTTGGTCTTGTTTCTCTTAAACTCACCTTTTTAATGCTTTTTCCCAAAGGTGTGCTAGGGGTATGTCCTTTCTTATTACTGCTAGTTTTTAACAAAACATTCTCTTTGTTCTTTTTAGAAGATACAACCTCATTTTTCTTTTTTGATTTAGTGATTCTTTTATGCCCAACTTGTGTCCAGTCTGCAACAGAGTCCTCCTCTACCCCTTGCAAAGCTTTAGAGATTCTCTCAATATCCCCCCCTTTTCATTACTCTCTATGTCTGTAACATCTATAAGAGGTTTAATCAGACATTGAGTTTCCTTACTCGTAATGATATAATCAGGTTCTTTGAATGATTCAAGATCATCTACATTAATATTAGCAATCTAAATTTCCCCACTTTCTTCTTGATCCCCTTTATTGGGATTCATCCCACCGCCTTTCTAGGTCAGTAATTTGGCCTCACTACTGTGCTCTAGAGGAACCCACACTTGATTCTCCCCTTCAAAAATCACCTTTGACTGAGAGACTTTCACTTGTTTAGATTCATCAACCACCAAGGTTCCCTTCACCAAACCACTTACCTCTTGGGTTTTCCATTCCTTGTAACTACTTTTCTCAGCTCCATTATGATCATTCAGTCCTTTGCAAACACATATTTTTTTGACCTTTTTGGGTGCTCCATTTAAAGATGGACATTTTTTAGCCCAATGACCAAATTTCTTGCAATGAAAACAAGAAAAGGGAATTGACTCATACTCTATTTTTTGCTTTTGGACACCAAGTTTAGATTTGAGATAAATAGCTTCTGGCATATCAGTACCTTGAAGAACTCTCACACAAATTCTAGCATAGGTCATTCTTCTTCTCGACACTGTGACTGGGTCCATAGAAAGGAGTTCACCAAAGGTATTAGAAATACCTTGAAACACATCCTCCACCCAAAAATCTAACAATAACCTTGTCAGTCTAATCCAAACTGGAGCTTGAATCCTAGATTCATGAACATAGTACTAGTTTGGTGCCCATTTCTACAGAATTAAAGTATGTTTACCCACAACACAAGGACCATTGTAGATAATTTTTTGTTTATCTTTATCACAAGAAAAATCAAAAGAAAGGCAACCTTTCACCATAGCAACAATGTCCACCTTGCCTTTTAAAGCCCATTTCCTTCGAACAAAGGCCTAGATGACCTCAATGTTGGGTCTGGAACCTAAGAACCTCCCTACCAAGGTTGAGTCCATCCTAGAAATATTTTTATCAATGATTTGATCCAGGATTTCTAGTCTAAATATACCTTGATCATTTGAAGAAATATCCTTTATTGTTGGAAAGGAGGACTTGCTTGTTGGTTTGATGTCAAATAGGCTAGCCCACTTTTTTGTCGCAGTAACAACTGGCCTGAGACCCCCATGGATCCTCTGTAGTCCCACTATCATCAGGATCCTTCCCCTTTTCTAAGTCATCCCCAATTGACCCTGATTGCACTCCTGATCTAGATGATTTTGTCTCATTCCCCCCTAAAATTTTGAATCCATCCTTCCTACCCACCACACCCGCATCACTCCCACTTCCACTCTCCATCTCTTTTCCAAATCTCTTCTCATTGTGCTTTATCTAGTTATCACATTTGTGTGTGGACAAGTGCATTGGATTCATGTTGAGGTTGCTCCATTTTCCTAAAGGTTTCATTTGCTTTGGTGGAGGTTTTGTTTATTTCTTTTTGTTCTTGGGTTTTACCAAACATGAGAGGTAGATTTTCTCATTTATTTGGTTTTAATCCATTTGAGCTAGTTTTTTTGGTTGCTTAATGTTAGGGAGTAAAGAACTAGTGTTATCCTATGTTTTTATGAAATTCCATCACCCAGTTATATGAGGATGGGTACTTTATTATTGTGTATTTTTTAAAATGAAAATTTTGGTAAAGTTATGCTATCAAAATTTGCATGTATGCCCAAAAATTGATTTTTATTTGATTTTTGGTAGTTTGGGCATGCCTTAGAAGTTTTTTAATTTTAATTTTTCAAATTATGAGATGATTTATGTTTAGGTGTTTTTGGCATCACTTTGTTTTTCATGCCATCTAGTTTTTATCTATCGTCTTTTTTGGCTTGAATTAAATTATGTCTTACTAAAATTTGATAAAAAGAGTAGGATCATGAATTTGGAATGATTAGAGGACATTATGGGGTATTTTATATCCTGATATGGAATTTTTCTTTCAAATTGGGATTTGGGACTTCTGGTCCTTGTCTGATTTGCCAAAATTTGATTATGAACTTGGTTTTGGAGTTTTATTGGACCCTTGATAGTTTGACCATATTTTGGATGTGGATTTTAGTTTTCTTGAAATATGAGAAGTTGAAATTTTGGGTGTTTTAATATCACCTATTTTGCGTGCTACCCATTTTTTTTGGGATTTTGTTAGTGTATGTTTGGATAATGGAAGTGGATTGTATTCAATGTTTCCTTTCATGTCATGGTTTTACTTTGTGACATTAAGATTCATGTTGAATTAGTTTTCTCACAAATGCTTAGTTAAGTGAGTTAATTTTACTTTTATTATTTGTTGTATTTCTTATATCCAACTCTTGTATTGGTTTATATTGATTATTTTGTGGATTTGGTTGTGTCCACCCACAAGCACATGTGTGTGTATATGGAAAGATCTTCCAAGACCCAAACTCCATGTTGGGTTGGGAAATTGTATTTCCTACATGGACTCATCATGTAGCAAGAAGGGGTACGTAGGGTAGATGTGTGGAGTGGCTTATCTCATGTAACCTTGCCCAAATATTGGCCAACAAGGTAACGTGAAGAGGTTTTAATATGATAACCAAATTAGACAAATGAGATAACCTATACAAGTGTAAATCATCCCAAGGGAGCTGGTACAAGAGTGTGGTGTTTGTATGATATCCAATGTCTTATGGAAGTTGGTTTGCAAACACAACATTGGCCTCCTAAGGGAGTGTGTTACCTTATTAGGTATTGGGCCTCCTAAAGGGAGACTGCTACCATGCCACCTACAATTTGGGCTTGTTAATACCAAGCAATTTCAATCTACTAGAGTCCCTACATAGTTATCCTATAATGTGTCTAGCTAGTGATCTTTTGTACTATATTATCTTAATGATCACTGAACTATTTTTATGCACTGCTTGACATGAGTGTGAACCTTGTAGTCTTTTTCTTATGTGACTATGGTAAGGTTTCTATCTCCATGAGAACAAAAAGGTGGACCTAATGGTTATATGTGGTTGGGAGGCATTTCTATCAACACCATTACTAGGGATCAAAGTACACAGATGATCTTCTTCCTCCTTTGAGATTGGAGCTTGACACTCACTTGGATTTTTGGTGTTATTCATGAGTGCCTTACTTATGGCTTATGCTTTTCCTTGATGCATATATTATATCTTGATGTTGTATTATCATTGCTATGGATTTGAGATGTATTTGGTATAATAGCATGTTATATGTATTCATTTTAATACTTTGATAATTTGATGCATTGATGTTATCGAGTACCTATTCCCTAGATAAATGTATATAGTACTCCCTAGAGTGGAGGTTTATTTTACACATTTGCCTAGATCTGTTTCATGTATATAATTTGTGTACTTAGTTGTATTATTATAGTCATACAATTATACAATGAAATGACAAGCCTACCTACATTTCATCATATGTAATAAGGATGTGTATCACATAACTCTTGAATTTGTATCATGTGATACAAAAGGTCATTGATCCTAGTTTAAAGTTCTATCATGCGGGTGTCACATGTCATTCACCATTTTATCACATGGTTTTTGGAGTTCTATTGTACCATGTTGATAGACAAATGTCGTTCCTCAAAAAGTAAGTATTTCTTGACTTGTTCGAAGGATGCAACTTAGTGTTTTGAGTATAGATCACTCTTGGGGTGTTTCATAGTCATTTTTGGATCTTTTAATATTCCTTCTATGTTTTAGTTCATAAATAAAGGTGTATGGATTAATAATTTAGGTACTTGTTTTTGGGCTTTAAAATGAATATCATATCAAATATTAGTATGGTTAATGGAGTGAACATTGTTTGGATAATTCACCTAGATGGAAAATTATGCGTTGTTAAGAAGTGAATGTTTGGGTAATTTTGGTTACATTTTTATGTCTTTTGTTGTAATATTTTGATTAGTGTATGCATGTTATTATGTATTTCTATAAAAGAAATATGTTAGTCTATTTTTTATCCTTGTTTCCAAGGATCTTTGGGTAGGACATTAAAAAGTATAAATGCTCAAAATATAAATAGTTGAAGCATATAAACATATATAATCATGGTTGAAGGAGGATAAGACATTGTAAAGATCTCGCAAGAAAGTGACTATGACTTCATTCCTTCTTTGTACTAGCACCAACAAGAAAAATGCATAACATTGTTGCAATACAACATACATACTTAGAAAAAATCATATAATATTTTATTAAATTGAAATATTTAAATAATTATTTAAGGCAATTTAAGCATATACCAATTAGAAGTAAAAGACATGTGTCCACAACTTGTAGGCACAATATGTCATAACCCTATATGGACATATGATTAATATAAATATATTAAAATAAATTGATTGTTCTAAGTATATTAACCAATGATATTAATCAATTTAATATAATTGGTTAAAAAACAATAATAATGATATTAAAACATAAGTAAACTATTAAATTTATAATAGTGATATCATACTGGTATGAGAGTGCAAACCACACCATAATATTCTCCCCTTGCATACCATTTAAAGCATTATATACTTTAGAGTTGGTAAAAGGATGGGTGGAAATCCTTGGGAAATGTTTATGTTTAACACTAACTATAACTAAATAGTTATGTTAGTTTTAATGTTTGTATTATCTCCATGCTTGGACGCCAATTTATTTAAGTGTAGTATTGGCCGACCTAGAGCGGGTCATGTCCCTTTGAGGGACATGCCCTTTGTCATGGTATAATAAGAAGGTGTTCTTGTAGTTTGAAGACAAATAATTAACATAAGTTTGCTCCTTCAAAGCAATACTGCACCATATGAATTTATTGCAGAGATAATTAAATTTAGAAAAACATTCAATATTCTGATAACTCCTACATTCAAAAGTAAAAGAAGACTATCTACAGAAACCCAAGGGTATTTGAAAGGTCTGACTTTATAACAAAAATTGTAGAAATTTTACATGGTATCAAAGCTCTGGTAGTCGAACCTAGGCTTTGCAAATTAAGTAATCAAACCTTATATATATATATATATATATATATATATATATATATATATATATACATATACATATATATACATATATATTTATATACATACATATATATGTATATGTATATATATTTATGTGTGTATATATACACATATACATATATATACATATCGACACACACACACACACACACACACACACACACACACACACACACACACACACACACACATCATCATCATCATCATCATCATTCTCCTATCTTCAATGGCATCCACAATCAAACTCGAGGATAGATTTGATGAGAAAGAACACTTTGATGCCTGGAAATTTAGAATCATGATAATTCTTGAAGAAAATGATGTAAAACAATTATTCAACATCCAAACAACCTAATGTCGAACCTCATAAAACTATCTAGAGTGAATGAAATAGAAAAGTCATTTAGATTATACTAGATGGAGGGAAAATGATATTTTACCTATGCTAACGAAACGTTAGACATCACTTGATATGATGAATGCATTACTAAATGCATATGAGGTCAACAATGCAACTAGAGTTATCACATTGAAAAGGCAACTAAATCACATACAAATAAAGAGAGAGGAATCAATGAATTCTTTCTTCCCAAGGGTTGCCAATCTAAGAGATGAACTTGCAAGTATAGGAACCATCATTAGTGTCATGAAACTAACACTAATGGCTATAGATGGATTGCCAAATTCATGGGAAACAGTCACACAAGGAGTAAGTGCTAGAGACAAACTTCTTGACTTCAATAGACTTCAAAGAGATTACCTTTAGGAAGAATCTAGAAAACTTAAGAAAGGAGGAAAGCTAAAAATGGAAGATGAAGAACTTCATGTTCTTAATACAAACTCCTATAAAGGCAAGAAGAAGCATTTTGAGAAGAAAAGGGGTAATCAAAAGAATGACAAGCCTAAGAAAGATCTATCCAAAATAAAATGCTTCAGATATGAAAATTTTGGACACTATAGATCTAATTCCCTGAGAATTCTAAACAACAAGTGAACTGTACAAATGTTACTAGGGAAGAAGATAATTATGATCTTGAGAATTGTGTATTATATTTGTCACTATCAAATGAAGTATCGAGTAAAACATAGGTGATTGATAGTGGATCATATAGACATATTACAAGATGTACAAAGAAGCACTAGAATCTATATGAAAAAAGGTTAATGACAAAGTCACCATTGGTGATAATTCAACACATTCTATCAAAGGAATTGGAAATTGCACCTTAAAACTAAAATCAAGAAATTCTCTTCTTCTCAAAGGAGTACTCTATGTACAAGGAATTAAAAGAAATCTAATCTCAGTTATAACACTTGAAGATGATGGACATAATGTTGCATTCATGGATGGTAAAGTAATAACCTAGTCTAAGAACTCCTCAATTAAGAAGGCAAAATTGATTGGTCAAAGAAAAGGGTATTTGTATGAATTAAATTCAGAACCTAGTTGACCTATTCAAGCCTTAATTCATGAAGCTACAAATACAAATGAAATATGGCATAGAAGGTTAGGACATCTAAATTTAAAAACTTTATCAACTATAGAGAAGATGGTTATTGGTTTACCTAAACTAAATAAAGATCACTCAAGCATATGTAAAGGACACAAAAAGTCCATTTCATGATAGCACTAGAAAAATTAACAATGTTTTGGAATTAATCCACTTGGATTTATGTGGATCTATGTCCGTTCCTTCTCTTAGAGGATTCTGGTACTATATTCTGTTCATAGATGACTTCTCTAGGAAAACTTGGATTTACTTCCTAAAATGAAAAGAATAAGAAGAAATCCTAAAGAGATTTAAAGAATTTAAAACCTTATCTGAAAACTTAGGACATAAAATTAAAACTCTTAAAACTAATAATGGAGGGGAATACACCTCATATTTGTTTGAAAGTTTTTGTAAATAAATAGGATTTAAGAGGGAGTATACCATTCCTTATAACCCACAACAAAATGGGGTAGCTAAAAGGAAGAATAGAATAATTATAGAAGCTGTAAGAGCTATGATATTTGATCAAAATCAAGAATATTATTTTTGGGCAAAAGCCTCTTGTATTGCTATCTATATTCAAAAGAGAAGTCCTCACTCCTACCTTAGAGATAAAACTCCTAAACTAGTCTTTACTAAGGTTAAACCCAATATGGGTCATATTAGAATTTTTGGTTGCCTAGTTATATTCATGTTCCAAAAGAAAAAAGAACTAAACCCTCTAGAAGGAAAGGTATTTTTGTAGGGTATAGTGAAACATCTAAAGCATATAGGGTTTTCATACCTGGACAGAAAAATATTGAACTTAGTAGGGATGCAATTTTTGAAAAAGACTTAGCATTCAAAAATGGCCTAAGTTCTGTAGAACCCTCTCCTTTACTTAGTTTTGAAAGAAATACTGAAATTGAGTTGCAGAGGGAGAAAATTGAAGAAATTGAAGATGAAATTCAAAATCTTAATCTTGAAGGAACTCAAAATTCTAAGAAAAGACCACTTTGGGCCATTAAGACAGTAGAGGAAGTACAAGACTTTGCTACACCATCTAGAACAATTAGAGAAAGCAAAAGACCTAAAAGATTTTCTAGTTACACAACAAA
The DNA here is from genome assembly GCA_028749045.1 of Cupressus sempervirens. NCBI lineage: Eukaryota > Viridiplantae > Streptophyta > Pinopsida > Cupressales > Cupressaceae > Cupressus > Cupressus sempervirens. Next base: position 549,412,975 of record CM053789.1, read on the forward strand.
TATGAATGATTTGTCTAAATTAGAACCTACCAATGTTTTATAGGCTATTAAACATACAACTTGGAAAGATGCTATGATAGAAGACTACCAATCTATTATGAAAAATGATATTTGGGAAATTGTTCCAAGACTTGAAAGAAAATCTGTTGTTGCTTCCAAGTGGATTTTTAAAATAAAGCCAGATTTGTAGAAAAGGGATTCTCTCAGAAAGAGGGGATTGATTATGAAGAAAATTTTGCTCCTGTCGCCAGATACACCTTTGAAAGAGTAGTCCTAGCCATTGCAACATCAAAGGGATGGAAAGTACATAAGATGGATGTTAAAACAACATTCCTAAATGGAAATATTATAGAAGAAGTATATTCAGAGCAACCTAAAGAATTTGAAACTCATGATCCTAACATTTTTGTTTGTAGGATCAAGAAAGCTCTCTATGGGCTTAAATAGGATCCAAGGGCTTGGTATGAAATAATTGATAAGTATCTCATCGGCTTAGGATTATCAAAAAATGAAGCTAATCTAAATCTATATTATAAAAGGGATAAATATTAAATGGTAATTCTGATACTATACGTTGATGATTTACTAATAACAGGTGATGATCATCTCATAGATAAATGCAAGAAAGAACTAATTAGAGAATTCGAGATGAAAGACTTGTGACTCCTTCATTACTTCCTAGGATTGGAAGTATGATAGAATTCTAACAATCATCAAGGGAAGTATACATTAGATATTTTGAAGAGATTTGGAATGTGGAATTGCAAGTCTATGTCTTCTTGAATGGAGACTAATTTACATAAACTTAAAGAAGCAACAACTGAATCAGCTTCCATAGATTCTATTCTCTATAGATAGATGATTGGGTCCCTCATGTAATTGGTAAATACAAGACCTAATATTTTCTATGCTATTAATGCCTCAAGTTAGTTTATGTGTGAGCCAAAGGAGATTCACCTAGTTGTAGTCAAACACATCATGATATACTTACAAGGCACTCTTAATCTTAAGCTCAAATATGAGAAAGTTGATTTAGATTTACATGGATTCATTGAATTGGATTGGGGTGGATGTGTTAAAGAAAAAAATAGTAGTTTAGGATGTTGTTTCAGTTTAGGATCAGCAATGATACCTTGGATATGCAGAAAACAATCTTCAGTAGCACAAAGTTCCACAAAAGCCGAATACATTGCAGCAGCAATGACCTCTCAGAAAGTAGTTTGGCTTAGAAAGTTACTTGTGGGATTATTTGGGCAAGCCATGAATCCTACAATTATTCATTTTGATAATAAGAGTTCCATCAAGCTTTCAGTGAGTCCAATTTTTCATGACAGGTCCAAGAATATCGAAATTCCTTACCATTATGTAAGAGATATGGTAGACAAGAATACTGTAAAATTAGAATACATTTGCACTATAGATCAGACAACAAATATTCTCACCAAACCTCTCTCTAGAGTGAAGATAGATCACTTCAGGAAAAGACTTGGTATGGTTGAATTGTAATTCATTTGTATTCTTTAAATTATTAATAAAATAATTTTATTGTCAGGCTATTGACTGTTATGGGCTCCACTATCTGTATTCATTATTTAAGAGGTGACGATCTTTGAAGTAATGAATACTTGTATAAAAGACATTATGAAAGATGATGATCCCTCAGATAATGTATTGAATAGTATAGAATTGATAAGTAGGAGATAATTTCCACAGCAAGTCAAATTGTGATATTGCTATTAGGATTTAATTGTGTGATTTTTGAGTCAAGCTCATTGACCCATGTTTTATGAGTAGTGATTCAACATGAATCCATCTCTCATAAGAATAAATGGAACACTTAGCACTCATTAGATCTAGGTGATGCTCACAGAAGTGAAGCACTAGGATTTCCCAAGAGGTCACTCATCCCAATACTACTCTAGCCTGAGTGCACTTAACTACAAAGTTTCCTCCATGGTTAAACCCAAAGATTGTAACCTGATTTGCAAAACCTTCACCAAGTGTTGTGCCTTATGAACCATTCATTAGAAAGCCCCTTAAGTTCATCAATTGATAAGTAGGAGATAATTTCCATAGCAAGTCAAATTGTGATATTGCTATCAGGATTTAACTGTGTGATTTTTGAGTCAAACTCATTGATCCATGTTCCATAAGTAGTGATTCAACATTAATCCATATCTCATAAGAATAAATGGAACAATTAGCACTCATTGGATCTAGGTGATGCTCACAAGGGTGAAGCACTGAGACTTCTCGAAGGTCACCCATCCCAGTACTATTCCAGCCTGAACACGCTTAACTATAGAGTTTCCTCCATGGTTAAACCCAAAGCTTGCAACCCCATTTGAAAAACTTTCACCAAGTTTTGTGACTTATGAACCATCATTAGAAAACCCCTTAAGCTCATCAATTGATAAGTAGGAGATAATTTCCACAGCAAGTCAAATTGTGATATTGCTATCAAGATTTAACTGTGTGATTTTTGAGTCAAACTCATTGACCCATGTTTCATGAGCAGTGATTCAACATGAATTCATCTCTCATGAGAATAAAGGGAACACTTAGCACTCATTGGATCTAGGTGATGCTCACAAGGGTGAAGTATTGGGACTTCTAGGGAGGTCACCCATCCTAGTACTACTCCAGCCTGAGTGCACTTAGCTACAAAGTTTCCTCCATGGTTAAACCCAAAGCTTGCAACCCCATTTAAAAAACCTTCACCAAGTGTTTTTCCTTATGAAACATTCATTATAAAGCCCCTTAAGCTCTTCAATTGATAAGTAGGAGATAATTTCTACAGCAAGTCAAATTTTGATATTGTTATCAGGATTTAACTGTGTGATTTTTGAGTCAAACTCATTGATCCATGTTTCATGAGTAGTGACCCAACATGAATCCATCTCTCATAAGAATAAGTGGAACACTTAGCATTCATTGGATCTAGGTGATGCTCATAGGGGTGAATTATTAGGACTTCCAGAAAGGTCACCCATCCTAGTACTACTCCAGCCTGAGCGTGCTTAACTACAAAGTTTCCTCCATGGTTAAACCCAAAGCTTGCAACTCCATTTTCAAAACCTTCACCAAGTGTTGTGCCTTATGAACCATTCATTAGAAATTATTGCAACCCCATTTGCGAAACTTTCTATGGAAATTATCTCCTACTTATTAATTGATGAACTTAAGGGGCTTTCTAATGAATGGTTCATAAGGCACAAAACTTGGTGATGGTTTTGAAAATGGGGTTGCAAGCTTTGGGTTTAACCATGGAGGAAACTCTATAGTTAAGCATGCTCAGGCTAGAATAGTATAGGGATTGGTGACCTCCGAGAAGTCTCGGTGCTTCACCCTTGTGAGCATCACCTAGATTCGATGAGTGCTAAGTGTTCCATTTATTATTATGAGAGATAGATTCATGTTGAATCACTACTCATGAAACATGGTTCAATGAGTTTGACTCAAAAATTACATAGTTAAATCCTGATAGCAATATCACAATTTGACTTGCTATGGAAATGATCTCCTACTTATCAATTGATGAACTTAAGGGGCTTTCTAATGAATGGTTCATAAGGCACAAAACTTGGTGAAGGTTTTGCAAATCAGGTTACAAGATTTGGGTTTAACCATGGAGTAAATTCTGTAGTTAAGTGCACTCAGGCTGGAGTAGTACTAGGATGGGTGACCTCCTGGGAAGTCCTAGTGCTTCATCCCTATGAGCATCACCTAGATCCAATGAGTGCTAAGTGTTCCATTTATTCTTATGAGAGATGGATTCATGTTGAATCACTACTCATGAAACATGGGTCAATGAATTTGACTCAAAAATCACACAGTTAAATCCTGATAGCAATATCATAATTTGACTTGTTGTGGAAATTATCTCCTACTTATAAATTGATGAGCTTAAGGGTATTTCTAATGAATGGTTCATAAGGCACAACACTTGGTGAATTTTTTGGAAATGGGGTTGCAAGCTTTGGGTTTAACCATGGAGGGAACTCTATACTGAAGCGCGCTTAGGCTGGAGTAGTACTGGGATAGGTGACCTCCTGGGAAGTCCTAGTGCTTCACCCCTATGAGCATCACCTAGATCCAATGAGTGCTAAGTGTTCCATTTATTCTAATGAGAGATGGATTCATGTTGAATCACTACTCATGAAACATGGGTCAATGAGTTTGACTCAAAAATCACATAGTTAAATCTTTATAGCAACATCACAATTTGACTTGCTATGGAAAATATCTCCTACTTATCAATTGATGAGCTTAAGGGGCTTTCTAATGAATGGTTCATAAGGAACAACACTTGGTGAAGGTTTTGGAAATGGGGTTGCAAGCTTTGTGTTTAACCATGGAGGAAACTCTGTAGTTGTAATCACCTAAAAATGGTCATCTAGACTATTAGCCCCCTTTGTGCCCATGCAAGTACACCATGAGATGAGAGATTCAAAGAGGAAAAGCAAGAATGCTAGCCTCCATGATCTTCAAATATGCATGAAAATAAGATCTAATCTATGAAAGCAAAATCTAATCTATAAATGCAAGATCTAAGCTAAAAGCCCATGATGGGTGCAAGAGAGAAAGTATCACCCTCCTTTTGAGAAAGTCTCAGAGTCATTTTGGGTCAAAAAGAGAGTTTGTCGTCGGATTTGTTTGGTCTAAAGAGCGTCACGCTAGTCACCCTTGATCTTGGCCACGTATCAGTGTGTGAAGAATTCATCCTAAGTTGAAAAGATGGGTTTAGTCCATCGAATGTAAGTCTTGAAACGTCTTGATAAATCACTTGTCAAAATTCAGCTATTATTTTTCTAGCTATCAACTATTGAGCTTCTCGCTCATCCGCTCGGCTCGAATCACCCGTGCTGTAAGATCTTGAGCACTGTTTGACAAGCCATCTAATCACATTTTGACAAGTGACTAGTCTTGATCGTAAAAGCTTCAAATTTGGCTCGCTCTTCTTGTCCTACTAAACAAAGACAACTCTTTACATGCCGGTCACAACTAGATATCAAGGTGGTAACGGTAGCCACACGCCTTTCATTTTCAAACAATTGGAAACACCACCCAAACATCCTCGCAAAAAACCTTGTGATAAGAACCTCGAATTTGATCAAACACAAACAGCTAACGTTCGACACAACCCACTTTATAGTTTTGAAAATCCATTTGGCACACCCTTTGAGACACCCGAGGGTACGAGTGGTATAGTCACTATGGTGCATCCTGATGAAATTAAACGTCGCTTAGAAGAACAAGCACGTGAAACCCAAAAGACTTTGGAGGCTATATACGCGACGGAGAGAGAAAATCAACAAGCTGAAACTAACAATCAGGCACGCTACGAAGGATATAAAGGAACTTGTCCTCGAAATCCCTTTGAAAATAATGATGGTAATCACACACCTCCAAGGACTCCTACAACTGCCACTGGTGCATGTCCTTCACCTAAATGATCTCATCATGATAGTGATGAAGAAGTAACTAGCGAAGATGTGATCAAATTTCAACAAGATGGCTTCGCCCAAAAACTAATGCTCAGAGCTTTAGAGGAAAATGGAGACCAATACTTCCGATACATGGCAGCTAGGGGATGGAAACTCCCTAAAGGTTTTAATGTTGAACATATTATCCCAAAACGAGAGCCCACTGAGGCTGAAATCTTAAGGGAAGAAATACAAGAACTAAGAAAACAATTTACACAACTGCAAACTTCAAAAGAGCCACCTAAGACATCATTTGTTGAATCAATTTGCGCTCTTCCATTTGATAGGGGTCTATACATGCTACCATTTCCTAAGGATATAGAGGTTCCTAAGTATGACAAATATGATGGAAATGGTGACCCTCACGACCATGTGAGACATTTCTATGCTATTAGCATGGACTTTATGCATGAAGACACCTTTCTTATGCGTTTGTTCCCTAGAAGTCTAAGAGGACAAGCTATGGAGTGGTTCACAAAATTGAGTCCTCCTCTTAAAACATTTGACGAACTTGCGCAACATTTCATCCAGCAATATTCGTACAACATTCAACATCCTGTGACAGTGCTAGACTTATGCAACATCAAACAAAGACCAGGAGAGTCTTTTGCAATATACCTTCAACGATGGAGATCTTTATACTCTCGGTATCCTCGGCAAGTGCCTGAGGCTAAAAAAATTGACATCTTTGTCAACACGCTTGTACTCGAATTATACTTTGATCTAAGAAAATAGTTATTCACATCCTTCAATGCCATGGTAGAAAGTGCATATCGCATTGAGGATGTTGCTATCAAAAAAGGTGATATTACCATAAACAAGGATAGAATTAACAATGGGAACAATAAAGACAAAGGAAAACCTTGGAACAAAAACAAGTATGCTGTCAATGACGGAGTAGTGGACACTCCTAAGACTAAGGAGCCTGCGTTTAACCTTTCCAATGCCATCTATGTAGCAAAGCAACAAGAAGGTTGAAAACCACAACCCTTTGACAAAGGCTCTAAATTTGTGAAGAAGCGACGTGTTTACACACCTATGGTCAAACCTTATGAAGTGGTTTTAAAAACCTTACTTGCAAACAAATTGGTTACCTTACCAGACAACTCACGTCCTTACGATCCACCTGTTAGACCTCCATGGTGGAGAGAAGATCATACTTGTAGCTATCACCAAAGTAAAGGACATAACACAGAGAATTGCTTCAAACTCAAAGATGTAATTCAAGACCTCATCGAAGCTGGAAAAGTTGTTATAGATGGCCTTGTTAAGAATACTAATCATAAGGCTTTCCAAAAACCATTACCTAAATACGAAAAGGGTGAGACCTCAAGGGTAGCTGCCAAAAAGAATCATGATGCCAAAATTAGTTATGCTTACGCTAACACTGATAATGTTATAAGCATGCTTGAGCCTGTTGAATACATATGTATGGCAAGCTCCAACAATGACAACTGGCCAAATTATGACGCTAAAGATGAACGACCAAGAGTGGTCTTAAGGACACGATCCACTCCTCAAGATCATACTGATACTAGACCCAAGGTGGTACTCCGAGTGGCTAAGTCTTCATCTTCTCAGGGTGAACCACTTAACGCTGTCACTAGGGGGCAATCTAAGGTTGTCCTAAAAGTTGCTAATGATCCTAAAAATGCTTCATCATCTAAGCAACCAATTACTTCCAAGATCTCCAACTATGATCTTGTTAGCCAACTGCAATGCACTACTATGGCTAATCCAAGCACTACTCCATTCACTCTTCATTCTCCCTTGTCCTTAGAAGTGGCTCCATGTCAAGAGGACTCTAAAAAAGAAAAAGCTATAAATGTCAAGAAAGATCAAGATCAAGCACCCTTTCATCTCTTTCAAGATTTTTCCCCTCCATATCCTATATCTTGTCCACCTCCTAAGTATTATGAAGATACCATTTCCATTATCTCCCTTGAGCTTACTGAAAATTATGAGAAAAGTTCTCTTCATATGCTATCCAAAGCTACTTGTCAAGATGAAAGCATCCCCTCATGTTCTACTTCTCGATATCCACTTCAAAATTGTGCTCAAGCTTCAAGTGCTTCTATTAAAAATGTTGTTCCTATCAAAGGTAGTTATGATTCTATTGATGGCTTTGACCATGTTGCTCATTTTAAAGATGTTGATATCCCTTCCCACTATCCCTTTGCATCTTCTAAATCTATCCTTGGTCCTTATCCATCTAAGCTAAAGCATTCAAACCTTCCATCCATATTGGGGCCTTATGTTCCTCCATCTCCTACATTCACTCATAGCTCATTCCCTAGCTCTCCTATATTACCTCAAGATCAACAAAGACACTCATCCTTGATGACTTTTCACCCATCTATACATCTAAACCAATCATATCATCCTTATTCATCCACAAATGCCAAGTCCTTTGGAAGTGAGAATAAACATAAGAATCCATTGAAAAAGAAATATCACTATGTCCCATCTAATCGACATGTGAATGCTAAGAAGGAAAATGCACAAAAGAGACTACAAAGGTCCACTATTAAGAGAGCTAAATTAAAGAAAATGTGGGTTCCTAAATCCATCATTGAAGAAATGCACTCTCAAGCACCCAAAGAATGAGGAAAATCTAAAGCTATGTGGATTCCCAAGTCTCTTTTAAAAGACTTGAATATTGAAAATACTTCAAAGTTGACATTCAAGCTTCCAAAGGCTTCCATTCCATCTTCTTCCAAAAATCTTCCTAAAAATATTCCAAAGCCTTCCACTCCACTTTTTTCCAAATCTTTTCTGCCTTCTCATAGATCTAAATCTCAAGCTATTTCATCCATGATTCCTCCATCATTCTAATACCCTTCAAAGTGTGTGTCAATGTTGATCTTGTACAATATTTCAACTACCCTCATGAAATCCTCGAAAGCTTACACTAATTTTCTATACATGAACTCTTATCCTCCATATCCTCTTCCTACTACCATTTCTGTTTCATCACCCTATCAACATCTTTGAGCATACCTTTCTATGGTCTTGTCTTATCATGACTTATCTTTCCTATAGGAGCACTATCTACATTCAAACAACTTGAGCTCTTTCTAAAAATTCAAAAAAAAAAAAAAAAAAAAAAAAAAAATTTAAACAAAAAATGAAAAAAATTGAAAATGTGCCTTGGTGAAAACCACTTCTTGTGGCACCTTGGTAGCAAAAGTAAAGAGAAATAAATCAATCCTATGGTGAAAACTACTTCTTGTGGTACCTTGGATAAGTACCATGATGAAAACCCGGCAAATAGGCATCATGCGTAATTCTTCCATCATCCATCTATCCCATCTTCTCTCTTTGATCTTGACAATGTTGAGCTATCTTTGCATATTGGTTATCTTATCCATGAGAGTTTCTATTGTGCTCTCCCATTCACTCATAGCCTCTATCTTGAGCTTTATTCTTATTGCTCTATCCCATTGCTATACTAACTAGTTGACCCCTTCATCTTGATCATAATAAATGAAACATGGTTCTCATAGGTCTCTTGACATGGCTACTCTTTTGGACTACACACTTCATGCTATCTCACTTGTTGGCTTCATTGCTTATCCTACATGCTATCTTTCTCATTACTTCCATTGCTTATCCAAAATATGCTTCATATAACTATTTCACCTCTTTCCCTAGCTTGGGTACTCTTGAGGAGTCAGTCCTTGAGGATCACTTTCACTTGTTTCACATTCCTTTCTTATGCATCTTTGCTTATCCATCAGCTTGTTTCTCCATCCTGTCCTATACCTTGCTAGACATTGGGAGAAAATGATGTGATCTTGCTTGAGAACTAGTGATCTCTAAATTATTCTAAAAAATCCAAAAAATCATATATGAGCCTGAAAAATCTTAAAAATCAGAAAATGTCTTGAAAAAATGATCATCTTAGTGAAAACCTCACTTTGATGTATCACCAAAAAAAAATAAAAAAATCTGTCAAGTGGTGAAAACTTGGAAATAGGTGCTACTTGAAACCCTCGCACCTATGTCTATCAGTCTCAATCATCCACTTCGCTACACATTTCCTGGCTTGGAATTGTTTCTTGTCCTCATCTTGGGGGCATAGCTACTTAGCCTATTGAGGTATTCTTGTGCATTAGGGTTTCTTTGAAAACTCACAAAATAGTGTTTCTCAACACTTCCCCCACTTTGACATCAAGTGTTTTTCAATACTTTACAGATAGTTTACCTACGGTCTCCGATGTCGTGATATTTCTCACTATCAGAATCAAGTTTGGAAGAAATGGCCAAGTGACTTACACACACGCACTTTAACACCTAAACGACTGAGCTATGCTGATCTTTATCTACTTTGTGTGCTATCTATGATGATTTCTTTGTCAGGTGTTCCCTCCCTAATAGTCTTTCAAAGATGTCATTGACTAGAAGACTGGGGGCATGGGACATATTTTCTTGATTTCTGCTTGTGGGTATACTTTTTTTTGTCTATAGTGTTGTAAGCATTCATTCTTGTCCTATTCAACACTTTGACTTATAAATGTATCATCCTTGATTGTTTTGCAAGATCGCACTCAGGGTTTATCCTGGTGCTTATGCCTTGATATAGGTGTAATATTGCTAAATTAAACTTAGGGAATCTAATCATGTAGTTATCTTGACTTACATGTCTTTGATGCTTAGATTGGATTTCCACATACCTATCTCATATTGATCATATTCATATCCTCATAGTTATACTAGTGATGGTTGTATGATCTCATGATGTCCCTAATAAATGCTCAATGATGAAATTAAGAGTCTAAATGTTATGCACTTCTTGCTGGTAAACCACTTTGCATATTAGCTTGCATTTTAGGTTCATTTTCTAGCTTAGTCTTGCATTCTTGCATATGGCGAGAGCTCTCTCTTCATCTTTTCATAGACATATCGGCTAACTCCTTTCATATATTTCTTTACTTTCTTCTTGTTCATGTCCTTTACCTTCTTAAACTTTCACTTCATCTCTTTTCTATCTTATCATCACATTATATAAAGTTTTGACCTCTTAAAATAATTCAACGTACTAGATTCATTTTCGGGATCGAAATCCAAATTCGAGTTTATCTTGATGGTCAAAATTGTCTTTTAAAATTCTACTTTCTTCTAAGCAGTTAGCTGACCTTTTGAGGTCTAATCTCTGAATCATCACTAGGGCATCTTCATTTCTTCATGTCTTCATCATTTCCATACTTCATATCTACTTAAATTCACTATTTCATGTCTAAAATCACCTTTCTACTCATTTCGACCTTATTTTTATGCTATATCCTTCAAGGTCAACACTAGTCAAACTGGGGCATTTTATCAATTTTTTTATATAGTCATTCTTGGGTTCTAATCATTTATCTGTCATCTTGGACATTGCTATATTCTAATTTTCTCATTTCTAGCCAGTTTTTGCATCCCCTTACCTCATTTCAATTTCGATCCCGAGGGGGCAGAAATACTCTATCACTGCTTAGGAGCATTTGTTTGATCTTCTCACTTGTTCTCACTCTATCTGCTTTTCTAAGTGTTAGTATTCTTCTTCAATTCTGACATCATCTCTTCCTAGTGTTCAGTACTACCACTATTAGGCTGTACATTTAGGACTTGCTATCTTTTTCTACATTTTGTTCTTCAAAATCAGATATCTATATCTATCACCGCCTACTTGGCTTTCTATTTTTCTTTGAAATAATGTGTTCCCAGATCAATCACGCATTAGTCAAAGAGGGGCAAATGTAATCACCTAAAAATGGTCATCTAGACTATTAGCCCCCTTTTCAACATTTTGGCTAAATTAATTTAATCACTTACCTAAGCCAAATTGCTAATAATCAATTTATTTGATTATAACCTATAGTTTGACTATGCTATCCTAAGTTCATTATTTGATTAAAAGAACATGTCCCCTTTTAATTAAATAAAAGACCCCATTCTTCTAACCCACTTAAAGTGCACACATAAAGTCCTTTTTCTATTTTGCAATTAAAAGAAAAGGCTTTGTGACTTTTGTCTTATATGACAAGTCAACTTATATTCTATTGGTTGATTTGTGTGTGCACATGGATCACTCCTATTTTTGATTTCAACCGTTGATCATCCACCATCTTCATCTTGATCTCCACCATCCATACATCTTTAAAAGGGAGAGAGCTTTCCCCCTCAATCATCCATCTTTTGAACATTGTTATGCTGTAGGTTTTCTAACAGGTTTCTTTGGAGCTTTGTGGAGAACTTCTATTTCTTGTCTACATTCTCTCATACCATAGCATCTTAGCTTAGCTTTCATTTTTACATGTAGCTTAATCTCACATAGCTTAATAATGGTATTGTAACACTCTCATACATGTTTTAGCATAGCTGCATTTTGCATTATCATTCTAGTTTAATCTTTAGTTGCATTGCATTCTTGAGGAACTCCTTGGGACATTTGCATTCTTGCATCTTGTCTTTGGAACCTCCCATTGCATGGTTTACTAGCAAGAAGAGTATCTCTAAGGCTCATCTGAGAGCCCTTGAACTTGAAATACACTCTCTTGCACTCCGTGGATAGGGAGCTCTAAGCTGGCATCCAAGCATTCCAAACTCATGGAATCGTTTGGATAGAAGGGTTTAGAGTGGGACACTTTCGAGTGTACAGTAGTTAAGCATGCTCAGGCTGGAGTAGTACTGGGATGGGTGACCTCCGAGAAGTCCCGATGCTTCACTCCTATGAGAATCACCTAGATCCAATGAGTGCTAAGTGTTCCATTTATTCTTATGAGAGATGGATTCATGTTAAATCACTGCTCCTGAAACATGGGTCAATGAGTTTGACTCAAAAATCACACAGATAAATCCTGATAGCAATATCACAGTATAGAACTACTATTAGATCTAGGTGAGTTTAAGATCATTTTTGACGTAAGCATTTCTATGCCTATTAATCACAACTTGGATAAAGGAAGAATTTATTCTTTAGAATTTATCCTATTTTCTGGCAGATCTTAACTCAAGATCAAGTTGTGATATAGGATTACTAGTTCCTATGAGTCACAACCTGGATAAATGAAAAATTTAATCAGTCATCAAATTTATCTTGTGTGTATTGCATTACACGCAATACTGACATCACTAGTATAAGTGATAAGTCATATCACAAGATGGTTATATGACTCAGTATACTGTGTTCCATGACACCATTTTCTCAGAAGATTCAGATAGATATAGAGTATCAATCTATGCTTATTCATCATAATTGGTGATGCTAGATATGTTATCTCTTAGTATGATTATCAAGTCAAGAGGGAGTGTTAAATTTATAACAGTGATATCATACTAGTTTAAGAGTGTAGGCTGCACAATAATATTCTCCCCTTGCATACCATTTAAAGCATTATATACTTTACACTTGGTAAAAGGATGGGCAAAAATCCATGGGAAATTTTTATGTTTAACACTAACTATAACTAAGTAGTTATGTTAGTTTTAATTTTTGTATTATCTCCCTTCTTGGATACAAATTTATTTACATGTAGTATTGGTTGACCTAGAGAGGGTCATGTCCCTTTGAGGGACATGCCCTTTGGTCATGGTATAATAGGAGGGTGTTATTATAGTTTGAAGATACACAATTAACATAAGTCTGCTCCTTTGAAGCAATACTACCCCATACAAATTTATTACAGAGACAATTAAATTTAGAACAACATTCAATTTTATGATAACTCCTCCTACATTCAAAAGTAAAAGAAGATTATCTACAAAAACCCAAGGGTATTTGAAAAGTCTGATTTTATATCAAAAATTGCATAAAATTTACATAAACTATGTAATATAATACTAATTATATGACCACTTCATTATTCTCATAGACTATGCATTCAAATAGATTGTCTATTGAGTCATCCAGAATTAATGTGCTGTTCAAGGATATAATGCATATATATAATTCCATAATATATGACTATCTAAAATTACAATCTCCCAATATGCATGTCATCTGATCACCATATCAAAAGATAACACCATGATACATAGACTATGTTGCATTAGTTGTCAATATACAAAAGTGATCATGACCCAATTTTTAGTAAGATTCCTTCATCTTAGTCTACATGATATATAAGACAAGCATATAGACTAATAATCATTATGAAACATTGAGTAATTACCATCTCTAGAAACTTCTATATTAATCATATGTCAATTGAATGACTTTCTAAGGTATTATTCAATGTAACTCTATGAAACAACTAATAAGCGAGGAGCCAATAAAAGAGGCTTATTGCCATGCCAATAGAAACATCAATAGAATAACAAATACTATGATAAATATTGATGACACAAATATATATATATAATTATCCAACATGTAATATACATAATAAATAACATTAAAGGAGAATATTATATATGAAACTATTAGAGTTGCGACTAGTATATAGTTGTAATCTTGCCTTGTTCCTACAATATAGAAATGTTGACATAATAATATATAACAAAGGAGATATAGGAGGGGGAAAAAAAAAACATTACCATCGTACGTTAGTTAATAAAGTATGAAATGGTGAGTATGATTGGGTATTCTATGTAGCAGACCACACATTGAGAGAAGTGACATGGAATATGAGACAAACAAAGATAGCTATTAAGGCCATCCATCCTCTACATGGCATGCATAATAGAATGATGTATTTGGCAAGTAATAAGAAGGAATTAATTCTCGTGCACATATTAATAAGGGAAACAATAGAAAGAAAGAAATAAATAACATTAACATCCATGAGACTAAACATAGCCTATGGGACAACCTATAAATTTTATCAGGTCGAGTGTTTTCCTATAAAAATGATGATGAGGGCCACAAGCTTCTCAATGTTCTCCTCGCTAAAAATGTTATGCTAGGAGAAAGTAGTTAGAACATCCATAAATTTGACCCAATTGTCTATAAAGAAACACAATCAACAGAAAAATGGTGCTCAGTTTCCACATTTACAAAGTTGCAAAAGGTACGAATCCTCTCCTCCCAAGCCTCTTTAGGCCTTTTCCAACACTTGGCCTCTTTGCAAAGATGGTGCAAGTTAGTCCTCAACTAGTAAATAAGAATTTTATCTTTCCAAGCAATATTAACACCAATATTTTGAAGTTTGTCACCTATAGGATTAAACTCATTGATATAATACTTTATCTTCTTTCCTATACCTTTACCCCAATTCCTCTTGCAAAATATATCCACAATGAAGGCCTTCATTTATTTTCTATTAGTGGGGCATATGTTGAAATCAATGTTCTATGTACTCATCCATTTAATGTTTTGTTGCATCCATGTCCTCTTCATTTTGCATAAAACATCATTAAAGATAGTCTTAGGCTATCTACCATTTTCCATTTGTTGGATTCTTTTAGGATAACATAGGAGACAAATCATAGTGATAGCCTTAATAGGGGAAGCTCCAATTTCACTTAGTGCGATATTATATGAGACCACACACTTGATTTTGAACTTGTTGGTGATCAAACACTTTTGAATACCATCAATTTTCTTCCATTGGGAAATGGAAGTATTGCTAGCCCACACCTCACGACCATAAAGGACAACCAACACCACCAAAAGACTAAAAATAGTTTTCCAATCCCAAACCTCATCGTTTATACACATATTTTGAAGAGAAAAAAGGCCTTCCAGACACCCAAAATTCCTTTTTTTTTTCCTATCGCTTTCCCATCTTAGATTCTTGTTAAAGTCCACACCTATATATATTTGTAATCCATAACTTCTTCTAAAAGAGTGTTTCCATTAAAGTAAAGCATATGTTTATTCTACTTTTTTGTCAGTGGAGAACACAATGAGTTTAGTTTTTTTGATGTTGACTTGCATTCCCACTATAGTACAAAAAGAGTCAAGGGTAATTAAATGCTCTTGAACAAAAGATTTGGTAGTCAAATTAAGGTCATCCGCAAAAAGGAGCAGCCTAATAACAAATTCCCCTAATTGGACACCCTACACATCTTGCATGTTTAACCACTCTTCCAGCTTATCAATATAAAGACAAAATAATAGTGGCAAGGTACAACCTTGTTTGACTCTAATACCACTCCTAAACATTCAAAAGTACTAGCTCAAAAGTTTTGATTTTGACTTTGACCTCATTATACAACCTATAAACATCAGCTCTAATATGTAGAGGAATACCAAGATCTTCCATTATGATCCATAGTTTGTCCCTACAAACCATATCAAAGGCCTTTTTAAAGTCTATGAAGAAGCAAAATAATTCACCTTGAAATTTCCAACTTTTTTCAATAATATGCCTCAAAGTCATGCAATGATTGATGGTTGAATGCTTGAGTTTGAAACTAGCTTTCCCTTTTGCTCTCTTATGCTTCACTTCTACCCACTTTGTGATCCTATTTTCAATCATGCTACCAAATTTTTTTCAAAATAAAGAGTTGATCATATTCATCCTATAATTGGACGCATTGTTGAAATCTCCACTTTTAAGAGAGGAATCACTAAACTAGTTGTCCACTCCTTGGGGAAATCTTGTTGGCTAATGTCATTGAGGATATTCATAATATGAGGTGTAAGCAATTACAACATCCAATAATAATAAAGGAGTTTGATTGTATATCATTCAGTGATATATCTTTCGAGTGTAAAAGACATGTCATGAAGATTAAGGTGAGGGGCACCATAAGGTAAGAGAAATATTGTTTTAATTTTTACTTTCATCTTATAAAAATGATATAATATGGCTATATATAGGTGTATAATAATATATATTATAAAATTGCTACTTTAATAGGACATTTATATTAATTCACATAATTCTATTTAATATTTTGATATTATGAATTAATTGGTTTATTTTACGATATTAGTATAACTCTTTATTGATCTAATTGATTTAGATTTCATATAGCGCCAGTATAGAGTCTATGATAATCTCTATATGAATGGTTGTGTGCCACTGTAGAATTTGAAGGTGTCTCTATATGAATGGCTAGAAGGAATCTCATAGTGCAAACTTGTGAAAGATTAGTACAATCCTTGTATGAATTGATATCACACCATTGAAAGAGATTGGTAGAACCCCATATGAATGCTAGATGAGTAATAAATGAAATATCATAGTGCTAGTGTGGGAGGTTAGATCCTCATATGAATGGCTATCATGTCAATGTGAGAAACTGGTACAAAATTGTAATAATTGCTAGATGAGAATTGGATAATGGCTAGAATATTATGATAATGTCAACATATGCATATGTGATTGACCTTGGATAGAGGATGTACCATCCAAGAAGAACCTTGAGGGGTGCACTTTAGAGAAGACGGTGGAAAAACTAAGGGTTGGGAAACCTAATCTGGAGATGTCTTTAAGGTTGGGTTTAAGTTAGAGAATGAAATAATATTTTTAAAGTAATAATAATTATTAAATTCTAACATTTATTTGTAGGTTTTACTCCTTTCTTGCTAACCCTAATAGTGGGGACATTATAGTGGTATCAAAGCATGATCCTGCCATCCTGCATGGTAAAGATAAAAATGAAAAACTATTATAAATTACACACACACACACACACACACACATTTACTTATATATATATATATATATATATATATATATATATATATATATATATATATATATATATATATATATATATATATATATATATATATATATATATATATATATATATATATATATGGGGGTCAATGCAAGAAGTTGGGTCTCACTTTTGGCCAAAAAGTGGAAGTGTTTTTCCTATTTTTGAAATTTTTTGTCAATTGATGTCAAAACTTGAGGTATTTAGAGATTGAATATTAAAAAACCCCAGAAATAAAATTTTTAGTGTTTGAAATCTAGTTTTTGAATATGTAATTTATTTGTGCACCCATATGATAGATTATTTTTTTGGTATGGATCTTTAAAAACCACTTTTTCAAAATGCCTTTTTCAGGACCATACCATGCTCGTGTATGGACACCATAATTTGACACAAATAAATGAATTTTTGCAAATCCTTTTAAAGAGAGTTACCTAATACACCTAAGATTGATGAAAATATTTTTTCTTAATTTTTTATTGAATAATTTTTTTATTATTAATTATTAATTGGCTATAAAGGTAAATTTTAAAACCTCTCATGTACGGACCACATAATTTGATCAAAATCTCACTTTTTTCAATTTTTTTTTTTAACATCAAAAGAATTGTATGTAGATTGATGACATATAAATTAATTTAAGAAAAATTATAAAATAAAAAAGTTATTAAAGTTTTAGTGAATGTCACTTTTTAATTCGTCAAAAAATTCAATAGGAATGACTATAAAAAAATTATGACAATACCAAAAATTGTTGATTAAATGCCTTAGAAAAAGGAGTACAAAGGCATGGCTTGGTGGGACCAAGCCTATGCCATGCCTTTCCCCAAGGCAAAACCCCATGCAAAAGTCAGGAGCCATGCCAAATTCTCGCTCATGTCTCACGAATTGGGCACCCGATTTGTAATTCATAAATCGGGTGCCCGATTTCTTTAAACCGTTATACCGACTTTTTTAAAATCGGGCACCCAATTTTTTAAAAATCGAGTACCTGATTTGTAAATGGGTACCCGAGTTTTAAAAAATTGGGTGCCCAATTTTTAAGAAATCGGATACCCATTTCTAATGTACCCGTTGGGTCCCAAAAGCTGCCCCACCTACCCAATTTCAATGATTGAACAACAGTTTCGACTTGCAACACCGAATTTCGTCACGCTTATTCTATTTTCTTGTCCTCTTATACAAGTTGCAGGCTACTGATTCAAATTCAAAACTAGTGCAAACATGGGATCAAAACAACGAAGAAAGAAGAAAGCAAGAGTTCTGACAGATGAGGAGATTGCAACAAATAAAGAGAATGAAGCACAATGTCAACGAGAGAGAAGATAGAGAATTACAGACTTGAACAATGTTTCAAAGGAGAAAGACATTGAAGATACCATGATGGATGAAGAAGTCAAAGAAGAGAACCCAATACAAGAAAATTTAGGTGCACATTCTAATTATGCGTTCAATACAGGTGTGCCTCCAAACCCTCGAATTTTCTCTCGTGATGAAATTGGTGATTTTTTAGAAGCAAGTTACGATTTAAACGATTTAGATTTTCTTCATGAGAAGCAATTGTCAAACGATCATGCACAAAACACTCCAATTGAAATGCCTGCCCCAAAAGAAATGCCAAGAAAATTTGAAAATGATATTCAAATCCCAAATAACAGTGAAAATAGTAAAGTGTCTGAAAATAAAAATTACATGAATGTAGACATAGAAACACCAACTACTGAACAAACATGTCAGGATGATAGTAAAGTGTCTGAACATAATTTTCATATTCCTAATGATGTGTTAGATAATCTTGAGGGATTGGTTTCATGGAGACAAATTAGGACACATGCTAATAGATTGTATAGGCATTTTTTTTATAACAAGAAATTTGGGTTTCAATGTCAACTAATGTTGCAACTAATTAAAATGTCTAAAATGCCAAAAGTAATGAGAAGGTTGGGAATGTATGCAAAACTCAAGAATAAAAATGAGTCTTTAAAACAAGTTGTATCCATTGTTGCTAGTGCCTTTTATGTTATCGAAAAGAGAAGTAGGTCTAAAGATAAGAATGCAGCATGACGAGCAATAACAACATCT
Organism: Cupressus sempervirens; assembly: GCA_028749045.1. NCBI lineage: Eukaryota > Viridiplantae > Streptophyta > Pinopsida > Cupressales > Cupressaceae > Cupressus > Cupressus sempervirens. The sequence goes on from CM053789.1 coordinate 549,432,141, forward strand.
TTAGTTAACAAATCAACATCTGACAAAAGATTGATTACCAACATAAGTGGATATCTTAATGTGAATCGTAAGACTTTAGAAAGAGTTGTAAAGAGAAGGGTTAACTTTGAATGTGATCCAGCAAATATTTTATGGACTTCTAGTGGTAGACTCCCGAGATGTGATATGAAACTTACTAGTGAAATCAAAAGTTTGATTGAAATTTTTTGGCATGATAATACAAGAGTATCACCTAATTCAAGAGATGTTCTTAAATTGAGAATTGGGTCAAAAATACATGATCCACATCCTAAACACCTTTTGGACATGACTCAAACTGAATTGTTTAAAATTTTTGTAGATGGTAAGGTATTAAATATTACCATTAGTCAAAGATCTTTTGAAAAGTGTAAACCATGGTATGTAAGGATTAACAAGGAAAGAATCACATGTTGTTGTAAAACTCATATTCAATTTCATTACCATTATGATGTATTTCAATCTATATGTGGTACCATGCATAGTAAAGAAATGTTGCAAGAATGTGGTATAAAAATACCACCTCAAACTATAAAAGATTTCATATCAGGTTTGTTTTGTAAGCCACCTGATGATCAATACTTTCTTTTCAATGCATGTCTTTCTAGTACATGTGATATGTGTGGCAATCTTTCTTTGTTAGATGAATGTTTGCATTAAAATGCTTTGCCTACTTTTGGACAACAATTAGTTGAGGTAAAAAGATTCAAAACTATTGAATATCCATTGAAGGATGGGAAGTTTGGAAGAAGGTGTGATCTAGTTACAGATAAAGTTAGTTGTCATGCATTTATGGATGAGTTTAAGAGTGTGATCATACCAAAATATGTTAAACACTCTCAATATTCTAGATGGCTTGATGGAAAATTTCACATATGTAAGAATACATTTCCAATTGGTACTATACTTTCAGTTGTTGACTTTGCAGAGAACTACATGCTTGCACCGCAAGAAGAGGTACAACCACAATATTACAATTCCGTGCAAGTAACAATTTATGTTCATATAGTTTATAGGCATGCACTTGATAGTACAAAGGAGGATAAAAAAATATTGAGAGAGTACCATTTTTATTTAAGTGATAATAAACTCTATTCATTTGAGTTTGTCCAATATTGTTTCAAGGTCTTTTATGATAATTTAAAAGAGAGACAAATTCAAATGACACAACATTGGATATGGTCAGATAATTGTACATGACAATTCAAGAATGCTAGAATGTTCTATTGGTTGAGTAGGACACATAAGAAAACTAGCATCCAACATGTGTGGAGTTTTTTTGAGGCTGGACATGGCAAAGGAGAACATGATGGTGTCAGTGCATGTGTGAAGAGAGCCCTTAGTAAAGAGCAATTAAAATTTGAGGAAAGAGCTAAATTCAAAAATGCACATGAGATTGTCGAATGGTGTAACAAATATTTATACACGGGATCAAGTCAAAACTTTACAATCAAACATTTCTTCTACCTAGTTGAAGAAAATAATATCCCTTCAAGATATGATTGTGATACAATTAGTGGTTCAGCTAAATGGCATTCATTTAGGAGTTCAGATTCTAACACTTGGACTATATGGATTAGGGAGCTTGCTTGTTTTTATCAATTTTGTCTTGTAGGTGAATGGGAAGAATGTGAGAATACAGAATGGGTTGAAGATTGGCAACAAAGATCATTAGCACCTACTGACATGCATTTTGAAGATGATATAGTAAATGAAGGCCATAATGTTACTTTTGCATCAAAAGACTATGATCGTATTTCAGACCTCATAGAACCCGGTATGCACAATTTAATTAGATTTTTTTGCGATCTCATGCTTCAATTTATATAATTTGCATATGTACACGAGTGATTAAAGTGTTTCTATACTTTATCTTATCTTGTAGGACATGTTTATGCTGTTATTGCACCTAGTGATAATGATGAACAGACTGAGTATTGGCTAGGTAGATGTGTGGAACCTAAGAAAAAAATGACATGTCATCAAGTAGACGATGATGGTTTTGAGTATCCAATCGGGTCTGTTGTTGTAGTTGGAACTTGGCTACATAGATACCTAACAAGAAGAAATGGTTTGCCAGCATTTGAAGACTACCAAACTGAAAAGAAGATTTTACACTATTCTCATTTGGTTGTGGCAACAAATATCAAATCAGAAAGGTACAAAGGGAGACCCGCCAATAAGGTATTATGGACAATTTCAATGGACGAGCATGAGACAATCATAGATGCATTGCAAAAGAGAGAGGATGCAGATGGTACAGTGGGATGACTACATTTAAATCAAACACATGTAAGTTTTTTCATTATTGTATTTTATATATATATATATATGTACTTATATAATTTAATTACATGTAAGTTTGTGTTGTCAATACCAATTTGGAGAACTTACATACCTCTTATTCAGGTCTCAATTACAATTTATGCAAATTTAAGTGTTAAAGTGGATCAAACATCAACATCTTGTGCAATTTCACATAGTAAGTACATACAAATTACACACATATATTTACATAGTTCAGATACCTTGAATATTAATTTATGTGTTTATTAACATGTGTGTTTTTATTTTACATTTTTATTTTACAGGACCTCATTTGAAGAGATGCGTTCAACCAATTTTATGTTTCAAATGAGTTCAGTGAACTATAAATATATCATTGACATTTTCTTACATATATTGTGAAATATGTTGTACAAACTAATTCAAAAATGAGAGTTTACTTCTATTTGAAAGTTAAAGGTATGTGCACTTGATAAATTATTATAAATTAATTGTCAATTTAAGTAATGACCTCCTATTTTGTTCTATTACTTTTACATTCAAGCATGTTTAAATTAATGTTTGTTTGAAGTTTCAAATTACTATTGATTGCAATATTAAAAACAAGTGACTTGCACATGATAATTTAAAGATCATTACTCATTGTATTCATTGTATTCATTATATCTTTCATTACCAAACAACACATTAAGATCACTTACATGATGTACATTGTTAGGTACGTTATCCATACATGTGTGTCTTAAGGGGACATGGAAGTCTTAATAAGTCATTATGTCTGTTATATGTTATGATAGGTATTCATATGTTTACTACCACATAATAGGTCTTATTAGGTGATAATGACTCTTACATTACCAAACAACACATTAAGATCACTTATGATACATTGTTAGGTACGTTATCAATACATTTTTTAATCGAGTAGGTCAATTTTATTTGTATGAATTATCTCAATGCATAAATTTGATGTGATATTTATCCAATAATGCTCTATAGATAGTTAAAATTATTGTTCATCTTGCATATATACTTAGAAAATGTGTCATATGTTCATGAACAAAATATGTCAGAATAAAGAAAATGGTTTGAATATACTTAAAACATGGTGAAACATAGTAATATATGTACTACATACACAAGCATGATAAGAAATCGTAAAAAAATAGTACATGGTCTAACATACATCATAATGTGATCTATGAAGTGAAAAAATACATGGTCTAACATACAGTTTTAACTATCCTAACACAAAGTGTACATACATCATAAATAATATATATATATACATCATAAAAACATAATCTATAGGTGCCAAAAAGACCTAATCTATCTCATCAAATGTCCTCTTTGCTCCATGCAAAGAGGACTCAGATGGATCATCATGTGTAATATGAGTCGTCTCATCATGTCGGACACCCTATGAGGTAGATGTATCACCCTGTGTAACAGAAGGCACATCTCATCATGTACTTGCTTAATTGAAATGGGTCTCAAAATCTAGCTTGCAAATAAATTAAATATTCAATACATAATAAAATAAATTATACCACATGAGATGGGTGTCCCTCAGTAATGGGAGGAGGTGCACTGTCAAAACTACCAAATGCAGCAGTGGTGAGGTCCTGTAATTTACAATACATACATTTTTTAAATTTGATTTTAGAGCATAATGAACTATACATTATGTACATAAATCACAATACTGACCTCAAATGATGATGTATGTACCTCCATCTGGCTAAGTCTTGTGCTCTCAGCAACACTTGTGGTGACGTACTCCTAAAATTATGGATACATAAACGTTTAGTCAAAATTAAATATACATGAATATAATTACAAAGTACATAATTTGTACACTACATTTTTTATACACTATAAATTAAACATGTATATATAATGTATATATCATACCTGAGTGCTAGCCAATGTCACAGATGTGTCTACAGGTATGCTAGCACGATAATCATAAGATGGAGTCCAAAATAGACTATATCGAGGCCTGTATGGATGAGTATGATATCCATGCTCCTGTTCGTAAAATTAAAACACATAAAATATATATACATGTGAGTCAAAATTGTTTAGATTATAAGTTAATAATAATGTACATACATAAAAATAATACAAATTATTTGTCTTCAGTCAAAAGTTCATACCGCATGTATTCGAGGTTGTGCCTCAGTGGTAACTGGAGTAGGACTTGTACTAACATCAGTATGTGTAGATGCAGACAATCCCTACAAAATCAAATAAAAAGAACATATGAGAACATGTTATTAAATTTGAATTTGAATGTACATTTTTACAGTGTAATTCAAAGTGCATACTGTATAAGGGATGCCAACATTTGTAGGTCTCGAAAAAAGACTATACTGCCTCCTAGGAGGAATAGTGTCATCCATCCTTTGTTATTTGAAAAGTAAAAATTAATATAGTTAATACAATTACACATATATGTAGAAAGTAAATAATTATGTGCACTTTATATTTATATTGAAATTAAAATTTTACTTGCTGCTCTTGACTCTCTCTAGGCTCTCCCTGCTGCATGAGGTCAACAAATGATGATACGTCTATCTCGTCACTACCATCACCACGGGCAGCGTATACATCATCATCAAAATCTGCACCCTCAGCATAATGGCCATCGTGTGCTGCACTAGGATCGCTCTATGGGCCTGTGCATATGCCTCCACAGCTAGTACAAACATGTCCAAGTGGAGGAGCATGTACCGCCTACGTCCACTGCTGTACTAAATTGCCCGAAAGGGAACTCAAATGGGTAACAACAGATGAAATCGCATGATGATGGTAAGGAGCAGGCACAACAAGCGTAGGAAGAGGTACAAGGGGCTCAGCTCACCTGCGGTTTCTCGTTTTGTCACTCAGCTTTGCCCCAGGCCTATCTTGAGGCATCCCTCTACCAAGCCCCTAAAATGCTTTCATATCAAAATAGTTGGGTTTCAAACCCAACTCAAACTCAACCCATAAATTCCTAAGGAAGTACATGGGCACCTCATGATCACCACCGCTCCCAAAAATGTACCGCTATGCACGGATGTGCACACCACCTAATGGAAATGCGAGGCTTCTTCTCACTAATTGGTTCACCCATCTTAGGGTTTACAAAATAATGTTGAAAATTTCCTTTACCTATATGTAGGTTATAAACCTCTCTATATGATAAGCCATCAGAGTAGAAGGCACACATGCTTTCCCTCCATGATCTAAATGAATCGATGTCTAAATCAAAATGATGAATGGAGTCAACCACGCCTTGCATGCTATCTACAAGACGTAGTAGGTGAGGGGGGGGTGCCTCTCACGTCGGATAGCCTCTAATCACTCATGAGGTCATTGAGGTTACGCCTCATGGTCTCGCGGAGCTCATCCACAGTGGGTGGTGGAGGTGTGGGTGGGGGTGGAGGTGGAGGTGGAGGTGGAGGTGGAGGTGGCGGAGGTGGGGGTATGGGAGGGGGAGGGGGTGGCGGTGGATCCATCAAATATAATCTGCATATATATTTAAACAACATAAAACATAAAACACATCAAAAATACATCACAACATAATACATGTATGACAAAATTACTATTTAATAAAATTTAAATCTAAAATTTATCAACTAGATCTATATAAATGCGCATATCTTTATTAAAATTATATCAATTAAATTATAAATAAAGTTAAACACTTAAGTCAAATTAAACATTAAATACTAAATTTTTAAGTATGAACTCATTATGGATTGTACATGTTCATGTCTCAGGATGAAACAAAGTTAAGATTATGACAAGGTTATGTTTTACAATTTTGTTATGTTAACAGTTTCCATGATGGCTAAGCTTAAGATTATTATAATGTTTGCGATCCTTTAATGTTAGGGAACTTACCTAGGATTATGGTTTTAGTTACAATTATATTTACCTGTATCGGATATTTATTATGGTCCTAAGACGAGAGTTAAGGTTACAATTATCTAATGAAAGCTTAGAGATAGAATTATGAATTGATTAAAAAATATTTATGATTGTAGTTTGAATCCTAACTATTATTCGCTTTTTAACATAAGTAGTTTTCTATCAACAATGACACATCCAACATGAAAAAACATTAAATACCAAGGACAAAGGCAAAGACAATTATGCTATATATAGAAAGGATAGAACAAACTTCACAATTCTTCAAAGAATCTAAAATCTATCACATGACATTATTGTTGTAAAGTAGGTCATATGAAATTCTACAAAAAGCAGTTGGCTGATCAAAAATTGTTCTTGGAAAGGTGTCAAAAATGCTCTTGTCATAGAGTATTCAAAGGAGTCAACCTTCTATTCAATCATATGACTATATTACAAACATAATAGAATAGGGAGAAGAACAAAGAGAAAAACCTTGTGTGACACAAGTACAAATCTCAACACTTAATATAGGCATCCCCATTAACTAAGTCACCTAGGGATGAGGGGAATTTTGGGGCTTTTGGGAATGAGGGGACAATTCTACTATATAGAAAGGATACGAAAAACTTAATGATTCTTCAAAGAATCAAAATATAAAACTTAACTCATGCATTATTGTTGTAAACCTGGTCATATGAAGTTCTACAAAAAGTAGTTGGCTAATAAAAAATATTCTCTAGAAAGGTGTCGAAAACACTCATGTCATAGAGCACATGCTAAAAATTTCTCCATTGTTGATCAGATGATAGAATTATCAGCAGAAGTTTAGATTACATTGCACACAAACAGGATGTTACAAGAAAATTGAGACAAGACAATGGCACTAATTCTAAAGGTATGTTCTGACTTCTTGTCACATTTTGGAATAACCATGTAAAATTCACCTTTGGCATTTACATTAGAAAGGAGGAAAAGATGTAAAGGTGAAAATATAAGAAGTTGCATATAATGTGTAAAGTATATTGAGTATATATGTATGGGGAAGCACCATCATATTATGTACATATACAGGTATTGAGATAAACATCTCTTACAAAAGAAATTTCAGAAGATCTCAAAAATAGAGTATGGCACCAAGTTGAAAACCTTCTTGCAAACTATAAGTGTAGATCATGTCAAGTAATGAACTAATTTACATGTGAACCCTATCCCTAACCATGTATAAAAATCATAATTCTAATCATAATCCACAATTCATTACCTTATGAAGCTTTGGCTATCCACAAAATAGTCCCAATATATATTTATATGGAAGACCAAATTGATTTAAATAAAATGAGCAGAGAGAATCTTTTAACATACTTGAATTCTACCAACCAAAGTGAGATAATTAGAGTTCCAGTTGTTGAGTTTTCCAAAGATTTTCTTGTTGATATAGAGACACATTTCATTTATATGTTAGGGTTTACTACACATGGAATCCCTAGGTACCTAACCACTTAATTATGAAATCTCCATCCAATACCATATTTACTACATAAGGTAGGGGACTCAATATTTAGCCCCAATAAGATAGATGTAGAGACATAAATCTTACTACCCGATACAAAGAAAAGAGGTCCAATTTGATCATTAAATGACTCGTGTTGTACTCTTCTAGCTTAAACTGAATACAAATATATAATCAACAAACTATGTACATTAGATACTTATTAATTATTTGGAGAGTAGATCCTCTAACTTTTAGAGACAACTGGTTATCTCTAAGGAGATAATGTAATGAGTCAATGTTCAACAATAAAAAATAAAGAGGATGCAAGAGGACACCCTTTCATAATTGATCTAGAGAGTCCTAAAAATTATGATCTAACCCCATTAATTTCTTTACTAAAACCTTGACACCAATCATAAGAGAGGACACCATTTGACATTTAATATTGGACGGAGGGCTTGCAACATCATCATAGTGAAACTCCATTCCACCCTTTTGTAGACATTTTCATAATCAATTACTTGAGCATGCCTACACTCTATCCTAGAAATGTTTCTCAATCCACAGTCTTCCAATAGGTTATCAAGTTCTCCAATATGCATAAATATCTTTAACAAAACACTTTTGTGTAGGGTTAATGATCTTGGGTAGGATATCTTCTAGTCTAGAGGCTAAGACCTTGGCAATAATTATTTTGTATGATATGCATTTAGGAGTGTCCTATCTCTAATTTTTAATGAGATTCTT